>OY748313.1:13294617-13770229 GCA_963556515.1 Nudaria mundana
GCACATCAGTAGGTCGTCAAGTTGAGGGCCACTCTCTATAGTATTGTGTGCTGTGAGAGTGGCCCACAATCGCTAGACGTCGTGACGACTTACCACCAGGCGGGCGGCGTCAGATTTGGCGAAACAAATATAAAAAAAAAAAAAAATTCGAAAAAATTAACCGTATTGAAATGTTACGTACTTTAATGAGCCAATACTAAACTTAAATAACATTGTTAGTCTCTATTACGGAATATGTTTATATAAATTAGTTCAGCAAAAATCCCGTGCTGTCGCTTACCAAAAACTTCATAGAAATTATTTACAGCAATAACCCGGTAAACGCAACTTCCCAAAATAAAATAAAATATTGTTTTGTTGTAAACATATATAACAGATTTTTTGCCGAAATATTTTTGTTTCTAAATTCCCAACAATAAATGCGTGTATCGTGATATCTCTGTAAATATTATTAGGAAATGTCTGAAAAAAAATACTAAGGTGTATTCCAGTCCAGGGATTCCGAATTTGATATAACAGCATAAATCCCATAATAGCACATTACCGAGTTTTTGGCTGGGGACCCGTTATGTTTATTTTGTATATTGTAATTCTTATTGTAAATAAATTCAGTACCTTCTCATGATCAAACGAACTTACATTTTTGCGAAGTTTTGTACATTTTTTTTTAAAGTCCGATGGGGAACCACCATCGCGGCGGTATCATATCAATCAAAGAGTATTAATACATTTTTGAAAAAAATCACTTGTACAATATTCCACAAATGTTTTTCCCTTCCCGATTTCACCTTATGGCATCATCAGAGGTGCTTACTTTTACTCAATCACTCATTGTAATAATATAATTTGTAAAATGTATCACTATAAGTTCCACCAAGTGCCGACAATCGAAAGCATTAATTAACCTGCCAAGAACCTAGACCTGCCAAGATGGAGGATTCCATTGAAATTCTATTGATTGGCATCCTGCCTTGCAGGGCCGAAGATCTTGGCCGAACCCTGCCAAGGTACCTTGTTCAAAGATTGATGAAAATAAGTTATAAATTTGTGTTTTCACATAAACACAAGCAGTTTACCGTCCGGTTACGCAGGAGGAAACTTTGATAGCTTGTTTATTGCCAATAAAACTCTGTACCAACTGGTCTACAATTGAATAATAAATACCTCACATTATATAGACATTGAATAACGCAATTTGCCTCTTTGCCACGGGGGTAGGTAGCACTGACGCGGGATAAAACCCAACCTCAACGACGCGGGATTCTCATCCCGACCAAACCCCCGAAGAGGCCCCACAAGTGGCCAAAGTCCGCCGGGCGTCCTCTGGAATACTATACCTTCGGGTGTCACAAGAGAACCCGCGGGAGCAGAATTTAAAAAAAAAAAATTGGTAGGTAGAGACTACTCACGGATCTTAATACTTTTGATTTCTCAAAGAAAAGTAGCAAAGGTCTCGAGCAAAAAAACACATAGCACTAACTTTCAATAAAAAAAAACAGTTGAACTGAGAAACTCCTCCTTTTTTTAGTCGGTAAAAAAATGTCCAGTATGACTTCACAATTGTAAACGCTTCGCTTACCCATTAAAATAATATAAAATGCAATATAAATTTACTGTGAATTGTAGAGTTACACAATTTCTAGAGGCTCTATACTTACAGAGCACAGCACTTGAGAACGTTGAATTTTTAAATCATGACTTATTCAAGCCTTCAGAGCATTCGTTACGAATAAACTTCAACCGGTCTGAATCAATTTACAGGCAGAGAGCGTCTCTACCTTGAATTTTTAACATTTTAAAACCCTTCGTAGCGTCATAGAATTTAAATTTATTGAAAAGTGATATTTAAATAATAATACTAAATATTTTTTAAATCAATTAATTAATATTTATTTTTTAAAGCAAATGAAGTTTTGTAAACTTTTTTTAAAGAGAAAGATTTTATTGGTTGTATGTTTGCAACGAACAGGCTCCGTAACTACTGAACCGATTATGAAAATTCTTTCAATTATATGTAGCTACATTATCCCTGAGTAACATAGGCTACTTTTTATTCCGAAAATGTATTCCCATGGGAATTGGGAATTAAAAAAACTATATCAAAATTATATTCCAGTAAACTTAGCGATAATATTTATACCGCAAGTTTAAAACTGCATCACAAAAATATATTGTCTATCGTCTAACTCTACAAATTCTCGAACAAATAAACTACACAATTCATAAACAACAACAGTCTCTACTTTCACAACCAACTATAAAATAATTAGATCCTAGCTCTACCATAGAGCTCTACACTCTACGTAGCGGAAGTCACCTGTGCCCCTCTATATTTATGGGATTGTAGTTTTGCTCTACATTTCCGTTCAACTGACTCTACCAAATTGTGTTATATTGTAGAGACGCAGTCACGACCCGGTGCTTTGTAGAGTTGGTTGGAAAATAAAAAGACACAACACTGTGTACTGTTTGAATTTGTAGAGCCATTTTAAAGATTGTATTTTTAGAGCAGACTCTTTTTTTCGTATTTTTTGGGTTCCGTACCTAAATGATAAAACGGGACTCTAGCAACAAGTACTAAAAAAAACAGAATTAAATAAATGTAGGGGTTCCCATACAACAAACGTGATAAATAATGGTACGGAAACCTTCGTGTGTGTATCAGACTCGCACTTGCCTTTTTTTTAAATATTGTTTTGATATCCACTATAAAACCAGAGCGCCCCCCTCCCCCCGCCCTCTATATGTTTATCGGTTGGTGCTTAAAATCCAAAAAAAATCAAGATGCTAGTCCATATAATGACTACGGATAACTCTGTTGGTTCAGGAGTTATAGAAGACTATTATGGGTGACTACGGAACTCTACACTAAGCGTGGCCCGTCACGCACTTAGCTGATTTTTAGGGTTCCGAGTTCAAGTTTCGGAACCCTTATAGTTTCGTCATGTCTGTCCGTCGGTCTGTTCTCGGCTTACCTCCTAAACTGTGAGTGCTAGAACGTGGATAGGTCTTTTAAAAACATTGAGAGGTTGCTAAGACAAATTTTTGATTTAAGTACCCATTTGTGAGATTTTTTAAGCGCAATTTTTTGTAAAAAACAGAAACCTCCCACGTCCTAAAACTATTGCATGCCCCGACACTTCACCGTCAAGCCATTTTAGTTTGCTCCTTGCTGCTCTGCACCTCTGCCTACTCCTTCAAGGATCTCCTACAAGGTTATGTAGATATGTAATATAAACACGTACGAATACAATGCCATGTGTATATCGGACATATTGTCTCATCTTTTGTGCAATTCTGCTTGAAATTGCGAGAAGCATGGCATTGTACAAGTACCATGTCGTTATGTACCAACCACTTGTGAATGTTCTACTTTAGTTTTATACTTAAGAATTTTCATATTGCACTAGAGAGTTTTCATAGAAAAACAGTATTATTTCTGTGAACATTGCTGGAATAGAATATTTTACATCTATATATAGAAATGGGGAATGTCCCCCTTAACTCTCGAGAACTGCTTATGCTACAATGATGGTTGACCCCTCTATGGATAGCCCTCGATCTGGAGGCAAGCCAAAAAATCGAAAATTTGACCTAGCCCTAAGAGGTCAAAAGTTATAGGCCAAAACCTATGGCGTGGTGCGGCGTGAAGCACCGCGCAAGACCCCGTACTAGTAACTAAAAAACCAAAGAACCCGTATGGGTAGTTAAAAGTGTATTACACACGATATTGTTAGTTTTTAACGACTTAAAAATAGGAGGGGTTCTCAATTCGAGTGTTTTTTTATGTTAGTTACCTCATATATTTTGACTGCGACAACTGATTTTAAAAAAGAATAAATTATTTAAAGCTACGTGGCCCCATCTCAAATTGGTCCAAATCCAACAAAACCGTCTTCGCGAGAACCGAGCGTTTTAAACGTTCGTTTCTCTGCCGAACGATGGTGGCCTGGAACGCCCTGTCTGAGCACGTGTTTCCTCCAACATATAACCCTGGGTTCTTTAAGCGAAGCGTGAAGAGGCACTTTACTAGGTCGTCAAGTTGAGGGCCACTCTCTATAGTATTTCTGTGTACTATGAGAGTCGCCCACAATCACCAAACGTCGCCACAGCTTACCATCAGCGGGCGGAGTCTATTTGTCGACCTAAATATTAAAAAAATATTAATTATTACAATACCATTCCGGTATTTTGAAGTCGCTCTTTTTTGTAGTTATCTAGTCTTCATAGCACAAGCATACAAGCTTTGCTTAGTTTGAGGCTTAATAATGTTATGTTCGATTTGTACATACGAGTATATTTTATTAATAACTTATTTTAATTCGAACTTAAATTCTAACAGCCTGGACTGACGCTACATACATTCAATCTCTACATCCCTAATTCAAATATTATATTATATAAACTAAATGTATAAAGCAGACAGACCGCCTGAGACAGAGCCAAGTTTTCAATATTGTCTGTCTGTCTTAGACAGACAAGATTGAAAACAATAGTTTTGTGGTTAATTACTCTTATAACCCTTTTTTTTACCACCACTGGAAATACATTCTGATGCGTACCAGAGACGCCCCGCAACCTTGACCGCGGAATGGAAAAAAACATCCATTTTTAACCGACTTTCTCAAAAGGAGGAGGGATTTCTCAATCGACTCGTACAGCCAGTAAGTTGTTGGGTTGAACTGATTTTTATTTTATTTTTAAATAGAAACCTAGTACTTTCCTACACCTACACCTACCTACTACATTAGTTTTAAGGCATATATGTTATATGTTACTATTTATTGCTTGTGTACGATGTACAATAAAGAGTACTTATCTTATCTTATCTTACTTTCCATAATAATAATTTTGGAAGGTAAGGAATAAAATAATAATACGGACCAAACTGAAATGTGACCAACATGTCAATTTGGTTCCATTTCGGTAATTTGAAGTTGGTTTTTGAGTCAATTTCGTTTAAATGGTATAACGTTTCTACTGTTTACTGTTTATTTTTTACAAATGAAATGTTTCGATGGGGCGACATGTCTATATAGTAAGTGTAGCCCTCTATGTAGTAGGTGCTAAGGGGCTCTACCAACATCTTTAGGGCCCCAGCGACCTCACCTGCTAGTGGCGCACCTGCTGATCAACGGACGAGACTCGTTAATTTACGGTACCTATGGAGTGGCTTTGGCCCCTACGTGGGTACCAGGTGGTACAAAAGTGTTGGTCCGGGGGGGTACCACCGTACAGTAACCAGCCCAAGATGGGTTGCGTTAGGGGTTCAGCAGCTGCACCGCCGGGCCCGGGGCGATGTATGGTGCAGCAGGCATGGGACCAGTGGGGGCGAAACGGAGTCTAGTCTGGATGGTAGGTCGATTCGCCGGCCAGGGAGACCCTTAGCAACAGCGTTGGAGCGGCCACCCGCATCATAGTCATGGGGCCCACCTGGGACCACCGCCTGGGGGCCGCTCAGGGTGGTAACCGGTGTAGGGTAGCGGCGGCCTTGCATCAGGGGGTTTGGGTGCCCTTCCGTCGGGCGAGTCGGTTTCGACCTAACCACACGGTTCTAGACAAAGCTAGCCCCTGCGCTTGGTCACTTACTGCTGCACCAAATGTCACCCTGTCTTCACGCTTCTTCTTCTTCAAAATCTACAATGGCGGTGCAACAAAAAAGAAGTAAACGTTTCACAGCGGCCCTAGGAAACCCCACAACTTCACTTTTCGAAGTGGAGTTCACTAACGTCCGTGGACTCCATGCGAACCTCGATGCCGTCCACCATCACCTTGAGACGGCACGGCCCGCTGTAATGTTCCTCACGGAGACACAGATACGCCGCCCTGACGACACGTCTTACCTGTGTTACCCCGGCTATGTCATCGAGGAACAATTTCGAGACAAAGCCGGGGTGTGCGTGTTCGTTCGGGCGGATGTTTGCTGCCGCCGGTTGCGCTGCCAAGAGAACCCTTCCAATTCCGTCATTTGGCTGCACGTAGACCATGGCTCTATGAGCCAGATCTACGTGTGCGTCTACCGTTCCCACACAGGGGATTCTGAGACAACAAAGCTCTTCCAGTACCTCAGCGAGACGACTGATGAAGCGCAGGTGCTGTTCCCGAACGCTGACCTAGTATTTCTGGGGGACTTCAATGGCCATCGCATTGAAGGGCTGGGGTCCCTCAAGACTGATCATGCGGGTAGGGCCGCCCATGCGTTCGCTCTCTCCCACAGTCTGACCCAGATGGTATGCGGGATCACCCGGATACCAGACAGGTCAGATCACGCGCCCGCTCTGCTGGATTTACTGCTGACGAGTCGCCCAGCTCAGTACAGTGTTTCGGTAGGAGCCCCATTGGGTAGTTCCGACCACTGTGTTGTTCACGCTGGCATGAAGGTGTCACCTCCTGCACGTGCTGTACAAACGTCACGACAGCTATGGCACTACTCGACAGCGGATCTACGCGATTATTAAGCGTCCGTCCCCTGGTGCCAGCGCTGCTTTGTAGGAAAGGCTCCCTCGGATAGCGCTTCTGCGATTGCGGGTGAGATCAGTTTAGGGATGGAATATTACATCCCTTTCACTGATGTCGCCAGTATCCGCAGAGCCCGTCCCTGGTTCGGGCGAGATTTGCCAAAGCTGTTCGACAAAAACAGTCAGCATATCGCGCCTAGATCAGGGCCCGGGCTGTGCGTGACCCAAACGTGGGCCACCTCAAAGCAGCGTACAACCGGGCAACAAAATCATGCAAGAGGGCCTTTAAGAAAGCGGATGCCCAGCACTGCTTGGTCAGGAGGCTACTTCCCATCCCACGGGCAGCCGTGGATACTGGCAACTGGCCAAAGCCGTGCAATCTAACTTCTTTCAGCCCTCGCTGCCACCGCTGCGTAACCCAGATGGAACACTGGCTCACAAAGCCCAAGAGAAAGCGGATATGCTCACTGACCTCTTTGCGGCTATTTCCCGGGTCGACGACCGTGGCCTGCAGCCCCCCGCTATCGCCAACAGGCAACTATCGACCAATAGCTGTCACCTCAGTCACCTGCAAGGTGTTTGAGCTCATCATCACCAAACAGCTCATGCGATACCTCGAAGATCACTCGCTAATAAATGACCGGCATTAAGGCTTCAGGCCAAAACGATCAATGGGTGATCTTCTGGCATTCGTAACGCATGTCGGGGGTGAGGCTATGGAAAGGCAAGGCGAGTCCTTTGTGATTAGCCTGGACATCGCCAAAGCCTTCGATAGAGTCTGGCATGCTTCGCTCCTTTCCAAGCTTCCGGCATATGGTCTACCTTCTCAACTGTGCAGCTGGATGGCCAGTTTTCTGAACGAACGCCGAATGCAGGTCCTCTGCGATGGCCAGGCTTCTCGCTTTTTGCAAGTGAATGCCAAGGTACCGCTGGGGTCCGTGCTGTCACCAACTCTCTTCCTTCTGCATATCAATGATATGTTATCCCTCGGGAACATTAATTGCTATGCAGATGACAGCACATTGCACGAGAGCTACTGGGCTCGTCCGGCGGCGGGGCGGTTGGAGATTGAAGAGGATAGACAACATCTCGTGGCTGATCTCGACAGGAACCTCGACTGTATTCTCAGTGGGGTACCGAGAACCTGGTCGAGTTCAATGCCCGCAAAACACAGGCGTGTGCATTTACAGCGATGAAATCCCCTTTCCTTCCCCTACCATCTCTTCAGAATGTATTATTACCAATGAAGGACAACCTTGACATCCTTGGCATAGACGTTCGTCGAGAGCTCAATAATAAAAACTACATCGAAAGATGTATAGGGCTAGCTTCGCGGAAACTAGGAATACTGAATAAGGTAAAGAGATTCTTTACACCGGACCAGAGGTGTCTGCTGTACAAGACGCAGATTAGACCCTGCGTCGAATACTGCTCTCACCTCTGGGACGGCTCCGTGAAGTATCTGCTGGACGCTCTCGACGCTATGCAGCGACGGGCTATCCATATTATAGATTGTCCGGAGGTAACGGGAAGCCTTGAGCCGCTAGCTCAGCGCCGAACAATAGCTTCCTTGGCCGCATTCTACCGTATTTACCACGGCGAGTGTTCTGAAGAGCTCTTTAATCTGATCCCACCCTTTCGATCCCGAACAACGCGTGCCGGGCAGAGATGCCACTCCCACACAGTGGATAGCATGTTCGCGAGAACCGAGCGATATAAACGTTCGTTTTTCTGCCTAACGATAGTGGTCTGGAACACCCTGCCTGAGCACGTGTTTCCTCCCACATATAATCCTGGGTTCTTTAAGAGGAGCGATTGAGGGCCACTCTCTATAGTATTGTGTGCTGTGAGAGTGGCCCACAATCGCTAGACGTCGTCACGACTTACCACCAGGCGGGCGGCGTCAATTTGGCGAACCCAATATAAAAAAAAAAGGATTTAGTAACAGTGCGACTAATTCGAAACTTTTAAGCAGTGTATTGGAAGTAAAACAGTATTTTCTTATTGTACAGTGTAGAATATAAATGTGGATATGGTGCCCCACAGGAGATAACACGAACAATGTCTGCCAGAAACATCACCAATGTCAGTTGGCTGTAAAATTTATATCTGCACCAAAAGGGAATATAGTTAAATATAACTCTAAATGTAAGACAGAGTTCCTAGATGTGTCTGTTTGTATTTTTGAATAAGATAAGTGACAACACTAGCAAATGGAAATAGATACCGCCAAAATACTGATTTATGAGAACAGCTTTGAATCTTTTTTTTTGTTCCATTTACAAAGTTACAATGAATTTTGAACACTAATATTACCTCGCCAAACTTTGACGTTTACACGCTCATTTGCTTTTAAATAAACTAAACTAATCTTACATACTACTTTGATATAGGTACCTATGAATTGGATTATTATAACTACCTACTTTCATTTTTACTCTTAAAAGTACGGTGATCTAATAAATTTGGCGTGAGAGAATCATGTTCTTTAATTTCGACATAATGACACCTCTGCTACACTTAGGACTACTTCTTAGCACCTTATATTTATTAAATACTTTAGGTAGGTACTAAAAGATTCGAAATTCTTTCCCCTTTCTCCCTTACGGATCTAGTATTAAATTTATTGTTTACATAATATGTTTTATACTGTTCACTATAACAATGCTCTAAACCTAACAAGTATTCCATTTTTTCTCAACACAATCTTTTGGGTGCTTAAGGAGCAGTATCAACATCTTCGGGGCTAAGAAGCTCTCCGGGGTCTAAGTCATCCTCGTCTCCTCGACAGACGAATAAGGCTCTGGCAAGACCACCAATTATGTAGTACTAACAGTAATTGGCGAAATGTGGGTGTAATGAAGACTTCTGTCTAACCCTTTAGGGAATCATACTTGATGTTGTGTTGTTGTTTCAGAAGTTCATAATTTCTCGTTATTGTGAATTCATTTCATCTCAACATAATTCTAAAACAAAGTCACTTCCTGCTGTCTGTCCCTATGTACCTATGCTTAGATCTTTAAAACTACGCAACATATTTTGATGCGGTTTTCACTTATAAATAGAGTGTTCTCGAGAAAGGTTTTTGTGTATACTAGCTAAAACATAAATACGAGGTTCTTCTTCTTTTTTAAAAACGCGGCTCCATCAATATTCATCGATGATTTCACCAATGTCAACAGAAGAATTAGTTATTCCTAACAAGCTCCAGGTGCAGGACAAGAAACGTTGTTCGGTATGAGAGTGTCTGGAAACCCGGTTTTTGCGGAGCGCCAGCGTCAGAGGTAATCTAAAAAACCACCTGCAACGCTCTCAGCAAAAATCGAACTCCAAATACGAGGTTATACTCGTAGCAGCTATTGAATGCGCGTTTATGTCAATGTCAAATTTCTGGAAAGAAGTGTAAAATTTTAGATGGAACTGGAAACACTCATGTCAGTAAAAGGGCCCTTAAAGACAAAATTTCCCAAAAACACTAGAATCAATTTGACAAACTTCCACATAAACAATAGTAACAGTCAGCTCCATAGCGCTTCAAACATCATAATATAAATCGCATTCAGGTCAACCCTACAGTCATTCAGACTTAATGTTACAACCCGGATGTCCCCGACAGCTGAGATTTAGGGCTGCCACACACACGCGATTGTCGAGAGGCGACCGCTCTTGAGGCAAGTCGCTGTGCATTATACTGAACTGAGGAATGGTCTCATTTACATATTGTATCTTAAACTTTAAAGCGCTGTATTGTTGCTGTTTCAACAGTTAATGAAGTTTTGTATTAACATATACACCATTTAGTGTTCATGAATCTGTGTGCATAGAATAGTTGTAGTATGTATACAGGGTGAATTTTTGAAAAGGGCTTGGATGGCCAAATCCGAAACTATAAGGAATAGAGAAAAATGCTCAAAGGAGTCACGAGCCCGATTTTGATGAAACTTAAAACCTCATCATTAGATTTTTGGAAAACCAATAATCCTAGGTGGGAATCGAACCCGTTGATTTTGAAAAAAAAAACACATCCTTTATTATTACACCATACGATAGTGTCGCTGTTAAGGATCAACCAACGCGCGCGCCAAAATCCAAATATACAGGATATTTGGATTTTGGCGCGCGTGTTGGATTCCCGGTTCGAAAGAAATATATGTGTGATCTAGAAATTGTTGTTTCAGTGATTGGATACTTTCTATGTGTTTATAGATATATAGTCCGAGACGCCCATTACTTTAATTGGCTGTGCCATAGCGGCTGGCACGTAATATTTTGTTGCCTTTCATCGCAAGGTTTCAATTTTTTTTTCAAATTTACATAATAACTGCTATTTTTTTATTAAATTCATTCGGCCATTTTGTACATAACCCATTATATGTGTTGCCGGTGACGCAATAGGCGTAATGCACCTCTGCCTACTCCTTCGGAAATATAGGCGTGATATATGTGTGTGTATTTGTTTATAAATCTAAACCTAAGTATCAGTCGTCTAGATCCCATAGCACAAGCTTATATTAGCTTAATTTGGACTATATGACGTTGTGTGAGAATGTCCAAAAAATAATATTTATTATTTTTATCCAAATGAGTGGTTTACGGGCAATCCTTATAATATCTTAATCTCATCTGAAGAAAAGTAGGTAATTGGTTTCTAAACTTACAACCAAATTAATTCAGTCAAATTTCGTAATACTCGTACAAGTGTTACCGAAAAAAAAACAAATTGAATATTTAATTCCATTAATTTTATATCAAAAATTTGATTTAACTCCGCTGTAAGTTTAAAATTTGAAGTAACAATCCAACTCTGTGGAAAGTTGATGCAAATCAATTATAAAATTTCGACGGAAAGGACATCGCCCAAAGGGAGCCATTTAAATGTCGTAAACAGAACTTTTAGTTATTATATAAATATAATATTATTATTCCGAGATCCCCAGATTACAACATAGATTCCGATTATTATTATTTCTATTTAGTCCGAGACGCCCAGGGCTTTAATTGCCATAGCGGCTGGCACGTAAGATTTTGTTGCCTTTCATCAACATTTCATCGCAAGGCAACGAGTTTCAAATTTTTCTTCAAAATTACAATATAGCTGCTACTGTTTGTTAACTTCATTCGGCCATTTTGGACATAACCCTTTATATGTGTGCCCAGTGGGCTTGCCCCCTGTGGGACTAAAAATACTGGGAGATTGTGGGTGTATAATGCACCTCTGCCTGCCTTCGGGGCTATAGGCGTGATATGTGTATGTAATTTATATATTTAATACGACAATTTGTCTGTCTGTCTGTCTGTCCGTCCGTCGCGTTTTTCAACTTAAATTAATATTAAAATAATTTTTTTTTTTTTTTTGAGTCTGTACAAAGTTCGTCGGGATAACTAGTATTATATGTGCGTTGTCGGTATTTCAAAACCGGTTCACCAAGTCCAAATATATGAGGTAACAAAAAATCATACAGTCCAATTGAGAATCTCCTCCTTTTTTGGAAGTCTGTTAAAAGTAGCCAAACTCCAAACAAACATTTGTAGATCACACAAATATTTTGTTTTCGACCCAAGAATCAAACCCGAGACTTCGCAGTTGAAAGCCGATGCACTCCCGACCGATTCGGCTACTGCTAGCCGAATCGTGGTCAAAATTAATGCCTCTGTCTCCACCTTCCGGTTTAAGGACATGGTTATATGTGTGTATAATTAATTACAACCGCATAGTACACACTATATAACATTGTATATACCAAAAGTTTTGTACAAAGACATTGAAATGTGGAAACGAAATGTCGTCGCAATTAGTAGCTGGCGTCCCTGTTGGCGCTTCATCACAAGCCGCAATAATTACTTTACGGTTACTATGGAGATGGAGGGTTAAGCCAACATAAGTGCAAACAAGAAATATTGTGTGTGTAAATGTTTTACTACCTTAGAATATAACGCAAGGGTTGATATATAAAAGGATGCTAAAACACGCCAAGCTGTCTGGGCTCCTAGACTCTTATTATAAGACGAATGACAGACAGACATAGTACATCACGCCTATATTCCCGAATGGGTAGGCAGAGGTGCACACCCACCTACACTCTGCCAGTAATGTTGTCTGTCTCACGTTATAGGGACAGACCTATTGCTTATTAAAGGGCACTATAGAATATTCAAAACCACTCAGTAGTTCAAACCATGTTCATGAATCTCTCCCGGGCGTAATTTAAGACAAAGGATACTTTGATAAACTACAAGCGCATGATACATATTTTTTTGTCCCGATGAAAAATAAAGAAATGGTGTCAACAGGTGCACCGAGTACCTACAGATGAAAATGATCGTCCATTATAAAAGACACAAACCTCAAATGTACCAGGAATACATAACAACATAAGAGCCTTCAAGATTAGAGATACTGACCATAATATAAAGTCATAAAATAATAATATTTTAAAGGGTTATAAAACCAAAACATTGAAGTAGTACCAGGGCTACAAAGGAATATGTCACAATCACTGAACAAAGAAAGCTATCATAATTGATAACCCAGACATTCATACTATTCCTAGAATATAACTCATAAATAATACTACTGTTACTACTATTAGTCCGCGTCGTAATTTGGATTTTTTCCCGTTCCCGTCGCGCCGCGTCATATTTTGAACAATTCACACAATATCTTTTTTTTTTTTTTTAATATTTAGGTCGACAAATTGACGCCACCCGCCTGATGGTAAGCTGTGGCGACGTCTGGTGATTGTGGGCAACTCTCACAGTATACAGGAATACTATAGAGAGTGACCCTCAACTTGACGACCCAGTAATGTGCCTCTTCACGCTTCGCTTAAAGAACCCAGGGTTATATGTTGGAGGAAACACGTGCGCGGGCAGGGCGTTCCAAGCCACCATCGTTCGGCAGAGAAACGAACGTTCAAAACGCTCAGTTCTCGCGAAGACGGTTTCCACGGTACAAGAGTGACATCTCTGCCCGGCACGCGTTGTTCGGGATCGGAAGGGAGAGGGTGGGATCAGATTGAAGAGCTCTTCAGAACACTCACCGTGGTAAATACGGTAGAACGCGGCCAAGGAAGCAATTGTTCGGCGCTGGGCTAGCGGCTCAAGGCTTCCCCGTTACCTCCGGACAATATATAATGCGAACAGCGCGTCGCTGCATAGCGTCGAGTGCGTCCAGCAAATACTTCGCGGAGCCGTCCCAGAGGTGAGAGCAGTATTCGACGCAGGGTCTAATCTGCGTTTTGTACAGCAGACACCTCTGGTGCGGTGTAAAGAATCGCTTTACCTTGTTCAGTATTCCTAGTTTCCGCGAAGCTAGCCCAATACATCTCTTATTGAGTTATTGAGCTCTCGACGTACGTCGTACGACGTACGTAAGGATGTCTAGATTATCCTTCATTGGTAATGTTGCATTCTGAAGAGTGGGTAGGGGAAGGAAAGGGGATTTTTTCGCTGTAAATGCACACGTCTGTGTTTTGCGGGCATTGAACTCGACCAAGTTCTCGGCACCCCATTGGGAGATACTGTCGAGGTTACGGTCGAGATCAGCCACGAGTCGTCGTCTCTCCTCCTCAATCTCAGATCGTCCCGCCGTCGGACGAACCGAGTAACTCCCGGGCAGAGTGCTGTCATCTGCATAGCAATGAATGTTCCCGAGGGATAGCATATCATTGATATGCAGAAGAAAGAGAGTTGGTGATAGTACGGACCCCTGCGGTACCCCGGCATTCACTTGCAAGAAGCGAGAAGCCTGGCCATCGCAGAGGACCCGCACTCGGCGCTCGTTTAAAAAGCTGGCAATCCAGCTGCACAGTTGAGGAGGTAGACCATATGCCGGAAGCTTGGAAAGGAGCGAAGCATGCCAGACCCTATCGAAAGCTTTGGCGATGTCCAGGCTAATAGCCAAGGACTCGCCGTACTTTTCCATAGCCTCACCCCATACATGCGTGACGAATGCCATGAGGTCACCCGTTGATTGTTTTGGCCTGGAGCCATATTGCCGATCATTGATTAGCGAGTGATCCTCCAGGTATCGCATGTGCTGCTTATTGATAAGGTGCTCAAGCACCTTGCAAATGACTGAGGTGACAGCTATGGGTCGATAGTTGCCTGGATCGGAGCGATCCCCTTTCTTGGGTATCGGTTGTGCGTTCGCCTCTTTCCAGACCTCCGGCACGAGCCCTGTAGAGTATGACAGGCGGTACAGACGCGTTAGTACTGGAGACAACTCAGCAGCACATTTTCGTAACACCACCGCCGGAATGCCGTCAGGGCCACTGGCTTTCCGCGTGTCGAGCGACCGCAGCACTGCCCGTACATCACATTGCCTGATAACAATATCAGGCATAGTGTGGCCATAGTGGGGCTGCAGGCCACGGTCATCGACGTGGGAATTAGCCGCAAGTCTGCGAGCATGTCCGCCTTCTCTTGGGCTTTGTGAGCCAGTGATCCATCAGGAAAACGCAGTGGTGGCAGCGAGGGTTGACAAAAATTTGACTGTACGGCTTTGGCCAGTTGCCAGTATCCACGGCTGCCCGTGGGGTGGGATGTGAGCTTCTGACCAAGCCGCGCGACTCGCTGGGCATCCGCTCTCTTGAAGGCCCTCTTGCTGAACCTAGTGGCCCTATTGTACGCTGCTTTGAGGCGGTTCACATTCGGGTCACGTGCCACCCGAGCCCTGACCCAGGCGCGATATGCTGACTGTTTTTTCTGGACAGCCTCGGCACATTCACGCCCGAACCAGGGGCGAGCTTTGCGGATGCTGGCGACATCAGTGAAAGGGATATAATATTCTATCCCTAGACTGATCTCGCCAGCAACGGCAGCAGCGCTATCCGAAGGCGCCTTCCCTACAAAGCAGCGTTGGCTCCACGGGACGGACGCAAAGTAATCGCGGAGACCGTCCCAGTCTGCCGACGAGTAGTGCCATAGTCGTCGAGTCATTTGCTCAGCACGAGCAGGCGGTGGCACTTGGAAGCTGGCGTGCACCACACAGTGGTCGGAAGTGCCCAGTAGGGCGCGTACCGACACACTGTACTCGGCTGGGCGTCTCGTCAGCAGTAGATCCAGCAAGGCGGGCGTGTGGACTGACCTGTCAGGTATCCGGGTGATCCCCTGTACCATCTGGGAGATCCCGTGGGAGAGAGCGAATGCATGGGCGGATCGTCCCGCATGATCGGTCCTAACGGACCCCAGCCACTCAACGTGATGACCGTTAAAGTCCCCCAGGAAAACCAGGTCAGCGTTCGGGAACCGCACCTGCGCATCAACAGCCATTTCGCTGAGGTATTCGAAAAGCCTTGTTGTCCCAGTGTCCCCTGTGTGGGAGCGGTAGACGCACACGTAGATCTGGCTCATAGAGCCATGATCCACGTGCAGCCAAAGGACGGTGTAGGAGGGGTTCTCTAGACAGCGCAACCGGCGGCAGCAGACATCCGCCCTAACGAACACGCACACTCCGGCTTTGTCGCGGAATTGTTCCTCAATGACATAACCCGGGTAACTGAGGTAAGACGTGTCGTCAGGGCGGCGTATCTGGATGCTGGACGGTATCGAGGTTCGCATGGAGTCCGCGGATATTCGCGAACTCCACCTCAAAAGGAATCGACTTTGTGGGGTTTCTAGAGGCCGCTGTGTACCGTTTATAACTTTGTTGCACTGTCATGATGAGATATAGGGAAGCGTGAAGACAGGGCGTCATTTGGGGCGGCAGTAAGTGACAAAGTGCAGAGGCTAGCTTCGTCTAGAACCGTGTGGCTAGGTCGGAGCCGACCCGCCGGACGGAAGGGCTCCCAAACCCCCCTGATGCAAGGCCGCCGCTACCCCACACCGGTTACCACCCGGAGCGGCGACCCCACATCAGGATTATGCGCAACATGTGGGGCAGCCTCCTGAGGTGGTTGGTCCCAGGCGGGCCCCATGACTATGTTGCGGGCGGCCGCGGCAACGCCGTTGCTAAGGGTCTCCCTGGCCGGCGAATCGACCCACACCACCCACACTAGACTCCGCTTCGCCCCCACTGGACCCCTGCCTGCCGCACCATACATCGCCCTGGGCCCGGCAGTGAAGCTGCTGAACCCCTAACGCAACCCAGCCTGGGTTGGGTTACTTGGGGGGCTTTAGCACAGCTGCACGGTGGTACCCCCCCGGACCAACACTGTTGTACCACCTGGTATCCACGTAGGGGCCGAAGCCACCACATGGGTACCGTAATATACGAACCTCGTCCGTTAATCAGCAGGTGCGCCACTAGCAGGTGAGGTCGCTGGGGCCCGATAGATGTAAGAAGGGCCCCTTTGCACCCCATCATGCACATCTTTATAAATAGTAGCCTATGTGTTTTTTTTTTTTTTTTTTTTTTTTTTTTTTTTTTTTTTTTTAATTTGGTTCGCCAAATTGACGCCGCCCGCCTGGTGGTAAGTCGTGACGACGTCTAGCGATTGTGGGCCACTCTCACAGCACACATTACTATTGAGAATGGCCCTCAACTTGACGACCTACTGATGTGCCTCTTCACGCTCCGCTTAAAGAACCCAGGATTATATGTGGGAGGAAACACGTGCACAGGCAGGGCGTTCCAGGCCACTATCGTTCGGCAGAGAAACGAACGTTTAAAACGTTCGGTTCTCGCGAACATGCTATCCACTGTGTGGGGGTGGCATCTCTGCCCGGCACGAGTCGTTCGGGATCGGAAGGAAGAGGGTGGGATCAGATTGAAGAGCTCTTCAGAACACTCGCCGTGGTAAATACGGTAGAATGCGGCCAAGGAAGCTATTGTTCGGCGCTGAACTAGCGGCTCAAGGCTTCCCGTTACCTCCGGACAATCTATAATACGGATAGCCCGTCGCTGCATAGCGTCGAGAGCGTCCAGCAGATACTTCGCGGAGCCGTCCCAGAGGTGAGAGCAGTATTCGACGCAGGGTCTAATCTGCGTCTTGTACAGCAGACACCTCTGGTCCGGTGTAAAGAATCTCTTTACCTTATTCAGTATTCCTAGTTTCCGCGAAGCTAGCCCTATACATCTTTCGATGTAGTTTTTATTATTGAGCTCTCGACGAACGTCTATGCCAAGGATATCAAGGTTGTCCTTCATTGGTAATAATGCATTCTGAAGAGAGGGTAGGGGAAGGAAAGGGGATTTCTTCGCAGTAAATGCACACGCCTGTGTTTTGCGGGCATTGAACTCGACCAGGTTCTCGGTACCCCATTGAGAGATACTGTCGAGGTTACGGTCGAGATCAGCCACGAGTCGTCGTCTCTCCTCCTCAATCTCAGATCGCCCCGCCGTCGGACGAACCGAGTAACTCCCGTGCAGTGTGCTGTCATCTGCATAGCAATGAATGTTCCCGAGGGATAGCATATCATTGATATGCAGAAGAAAGAGAGTTGGTGATAGTACGGACCCCTGCGGTACCCCGGCATTCACTTGCAAGAAGCAAGAAGCCTGGCCATCGCAGAGGACCCGCACTCGGCGCTCGTTTAAAAAACTGGCAATCCAGCTGCACAGTTGAGGAGGTAGACCATATGCCGGAAGCTTGGAAAGGAGCGAAGCATGCCAGACCCTATCGAAGGCTTTGGCGATGTCCAGGCTAATAGCCAAGAACTCGCCGTGCCTTTCCATAGCCCCACCCCAGACATGCGTTACGAATGCCAGAAGATCACCCGTTGATCGCTTTGGCCTGAAGCCGTATTGTCGATCATTGATTAGCGAGTGATCCTCTAGGAATTGCATGAGCTGCTTATTTATAAGGAGCTCAAGCACCTTGCAAATGACATGAATGATGGGTCGATAGTTGCCTGGATCGGACCGATCCCCTTTCTTGGGGATCGGTTGTACGTTAGCCTCCTTCCAGACCTCCGGCACGAGCCCTGAAGAGTATGACAGGCGGTACAGACGCGTTAATACTGGAGACAACTCAGCTGCACATTTTCGTAGCACCACCGCCGGAATGCCGTCAGGGCCACTGGCTTTCCGCGTGTCGAGTGACCGCAGTACTGCCCGTACATCACATTGCCTGATAACAATATCAGGCATTGTGTGGCCACAGTTGGCGATGGCGGGGGGCTGCAGGCCACGGTCGTCGACCCGGGAATTAGCCGCAAAGAGGTCTGCGAGCATATCCGCTTTCTCTTGGGCTTTGTGAGCCAGTGTTCCATCTGGGTAACGCAGTGGTGGCAGCGAGGGCTGACAAAAGTTAGATTGCACGGCTTTGGCCAGTTGCCAGAATCCACGGCTGCCCGTGGGATGGGAAGTGAGCTCCTGACCAAGCCGCGCGACGCGCTGGGCATCCGCTCTCTTAAAGGCCCTCTTACTCGACTTTGTGGCCAGGTTGTACGCTGCTTTGAGGTGGCCCACGTTTGGGTCGCGCACAGCCCGGGCCCTGATCCAGGCGCGATATGCCGACTGTTTTTGTCGAACAGCTTTGGCACAATCTCGCCCGAACCAGGGACGGGCTCTGCGGATACTGGCGACATCAGTGAAAGGGATGTAATAATCCATCCCTAAACTGATCTCGCCAGTAATAGCAGAAGCACTATCCGAAGGAGCCTTTCCTACAAAGCAGCGCTGGCTCCAGGGGACGGACGCATAATAATCGCGTAGACCGTCCCAATCCGCTGACGAGTAGTGCCATAGTCGTCGTGACGTTTGTAGATTGTGTTATTCTGATGTATAAGCTATATTATTGTACAGTTTCATTAAAATCCATTCAGTAGTTTTTACGTGAAAGAGTAACAAACATCCATCCATCCATACGTATATACTCACAAACTTTCGCGTTTATAATATTAGTAGGATATATACCTACCTACGTCAATATAAGTATAAAATATCAAAGGCTCGGTGCATCTCTTTGGTAGTGTAATGGGTATTAAAAAACACCCTTGACGCCACCAGTGCAGCAGTGGTGCGAGACGGTGGTGTCAAGGGTCCTTCACAAACTAAGTTCACTTAGATTCCCTATTCCGTGACTTAGATCAAAAATTTTGTAAATAATGACGTCAATGTATCGAAACTCTGAACTGATATTTCATTTCGCGTCAACACGTATCGCGAAATCGTTCTGAAAATTCATTGAAAATCTCGAACCAGAGAAGATGTGGCTTTGTGGCCGCTCAATCGAAACGACACAAAAAGGTTGTTATAGTGTGAAAATAATAAGAAAATGAACCGTAGTGTAACGAAATGTAAAGACGAAGATGGAACGTGAACCTGAAGAGAATTAAAATTATAATAATTTATTTATATTTCATATTTGTCTAGTATATTTATTATAATGTTGACATAGCCATTGGAGGGACTGTTACGAATAGTTACTACATAAAATAATAAGTAGAATGTGGACTGTACAAATTGATTTATAAGCTTAACAGTACAATTATTACCATAGCCAGAAATACTCGTGCTCGGGCACGTCATACAGCGAAGTGCTGAGCTCACATGTAGTAAACCCCGGACCACCATGCCTTAGTCGGTATCATTTAGTTGGGATACTGGGGACTCTGTCAATCCTTTCGGGAGGGAAAAAGGCTTAGGTAGAATTCGCTCACTCCGAACTTTTAATTTCCTACGGGGGCGAGCATAAATATATTCGCCTCCACTTTTCGATAGGCATGTTTACCAATACATAACATTTGATCAGAAATGTGTCACATCCAGTTACCAGATGGGTAAAGGTCGATCTTCCATGTCTCCTCTACTATATTAGTGCAGTATATTATATTCACTCCACACATTCTGGCGTCTGGGCGTGGATACCCTCTCGCTGGAGACCATGCTTCAAGCCATGGTCTCCAGCGGAAGTAGGTGGAACGCGGCCGTGTCGTTCTGCGAGCAAGTCGTGCTCGCGAAGGAGGCGGCCGAGAGGGAGAGGGAGCGTACCCTCCCCGCCGAGTTCCGTAGTCAGCGGCGAGGGCGCCGCAGACTCATCTACGCCCAAGACCATCGACCTCCATGATCGGGGCCTGAGGACGGCGGGATCGCCGCCCGTCGTCCTTACAGAAGCAGGCTAGAAGGGTTGCGTGCTGCGGGGCCTTTGCCCCATAGCACGCAACCAGATTCAGTCACTGACGCGGGATAAAACCCTACCCCAACGACGCGGGATTCTCATCCCGACCCAACCCCCGCAGAGACCACAGAGGTGGTCAAAGTCCGCCGGGCGCCACTGGAAATACGTTCTGCTTGTAACCAGAGACGCCCGGCAACGGACGTTAGAGCGGCCGCGGCCTTGGTCACGGAACTAAAAAAAAAAAAAAAGTATATTATATTGCCAGGGGCTCGTGATCTAGTGGTAACCGACAATGTTAACATATTGCAAAGGTTAAGCAACATCGACTCAGGCCGATCTTGAAACCCCTCAGTGCCTCGGAGAGCACGTTAAGCCGTCGGTGCCGGTTGTCATACGAACATCTATGGCAGTCGTTAGGGGTAGATGGAGCCCTAAATCAAAAATCCGACCGGTCTATCTACAGAACTTCGATATCGCCGTTGGACTGCGTTGGGATAAGGCTCGGTGAATGGAGCCTGATCCATCAGACAAATAGGCCCCAAAATGAGCATTTAATGTTAATTAAATCAACACTTTCACGTTCAACGCACTCAATCTCATTATAAGATCTTATTCTTACTCCAACACTCTCCAATTATATTTATATTTGAAATACGTTCCATTTCGAATGTAACGGAACATTTTGTCATGTGCCTGTATTACTGTTAAGTCGCGTGCCAAAATTGCTTGCTTTTGTTACTCACACGCGCGAATTCACTCCGAATACCCCGTAAAAGAGTTATTTCTCAACCGAGTCTAAACGTTCTGCTTGAACGGATACGGCCCCACCCAAAGGAAGTAGGTGGGGAAATACGAAATGCATTTAGAGATGTTTTTACCAGTCATTGTAGTTCGCTGTGTATTGTAGACTGTACAATGGCCTTTCATCAATACAATTGTAGACCGCGCTGTGATTTTTGTAGAACAATAGATGTTTTTAATTTACTTTTGTGTGAAACTGGTTATTGAAAACGATCCGTTTAGAATGTGGTTGATTTTATTTGAATTAATTTTGATTCTGTTAAATATTTTGTTTTATTGAATTTAGTTTATAAGCAATAAAGTATGCTAACTTTTTATCAAATAATTAATTGTGTCTTGGTTAGTTGGTAGAACGTTTCTCCTGGGAAGGGACCAGTCGCTGGTTCGAGTACAGCCCAAGTCTATTCAGTACCCAAAAGGTAAAACGGGAACCCTATTACTGAGACGGGATCCCTCCTCTTGGCATAAAATTTTAAGGCATTATATAGTTTGGCATGACGTTTTCGCATAACTTTTATTAGCATAATAATACCACTGCATAATAATCCTTTGGCATAATGCAAATGTTAACATAACTATCATTTAGTATAATATGTTTTGCCATAAGAAGGAGTTGCATAAATTTGAAAGGCATAATGTTTATTCGTCTATTAATTATGAGCCATAAATATAAAAGGTCATAATTGTTTATTTATTATAATTTGCGAATTACTCGATTGGAATAGGCTAAGGCGAACATGTTTGTTTTTGTATGAATTATAATCAAACAAGTAGACAGTAAAAATGAAAAACTTACCTGTTCTCGATAAGCATTAGGTTCATGGTTGTGATTTTAGTTTTATTCTAAAGAACATTATGTGTTTATATCATTATGCGTTTCTTATACATTATACATACATTATACTTTATAAAATTATGCTTCATTATTATTATGTTATTAGTATTTATGACAACAAGCATTATACCAAAATATTTTTTTTTAATAATATTATGCCTTATGATCATTATGCTTCATTTCGTTATGCCAATGTAAATTATGTCTATATATTTTATGCTTTTCATTAGTAAACCTACTGAGACACCGCTGTCCGTCCGTCATTCCATCCGTCTGTCTTGGCCTGTATCTCATGAACCGTGATAGTTAAAAAGTTAAAATTTTCACAAATTATGTATTTCTGTTGCCTCTATAACAACAAATACTAAAAAATATAATAAATATTTAAAAATATTTAAGTGATTTTTTTGCCGTTCTCATAGATGATGGTACAAAACCCTTCGTGCGTTATCCCGGCTTGCACTTGATCAGTTTTTTGAAGATTGGTAAAAATTATAAATCTTATACAATGTATTTTATTAAATTAAAAGTCAATGGAGCTGAATTTCTGTTCACTGGCATTTCATATTTTTCAATTCACATCGATAAATTTGTTCCCTAACTTTGACATTTAACAGTCTTTTGATCTTTAATTGTTAATCAAAATTTTGTGAATGCCTTGTCCAACTCAATGGTTCAATAAAATAATAATTCTTCCGTAATGCTGAAACTTGAAAATTCGAGAGATTAAACTTTGATTACGACTGTTTCCATGGCGTAGGAAACTCTTTTGATTAGTTTTTCTACTTAGCAGAACTAACAAACACCGGCCAACTGCGAGTCGGATTCGAGCACAAGGGTTCTGTACCTAAATACCAAAAAAATCCCATTTGTTGTATACAAGCCCCCTTAAACATTTATTATATAATATTTTTTAGTTTATTTATTTATTTATTGAGCGATGCGAAGCGGAGCTCTATCTTAGACGACAAGTGAAAATCGTTTGTGTGCCAACTCCTCCGAAATGTCTCGACCGATTTTGACCAAATTTGGCATGCTGGTCGACATCATACCCTGGAGTGCATATCTCTGAAATCATGAGAATAGAGCATAAAAAAAAACTATTAAGAAAATTAGCTCCTCTCAACATTTGCAATTAGTAGCATGCATTGCATACCTAGTTTATGTACACACAAGAAGGAAGAGCGAGATAAGATCAGTAGAATAGAGTTTTAGTACAAAGGCACCACTTATTTCTAAGAAATCTCTTCCAATGGGCCAGGGGAGGAGATGCTTAGTTGAAGAAAAGTATGAAGTGTGCGTAGGTTGATGAGCTTACTTTAAAATACAATACATACTTACGAGTACCTACATACATAACACTTATATACCATACATAAATCCATATACAAATATAAAATATATACTTAATCTTGGTTAGTTATAGCAGCAACAGAATACATCATCTGTGAAAATTTCAACTTTCTAACTATCACGATTCATGAGATACAGCCTGGTGACAGACGGAAGGACGGACAGCGAAGTCTTAGTAATAGGGTTCCCGGGTGATATTATAGGATGATATTTTTAGGGTTCCGTACCCAAAGGGTAAACCTTTGGGTACGGAACCCTAAAAATATCATACTATAAAGTTTCTGCATTACGTAGGGATGTCCTCACATATTTATTCATATGAAAACTGTAGAATAATTTTGGAGCACACAAACTTTTGCTTTTGTCAGATTACCGTTCATACAACTAACTAAATACGGCCCTAATTAAGTAATTCCGTAGTTAGTCGATTTTTGTGTCAAGTTTTGACGTGTATTTTATTTTAAAATCACTCCAAGTTAAATAGTAATTAAATCATCGTTCTGATCAAAGATATCGGCTCAATCCATAGAGCAACGCGGACGTCGTATACGCTGTCGTCGTATACTGCCCAATCAAAGGCAATTTAATTACACAAAGACAAAATACAGACATAACCGAAATAAAATTCATATTTATGTAGATTTTATGGTCTGAAATTGTTGTTAAAGTCCAATGAATGAAATACAACTCAATTATATCACGCCTAAAAGCCATAAAGACTCAATAATACACTTGTAGTAGCATTCTGTGTCTATTTTGTACCACAGCACGTGCCAGTTTTTACGGCCAGTAGATTAAAGGAGATAAATTATGGGCGTGTGGCTGCGCGTGAGCACCCGACGTTCTCCGACCCAGGAAATTATAAAAATAAATATCTAACTTTTAAAGTTAAACGGATGTTTAATTCTGTAACCATTAAAATTGCTATAATCGGTCGTGTCGTATTGATTATATTTAATTGATTTGCACGGGAAAGTGGAAATGTTGGTTTGTTTTGTGGCACTTTAAGAAAGTTATAGACGTAAAACCACAAAGATAGCAGTTAAGTAAGTCAGTTTTACTTTAAATTATTGTCGCGGTTTCGTCGTTTTTGAACTAAAACGATATTTTAAGCAAGAAAGTAAGTACTGGCACGTGTAAGTACTTATTTTTTTAGTAGTTTATTTTTTTTTAAGTAAATTTAATGTCGTCTGAGGCACTGGTTATTGCAGCTTTATACATTATGTGTTGGTACTTTGGTACTATATTGTGAACATGCACTTGCAACAACGCTGATGGCTGAGATAACGAAGGCTCGTTTAAACATGTCCATGGTAGTGTTAAAATATTAAGAAAGAAATTATAAATAGATCACAAGAACTGATGTCATCGGCATGACTCGAACCCACGACCTTTCCCTAACAGGAGGAATGCTCTGACCACTGAGCTACAACCTTTGCTCATTTAGAGGCACAATTAAATGGAATTATACTTGGCCTACAATAGAATAAAACTTTATTTGTACACCAGTACAACATATAATAAAATATCCAAGTTTAAATATGTACAAATGGCGGCCTTATCACTAATAAGTGATTTCTTACAGGCAACCTTTGGATGGACAAGTAGAAAGAATAGAATTTAAAATAACCATTAGGGTAGGCATTGGTGGAGAAAGAAAATTATACCTAAATAGTTTTTTTTTAATTTTTTTTTATTTTTTTTTATTTAAAGAACTTTATACTTCCTATTGCAAAAATTCACATATAACACTCAGTGTTTTGATGTCCTTACATGTTCAATGTTGTACGATATTATTATGTGAATTATGGATATTATTGTGTGATTTATTGAATCTATATTGTATAAATCTCTGATGATGCCGTGAGGTGAAACCGGTCAGTAAAAATAATATTATAACAGTGGAAAAGTATATTTTCAAATTCAAATTATTTTCAAAATTACAATATAGCTGCTACTTTTTATTAAATTCATTCGGCCATCTTGGACATAACCCAGTATAAATGTGAACGGTGTCAGCAATAGGCTTGCCCCCTATTACGTGGGACTAAAAATACTGGCAGATTGTGGGTGTGTTATGCACGTCTGCCTACCTCTTCGGGGATAGAGGCGTGATATGTGTGTGTGTGTGTGTATGTGTGGAAAAGTATATGTGTTTTTGTGCAATATGTGTAGCAGATTCCACCAAGTGCCGTCAATCGACAGTAAAGCCTTCTTCGATAAATTAACTATTAAACACATAATTAATTTTCTTATTATGACCAGCAGTGTTAGACATAAGTTCGTTACAAACAAACTCTACATCTTTATAATATTTAAGCTGTCTATATAATGAAATCCTGATTGGGCGACCTTGTGATATCACGGAAAGATATGTTGAGACGTCCTGTTTAGTGAAAAGAAAAAAATGTGCAATGACATGTTATATTATAATTTTTATTTTTTTATTTTTTTTTATTTTTTTTATTTATTTATTTATTTCAGGCAACAAATAGAAAAGTTACAGGTGATATAAACTTATTCTACGGCCCCTCTTTTTTCTACATTATAACCCTGTCACATTGATTATGTATCTATATTCTATCTATACACTTATAGAAATGGTGAATGTAATTTTTGTCCCCCCTTAGCTCTAGAGAACTGCTTATGCTCCAATGGTGGTTGACCCCTCTATGGATAGCCCTCTATCTGGAGGCAATCCAAAAAATCGAAAATTTGACCTAGCCCTAAGGGGTCAAAAGTTATAGGCCAAAACCTATGGCGCGAAGCACCGTCCAAGACACCGTACTAGTGGTTCACAAACCCTGTCACACGGGCCGTACAATCCAAATCGAAACCTCTGAGACTAACGCTAGACTGCTACTTTAGAGATTCCATATTCGACTCCGATCGGGTCAAATATTTGTACTCGCACTCGGACGGACTTTGCAGCACCTGACTCAAATAGTTGGGTTGGGTTTTATACCGCGTTGAGCCCAACCCTTCTAGCTTGCTTCTGTCAGGACGGTGGGTTGCTAGCCTGGCGTCGTCAGGCTAGCAACGTCGATCATATAGTTGTAATAATAAATTGGGACTAGATGGCATTACCTATGTTTAATCCTATAATAATGTATTTATTCTGCCTCTTATTACGTGGGACCTACATAATTATTTGCAAAGTGTAAGTGTATAATACCTCTGCCTGCTCTATTCAAATAAATGATTTCAGTTTTGTTAAATCCTTGTGCCTTTACCCATATTTGTGTCTCTATTTTAAAAGCAAAACAGCTTCCAAACTTTTGCTATCACCAAATTACATTACACACCCGTATTACTCTAATTAGGTGCAAGCTTTGTCCATTTCGACTCACAATTACATGAAATTAAATGGAGCCTAAAATAATTGCAACAAAGTTCTAAATACTTTTGAAGTTTATTGAGGTTATATTACGGTAGGGGACCTTCTTTCGCGCAGATCAGTTGGGTCAAATATCTGTTTGAATTTAGGCAAATTGTGAACTTAATTTGTTATGTGAATAACAATTTACTGAGTGTCTGATTATCTTGATTACTGGGTGATATATCTGGTATTAGAGAGATATGGGTCAGTTGTGACCACTTTTTTTTTTTTTTTTTTTTTAATTCCGCGGCCCAAGGCCGCGGCCGCTCTAACGTCCGTTGCCGGGCGTCCCTGGTTACTAGCAGAGGGTATGTCCAGTGGCGCCCGGCGGACTTTGACCACCCCTGTGGTCTCTGCGGGTGTTTGGTCGGGACGAGAATCCCGCGTCATTGGGGTCGGGTTTTATCCCGCGTCAGTGAGTGAATCTGGTTGCGTGCTATGGGGCAAAGGCCCCGCAGCACGCAACCCTTCTAGCCTGCTTCTGTAAGGACGGTGGGTGGCGATCCCGCCGTCCTCAGGCCCCGATCATGGAGGACGATAGTCTTGGGCGTAGTCGCGTAGTCTGGGGCGGCCTGGCCGCCGACTACGGAACTCGGCGGGGAGGGTACGCTCCCTCTCCCTCCCGGCCGCCTCCTTCGCGAGCATGACTTGCTCGCAGAAGGACACGGCCGCGTTCCACCTACTCCCGCTGGATACCATGGCTTGAAGCATGGTCCCCAGCGAGAGGGTATCCACGCCCAGACCCACTACGAGGTCCCGGCGCTGACTCGCCCACGCTGAGCACTCCACCAACGTGTGGAGTGCGGTGTCGTCGTCGGAAACCTCGCAGTGTTGACACCGGGGTGTGACCTCACGATGCATGCGAAACAGATAGCTACCGAAGCATCCATGCCCGGCAACCATCTGCGTCGCACGGTACGTGAGGTCACCATGCTGCCTCTGCAGCCAATCGTCCATGATCGGTCTCACCGCCGCGATGAAGATGGCACCCCCCTTGGGTTGCTCAAGTCGCACCCTCCATGACTCCATGAGATCCTGGCGGAGTTGGGACCGCTGGTCCTCGATTTCTTGAGACGCAGGCCTGTGGTCCCGCTCCAGCGCCTCCTTGCGCCATTGGAACAATGACGCAAGGGCTCTCGCTTCCAGGTCCCATGGAGGGGTCCCGGCTAGGAGACATGCAGCCTCTCCGGAGATCGTGCGGTACCCCCGTACGGTTCTGACGGCCAAGGTTCTAAGTGGTCTGTTTAACAGAGTCACGTTCCCCTTGACCGCCAACCTATCCGCCCATACGGGAGCCCCGTATAGGGCCATACTCCGCACGATCCCCAGGTACAGTCTCCTGCAGGAGGCGTTGGGTCCCTTTAGGTTGGGCATCAGTCGCGAAAGCGCGACCGATGCCTGCGTCACCTTGGGGACCAAACTTCGGAAATGTGGTCCGAAGTTCCATCGGCTATCAAGTACGATCCCTAGGTACTTCATCGAGGGCTTGATGCCGATGCTAACGCCTCCCACATTTATGCTGGAACCTTCTGGTGGACCGTTCCGAGGTCTGTGAAAACACAGAACCTCGGACTTGTGCAAGGCCACCTCCAGTCCCAGCTGCCGTATCCGACCCACGACTCGAGCAACACCCGTCGTGACCTTGAGTGCTGCCTCCTGGTACGTTGCACCCCGCGCCGTGACGAGGGTATCGTCGGCGTAGCACGTTACGCCGACACCCCTAGGCAACGCACCCCGCAGCACCCAGTCGTAGCCGATGTTCCACAGAAGCGGCCCCAGGACCGACCCCTGCGGAACACCGCACGACACATCTCGCCGAGCTGGCCCGAGCCAGCTGGGGAAAGCTATGGCCCTCTCCGAGAGATAGGCCCCGACAATACGACGGAGGTAGAGAGGCGTTTCGTGATACACGAGCGCCTCCCTAACGCAGCTCCATGGCAAGGTGTTGAACGCGTTGGCGATGTCAAGAGACACCGCCACCACCACCTTGCCCTGCGAGACTGCTTCCTCCGTCAGGCTCTTCACGCGCATGATCGCGCTCACGGTGGAGCGTCCCCGACGGAAACCGAACTGGTTATCCGCCAGGTCTGGCCCCACACTCGTGAGATGCTCGACGAGGCGTTCCGCGATAATGCGCTCAAAGAGCTTACACACCTCGTCGAGCAACACGATCGGCCGGTATCCGGACGGTGAGTCCACCGGCCGCCCCGCCTTACGGATCAGGACCAGTTTCCCCGTCCTCCACACCTTGGGAAACTGGCCCCTTTCGAGGCATGCGCTAAAGAGCCCCATCAGTCGAGGCCCGAGTTCTTCGAGGGCCAGGACCCATGCACGGCCAGGAATGCCGTCGGGTCCGGGGGCAGTGATTTTCCGGCGTTTAAGCCGGAGTACTGCCGCACCTAGCTCCCCCACCCTGACTTCGGGTACGTCGTCTTCGCTGGTGCTATCCGCGTCGGGCAGAGACGGAGCCATGCGCGGAGGGACGTGCTCCTCCGCGCTCGTCGGAAACAGGGAGCCCATGACCCGCTCCAGCTGCTGCGGCTGGAGACTCTGGGTCAGTGGGGGCGCCCTAGGTCGGAGTTTCTCCCTGACCTGTAGGTACGGGCGCCCCCATGGGTTCTGCTGCAGGGTCTCCAGGAGCTCCTCGCGGGCCGCCGTCTTGGCCCGCTTTATCGTCTCCTGGAGATTACCTTTAGCCTCCCTGTATGCCTGAAAAAGCTCCGCCTCTCGGGCTGCCGCGTCGTCTGGGCGGCGACGCCTCCGGCGAAACCTGGTGTACCGGCGGCGGGCGGAGATGCATGCTGCGCGCAGCTCTGCAATCTCCGGCGACCACCAGTACACCTGCTTCCTGGCCGGTCTGGATGTAACCCTAGGCATCGCCGCATCACAGATTTGCGACATGGCTCTCCTGAACCACTCCGCCTCGGCATCCACATCGGCAGGCCGGTCCGGCGCTGGAATCCAGGCCTGCACGATGGATGCCTCCAGGAGAGCCTCCCAGTTGTGACCACTTGTCATTTAAAACCTTGTAATTTGCCTATTTGATATCTGCGTTAATAACAATACCTTGTTATTAACGCAGATATGTAGGTTTGATTGTATTTTATTTTCTTTATTCTTTAAATTTTTGTAGTTAATAATAATTTTTGCTGTTAGTTACAGTGTTACAAAAGGTATATAAATATTAAACTTAATAAATATTTAAGTAAATTTAAAGGCTAAAATCTATGAATTGCAAGTAAAGCTGTTATTATAAAGTAAAGTTAGGTAATTAGTTAGTGCACAAACTCGTAGAATTATTGTGAAATATGTCAATAACAAGATCGGTTTTGCCGAACTGTCAGTGCATGTAATCAATGGTTCTTTTGAATATTTCGTGGAATATTCTTAGTGAATGGTATACTGGTGGGTTTGATTACCTTTTGTTCACGTGTTTATATGCTACAGTATATTCCACATTCCTAAAAGGCAGGTATTTAATAAAAATACCAATAATAATTTTTATTTTAAGTACTTATTGACGTTTGTAAGAGCCATTTAATGACCTATACAAATAAATAAATCATTCCAATTCATTTAATAACGTCGGCCTCATTATAACTCCCCTCATTTTCTGTCGATGGTTAAAAATATAAAATAATTGACTTTTAAATTAAAATCTCTTGTCAAACGCTTTGCATAGTTGTTATACCACAACCTTCTAAGTTCTATTTGATCTCGATGTATTCCTCGTGTAGTCGTCAATATTCTAAATAATATTAGGAGCTAACTCTGACCTGACTTTGGTGCTGTGGCTTTCAATTAAACTTCAAGATATTAGTTTGTAATTGAGACAGACTTGTGGACGAAGATAAACAGTATTCATCCAACTGGATGAATACTAGATTATATCCATACCTAAGTTAAAATTTAGAAATCGTGTTCTGTTGGTACGAATATAAAATCGGACAAGTGCGAGTTGCACTCACGCACAAAGTGTTCCGTACCAAAACCTTTGCTGTATGCACCCTTAAATATTCATTAAATTCTGTATTTTATTGGCTGTTATAAAGCCCAGGACAGACGGACGGACGGACGGTCGGACGCACAGCGAAGTCTCAGTAACAGGGTTCCCATTTTACCCTTTGGGTACGGAACCCTAAAATTTAACCACAGTCTAATGAGGAAGATATAAAACACTAGCTGATCACTTGTGATAATGATATCAAATTCCCAGTGCCCGTGGGATAATAAGAGCCATGTTACTCAGGAATAATGGAGCTACATATCATTGAAAGAATTTTGAAAATCGGTTAAGTAGTTACGGAGCCAGTTCAATTCAAACACACACACACATCACGCCTATATAATAGCGGGCAAGCCTATTGCCGTCACCGGACATATATATGGGTTATATCCAAAATGGCTGGATGAATTTAATAAAAAGTAGCAGCTATATTATAATTTTAATTAAAAAAAATCCTTTGCCTTGCGATGAAATGTTGATGAAAGGCAACAAAATCTTACATGCCAGCCGCCATGGCACAGCCAATTAAAGTCCTCGGCGTCTCGGACTAGATTATTTATTTGTATAGGTCATTAAATGGTTCTTACAAACGTTAGTAAGTACTTAAAATTACAATATTATTGCTACTATATTAACATGTACTGCCAGATTCGCAAAGCAATAGGTAGAACCGTGAGAAAGAACCTGGCATTAACTCACTGCAATAATCTTGAAAACTACGCAATATACTTTGATGCGGTTTTCACCAATGGATAGAGTAGTTCTCGAAGAAGGTTATTAGTATACAATATTAACACTACAATATTATAAGACAAAGTCGCTTCCGTCCGTATGTATGCTTAGATCTTTAAAACTACACAACTGATTTTAATGCGGTTTTCAAATATCGTTTTCTCGATGTTTTATCTTTCAAAAGTATCTTTCTCACAACGATTTCATTCTTAAAAAAAACTGATCATTATTCAAAAGAAGATTCACAACGAACAGCTTTGAACGTGAACCTCAATAATTGGTCGTTAAAAGAAAACTCTTTCTGTTTATACATTTTGAATGGTAACTATACGTTTTGCATGTACTTAACAACATATATTTAAATTCAATCGTTTAAAATACAACAGTATCTATGTATGTCCTGGCTGTTGTATTTTTGACTGGGGGAATTTGAATGGGGTGTAGTGGGGCGTCTGTTTCCGCTTAGGTGTACTAGCCGACCCTATGTGGGTAGTGCACCGCCAGGTACAGGCGGCCTGCAACTCTCACCAGTAGCTCCAAGAAGCTGCAGTGCTTGCAGCAGCCACATCCCGGTAAACCGCGTCGGCTCGCGGGCTAAACCTGGTCGAGGGGGATCTTTTCTGCTTTGGCAGAAAGGTCTTTGCGGACGCCTCCCGCATAAAAGCACAGAGTCTGTCTCGGCGCAGAAGGCAACCCACGCTGATAAGCAATGGATCTAGGCGGATGCTGCGAGACAGCAAGGCATTGTGAAAGGCCGAGGGCGACGATAGAGGTCAAGAGCAATCGTCGGCCAGACACTGCATCCGTCCCTTCTCCAGTCGTAGCGGTTCTCCGTTCCACTGGATCAAGGAGGGTAAGGACGAGAGAGTGCGTGTGCGTACACTTGTGCACTGAAATATATCCTGCGCACTTGACCGCTTCCGAAAAATGGACTCCGAAGACGTCAAGTCCTGTGGCGATGGGCAGAAGTAGAGAGGTCCGGTTTGATGCAAGCCGGGTTTTGTCTGATGCCTGCACGCAGGCGGCTCCGGGGGTGTGAGTACACACCGTGGTCGTTTTTGCACTGCAATGGGGTGACAGTGTGAGCTCGGCAGCACCCGGGGTGACAAAGCAGCCCTTTTCAGGGAGGCACTGCTTTCCCCGCTCAACCGGGGGAGGGGCTAGAAAAGGTGCCCTAAAAAAATGCTCATCCCTCCCAAAGAGGATGGTAGTAACCACGGCTGCCTCCGCATCTATTAATTCGTGGTCGACGTCGCAAAGAAAGTAATAAAAATATTAAAACATCTGCTATGACATTCGGCGCATGGAACGTGCGAACACTTCTAGACCGCGACTCTAATGCTTGTCCTGAGCGAAAAACTGCCATCTTATCCAGGGAACTTTGTCGCTATAAGGTAGATGTAGCTGCACTAAGCGAAACACATCTTGCTGATGAAGGTGAACTGGTAGAGCACGGCGGTGGATATACTTTCTTCTGGAAAGGTACCGCTGCCTCAGAGCCGAGACGGTCAGGTGTCGGGTTCGCGATTAAAACCCAACTTGTGAAGTGTCTAGACGAATATCCTGTCCACATATCTGACCGCGTGACCACTTTGCGCCTCCACTTGCATAATGATAACTATCTTAATGTCATCAGTATTTATGCACCAACGTTGGATAAATCTGATGACATTAAAGATCAGTTCTACGAGGAGTTGACTCAATGCCTCGATAGCATTCGTCCCAAAGAACAGATACTTCTACTGGGGGACTTCAATGCCAGAGTCGGTCGAGATTATGACGCTTGGCCCAGGGTCTTGGGTAAGCATGGGATTGGGAATATGAACAGCAATGGCCAACTACTGCTCAGCCTATGTGCGCAATTTGAACTAGCGATCACAAACACAATGTTTAGACACTCCGGTAAGCACAAAACCACATGGATGCACCCAAGGTCCAAACACTGGCATCTTATCGACTATGCAGTTGTTCGGCAAAATAACGTTTCCCAAGTCCAAGATACGCGCGTCATGCGCGGTGCGCACTGTTGGACAGATCATAGACTTGTTATCATTAAGCTATGCCTTCGCTTGTTCCCGCCTCGGAGATCGAAACGTATAAAACCTGCGTCCCTGGACGTGGAGAAGCTCAAAAACGAAGAGGTGCGAAATAACTATGTTTCAGGCTTAGCAAGTACCCTACCGCGTGACCAAACAGGGGACATTGAAGCTGACTGGAAGACTCTGTCTACTCATGTTTTAGATACAGCTGCGAATATCTTAGGTCGAAAAGTCCGGAGAAATGAAGACTGGTACGATGAGAATGACAGAGTATTGACAGAGGCTATATCGGATCACCGCAAGTTATTACGCGAAAACGGTGGAAAGCGAACTAGCGGAAACGCTGCCGTTTACATCAAGCAAAGTGAACAAGCTCTACGAAAACTATCTCGAGAAGCAAAGGACAGCTGGTGGCAGAAAAAAGCAGAGTCCATACAGTTTCTCGCAGACACGAACCAGCTTGGTGAGTTTTATAGTGAGGTTAGAAACCTGCTGGGAAGTACTGTCCGAGCAAAGGTACCCCTTAAGTCACTTGATGGTGAGCATCTTATTAAAACTAAGGATAATGTGTTAAATAGGTGGGCAGAACACTTCAACAATCTGCTCAATGTAGATCGATCAGCTGATTTGCAACACATTAGCCTGATACCACAGCTCCCATTTGCTGATGAATTAGACGAGCCACTAAAGCTGGACGAAGTGGTCGTTGCCATCAAACAGCAGCAAAACAAGCGTGCGGTTGGTATTGACTTAATACCGGGAGAACTACTTAAGTGCGGCGGGAAGGAGTTGTACTCGTCCTTATATGAACTTTTTGTTCGCATGTGGGATGAAGAACGGGTCCCAAATGACTTCAAAGTCTCACGCATCAGCGCCCTTTACAAGAACAAGGGTGACCGTTCGGACTGCAGCTCCTACCGTGGTATTTCGCTTCTATCTGTCCCGGGAAAAGTCTTTGCCAGAATACTTTTAAACCGCCTTAGGACACTTTCTGAACAACTACTGCCGGAGACCCAGTTTGGCTTCCGACCTGACCGGGGAGCCTGTGAAGCCATATTCTCTGTGCGTCAACTACAGGAAAAAAGTAGAGAACAAGGTCGTAAGTTGTACCTTTGCTTCGTTTACCTCGAGAAGGCCTTTGACAGTGTTCCCCGTGAAGCCCTATGGCTTGTACTTAAGAGAATGGGTTGCACAGAGAAATTTGTAAAGCTTCTCAGACTACTGCATGATGACATGGAGTGTTGTGTGACAGTGGAAGGAGAGCATTCGAGTTTCTTTCCCGTCACCTGTGGGGTAAAACAAGGCTGTGTGCTCGCACCCACACTCTTTGCTTTATACTTCGCTGTTGTGGTCAGGGAGGTTTTACAGAATTCTCTTGAAGGTGTACGCATCCGCTTTCGAACAGACGGCAAACTGTTTAATCTCGCTAGATTTAAGGCAAATACCAAAGTGTCATACGCCATGATCAGTGAGATTATGTACGCTGACGATCTTTGCTTCTTGGCAGAATCCCCGGAGGGTCTGCAAAGGCTGATGTCTGACCTGCACCAATCTTGTTGCAAGTATGGCCTTAAGATCAGTGTTAAAAAGACGGAAGTGCTATACTTGGATACTAATGGTCGTGAGACACTATCCGTAAAGATTGGTGACGACGTGCTGAAGCAGGTTGACAAGTTTAGATACCTGGGGAGCACTATAACAGCTAAGTGCGACTTGGACTCAGAGATGAGCAGTAGGATAAGTGCTGCCGCGGCAGCTTTCGGCAAACTCAACTCCAAGGTCTTCTGCTCACATGATCTGAAACTGACCACGAAAGTGTCCGTATACATGGCCATTGTGCTGCCAAATCTACTCTATTCCGCTGAGACGTGGTGCTTGTACCGACACCATATTCGTACACTAGACCGATTCCACCTGAAATGTCTGAGAAGTATCATGAAGATAAGTTGGTCTGACCGTGTACGTAACACTGAAGTGCTGCGACGAGCCAATGTTGGTGGCATTGAAGCTTACCTGATGCGGCGACAACTTCGGTGGTGTGGACACGTGTCGCGGATGGCGGAGGACCGAGTGGCGAAACGCGTCTTTTACTCAGAGCTCAAGGAGGGCAAGCGAAAGCAGGGCGGTCAACTCCTCAGATACAAAGACGTTCTGAAAAGACATTTGAAAAGATGCGAGATAGAGCCCTCGAAATGGGAGAATCTGGCAGCACAGCGACAGGAATGGAGACATATGGTCAAAACAAAAACTGACAATTTCGAGAAGCGTCGCATACTGGAGCTAGACGCTAAGCGTGACGAACTTAAAGCCCGACCACCAGCGGCCATAACTTACAATTATTTCAAAGGTGTTCTTTCATGCCCGCACTGTGCGCGAAAATTCACCGCAAAAATTGGCTACGTAAGCCACATAAGGGCGCATGAACGCCGAAACTTAACGTAGTAGTCGACAGCGGTCGGAGGAGGAGAGAGAGATTTTTGACTTGAATTACAAAGTGGTTATAGATTTTCCATAGGGGTGCCCGGTACGAGCAATTGGCTTTCTCGCTATTATGTGGGTCTAACATTACTCGCTATTATGTGTAAAGTGTATTAGTATAATGCACCTCTGCCTACCCTTTCGAAGCATTTATACGTGTGTACTATAATTACTATCTACCAACATTTTATCGAAATCTAACGAGGTCAGAGAAATGTTTTTTTATTACCAATTTCAGAACCATGATTTTGTTTAATAAATCTTTATTTTACTCAAAAAAGAACTCCACTGAACCTTTCTCCAAACCCAGTTGGGGTCGGCTTTCCAGTCTAACTGCGTCTGCAATCATCTATGACCTCCACAAACCATAAGCTATATGGAAGTTCTGTAGTTATACTAGTCGAATTTTTAGGGTCCAGCCACCCCTAATGACTACAAGATGTCCGTGCACGTCTGGGAGGGGTTTCAATGTCTTAAAATGGTGTTGCTTCACCTTTCCACTTAGCCACGAACGATTGACAGAAATTCAAGTCAAAAATCTTTAGATACATATAACTATCATAATAATATAGGGTAGGGTAGGGTAATTCCGGGGGAGATGGCCCTAGTAACTTAAGATTCGACTGTGAAGGAATTATGACGAATAAAACATGAAATTATTATAGAAAATGAAACTTTATTTATAAATATTTTCAAACATTAACGATAAATTACTTTAAATAATGCAAACAATGAAATATTAAACTTTAAAGAAAATCTAGGACTGGCCATCTCTCCCAGAGGGTCCGGGAGTTTTTTTTTGCCTCTGCCTTTGCCCTTAAGTTCCTTAGATTCCTTTTTCTTCTTATTCCCGCAAGCAGAACACATTTTCTCGAACTCTGTGCAATTTTCATGCACCCAGATCATGCAAATATTGCACTGTATCCAGTCTTCGGTTAGTTGTGTCTTATAATAATTATCACATAGTCAAAGGGAAAGCTCGTGACTGCATGTCTTTTATATGCTTGCTCAGTCTTCTTTCGTTGTCTGCACCAAAGGTTGATGATGGTCCCATAGGTCCCATTGTGTAATTGTTTTGTTTCAATCTTCTTTCCAGTGTTTTCTTGGAATATAATAGGTAGAAGAAGCCCTATAAACCTTCATCCCTTGATTTTGTACTGCTACCATATCATTTTTCAAATTTTCGTCGCTCCATTCACCTCAACAAGCAGCCGCCGTCCGTACGTATTGGTTCTCTGTCAATCTGTAGAAAATATTGAAGATTAAAAGTAAATCTAAATTTAGACATAAAATTTTATGGCTATCTCTCCCGTGAATACTATGGCCATCTCTCCCGATTGCCCGGGTGAGATGGCCACATTAGACACTTAAAGCAACTTCTTAATTTTGTAGGTAATGTTGAGGTTGGCACAGCGAAAAACTTTATTACTTTACAAAGAAAGTACGAAAACCGACAAAACTGTTAAAACCTTTTTGTGACCACTTAATATGTTAATCCCTAACCTAAATCAAACGTATCCTTAAAAAACAAAGTCAAATTACTCACCTTTCCATATTTTTTTTCAACGAAAGTTCACTGTCACTTGTGGTCCGTGCCGAAGCGAACCCAACTAAATTTAAAACAGGTGCCATCTACATTTTATTACTTAAACTTTCTTCTATTGTCCATCTCTCACGTATGGCCATCTCCCCCGGAATTACCTAGGTATAGAGACATATAGATATTATCAAGGTTTGTTATAGAAAACTCCCTACAGATATACCCCTTAACAAACTCCCTAACATATTGATTTCGTCTCTTTCATATAATAAACGAAACTTATTAATATATTATATGTGAAGAGTGCCAAGTTACTCGAGCCTCCGGCGTATGAACTTTCTTACTAATAATTAACACAGCCTCCGCTTGGATTATCTCCAATAAAAGGCATATGATCAGAACTTTCGAGCTCCATATTTCGAGCACAAATACTTTGAACGCTCGTGTTAGATTATTTGGCTAGAGAATGTGGAGTTAAATTTATGTACGAATGTGTATTAGTAACCTACTTTCTGTTTATTATTACTATAGTTTTATTAGTTCCATGTTTTTTTTTAATATAAATAACATTTCAGACAAAAAGTCACAAATCTCCATACACGTGCTGCATCGTTCCTGGTGCAAAGGTGTCCATGATGTTGGCAGCCCCGCTGAATAGCAATGGACAATATGTGCACCAGAAAAGATCCAGAGCGAGTGTCACCAGACCTCTCTCTAATTCTACATCCTAACTCTCAACTCTTCGGAGCTCCAACTGCCCAAGCTCCAACCTCTAAGGGCACAAACAAATAACGCGGCTCCAATGTAACGTATTTCGCTTATTTTCTATCCACCGCGTCCTCAGCTGCCGCAGCCGAATTTCAATGTTTGGGATGAAGTTGCTCCGGTTTCGACGCATTATTTTACGAAATCCATTTTAAATAAATTTATACTCGTAGCCTTTTTTTTTGTTAAAAAAAGCAATCAATGACTCTTTAGCGCGTTCTTCTTCTTAGAAACCCTTTGGGAAAAGGCTGTAGCTTGACCTTTGAGGTGTGGAAGCTACTCGCGGCATTCACGGGATACTCGTACAAATAACTGCGTGGGATACGCATATGCCGCCCCTGTGTTTCTCACCCTGCCAAAACCATGCCAAAATAAAGAGGAATAAAAATATTTATTACAAACATGAATAGATTGAATTAACATCCATCACAGATATGCTTAGCGTATTCATTTTTATAGGTATTCGTAGGTTTATTTGCCCGTAACTAGCTATTCATGTGATGTCATTATAATATACAAAGCGTTGTCTATAATATTCATTCATTAATAGTGATGAGACCAAGTTTTGTACAGGTATCTATTGATGCACAATAATAATTATACTTTATATTCATGTTACTTTGGAAATATTAACATACATAGCAAGGAGCCTTTAGCATAATAATATTTGATTATGTGTATTCCCTTAGATAGAAAGCGCGGCCGCTGCCTCCGTTACTTTAGAGTCCAATTTCAGAATAATAATATACTCGTATTCTATCAAATGCTTCGGTGGCGTGGTCGGTAGTGCATCCGCTTTCGATGCCGGAGTCTCGGGTTCGATTCCCGGTTGGGACAAACTTTGTGTGATGACACATATGTTTATACCGAAGTCTGGATGTTTCCTATGTATAATATGTATGTATTTACAAAAAGAAATGTATATAAGTATTTATATCAGTTTATCTAGTACTCATATCACAAGCTCTGCTTATATATTTATAACTAGCTGACCCCGCGAACTTCGTACCGCCTAACAGTCAATGAATGTCGTGTTACTTTTTAGCTGAACTAATTTAGGCTTTGATGAACGTAAAACAATGATACAAAATAATATATTTATATAGATAGAAACAAAAAAGTATTTTATTATGATGAATGATGATGAAAACATACATACAGAATGAGAATAAAAATAAAAAAAAATAAAAAATAATAATTAAGTACTTCAAACTCATGTCAGAAAAAAATGATTGAAAACTATGTTGTGCATATTGGAAAAAAAAAACTCGGATTAATTCATTAATAGGATTTTCATTCAAGCACTTTGTGGTAAACGACATTCTTTGTTTTTTGGTCAGGCGCAAGAACAAATAAAGCGGATGGTTTGCCGACACGTGAGCATGCCACGTACAATTGACCATGAGAAAAACATGCATTTTCTATATTGAGGCCACAAATAGTCAAGGATTGGCCCTGTGATTTGTTGATCGTCATGGCGAAGGCAAGACGAATCGGGAATTGAATTCGTTTAAACTCAAAGGGCATATCCGTTGGGATCATCGGAATCCTTGGAATAAGAACTTCCTCAATTTTCCTTTAAGTATCGACGCGTGAATCACATTGCTCATCAGTTTTCTTATCACCAAACGCGTTCCATAACACAGTTTTGGTTGGTTTAAATTTCTAAGCATGATGACTACCGAGCCAACTTTAAGTTTTAAATTGTGCGGTGGTAAACCAGGCACATCCAAGGAGTTTAAAAATTCAGTTGGATAATTAGTGGCTTCTTCTTCGTTTGTTACACAGTCGATAGATTTGAATGAATACAGAGTACCTACGATTTGATTTTGAATTATAAAATTGAGGTCATCTACATCTTTATTTTTAGCTGCCAAAATTGCTCGCTCACTTAACCATTTAGTATTTTTGTGGTTAGCAATGATATCCGGGAATACTTTGTTGATAAGCTCGTCTTTTGATTTGCAAAAATTTGGAGGAAATGAAATCAAACCGCTCGATTTGTCAACAGGAACACGGCCATTACCGATAGTCAGCAATTGCTTCGAGAAATCATCAGCAGATAGATCGTTCAACAATGCAACTCTCATATTTACAGACAGTTGAAGTTTCTTTACATATCGCCACAGATTTGATGCTTTGAGGCAAGCGTTTATTTCGTCGGCAGCAGTAGATCTTGGAATGACTGGTAGTGTTTGTCGGAAATCGCCAGATAATAAAATCATTGCACCACCAAAACATCTCGAGTCATTGCGCAGATCTTTTAATGTTCGGTCTAGTGCTTTCAATGCGCGTTTGTGCGCCATTATGCATTCGTCCCATATGATGATTTTTGATGCTACTAAAACTTTGGCCATTGCGGAGTGTTTCGAAATGTTACATGTCGGTTGTTCAGTATTTTGAAGGTTTAATGGCAATTTTAACGCTGAGTGAGCCGTACGGCATCCGTCTAACAATGTGGCCGCTATTCCAGAAGAAGCAATTGCTACCGCAATTTCGGATCTCGCACGTACAGTGGCCAAAATCAATGACATGAGGAATGTCTTCCCAGTTCCACCGGGGGCATCCAAAAAAAATAAGCCGCCATTTCCATCATCAATTGCATTAATCAGTGTATTCTGTGTCTTCCCTCTGCTTAGGATTCAACAGAGGTACATTCGTTTGAACTGATTGGATTAGTTCATGTGGATCATATTCACGTTCACGTTCCAATTCTCTATTAAATGCGTCATTCATTCCGCGATCTGGCGCTGGCATTCCTAACCTAACTAACAAACTGCCGCACATGAGGTAACACATATCTTCGATCAAGAGCAAAGTCTGGTTATGGATCTCCTCATTCACCTCAAGATCGGAATTTCTTGAGCTGACGCGAATTCGATGTAAAATATCTTCTGACATGTTATCTTTGTATTTGTTCCACAGGTCACGTGGGTTCGATGGGAAGCATGTTGAAATGATGATAGCAAATAATGTGCGTATCTGACTTGGAGATGCAGAAATAATTGCTTCAGCGATTGTAGTGTCCCAATGAGTATCGTTTTCAAGCAAATTTAGCTCTTGACATGCTGCACGAAATGTGGGGCACACGATACCATTAACAGTTCGTAGTGATTCAAATGATGTTGGCCCTCGAACATGTACCAGCAACAACCGCAAATAGAAACATTCATTATTCTTCGGATGAACTGTGTAAATACGACCTAGAGTATCAGTAGAACGCATATCTGGATGACCAGGAACTGCATCGCCTTGCTTCCGACGTTGAAATTTCTTCGATGTAGCGTTCCAAGTGTAATAACGTGGCATTTCTGAGTAAAGCAAAGTTCGTGCGAACGGATCGCTTTGACAAATCGCAAAGAAACTGGTCAGTGTTGTCGCTGGAGGTGTTTCGGCACGTTGAGCAGCATTCGACGCTGTGAAATATACTCTCTGACCGTTCTCTAGATGCACCCCCAAATGTAAAACAGTGGGATGACGTTCGTGAATAGGGAATGAAAATATACGCCAAATTGCTTCATTGCAGTTCACATATCTACCAACTTGATAGCGCGTGATTTCATCGTTGGTATTGGATGTTTGGATACCAAAAACCGCCATGTCGCTCCCTTTCGTGACATATTTGCAAATGTATTTAATTGACTTGACCGAATTGCAATACTCAACATTACAATGTGCTTTGAATGTTTTGGAAAGAAGTGGCGAATATGGAACAATCCAACTGTTGTCAACTACGAAATCGTTTCCTTTCACTTTAGTTGTGATAGTTCTACCATTATCATCGGGCGATCGACGCCGATACAATGGATAACCATCGTTGCCTGTAATGGTCCCTGCCGTCAATTTTCGTGGATACCGTTTGGAACACTTGCCGTCGACCATGCACGGTGATTGTCGGTTGATAGTGCCACACGGTCCATGAATCATATTCGTGACTACAACATCATGTAGGTCTGGATCGGTTTCAGGAGCAGGAATCTCCGCACATATGATGTCATCTATTTGATCTGGCCGAATTCTTTCGACTAACCAAATCAGAATGTGAGCATGCGGTAGGCCTCGTTTTTGCCATTCGATTGAATACATCCAGCATCGAGTATTCCCAAAGACGTGTTGCTTAACAATGTAATTCATTAGTGACCGAATTTTTGCCTGAAAACACGTGCGGTGATGTCGTGTCGATCACTTGATGTTTGTCCTGGAAGCAGCAATTGAATAATTTCTATCCATTTCGGATTACATGTAAATGTAATGAATAGATCTGGCCGACCATAATTACGAACATATGTCATTGCATCTTGCGCATATTCATGCAAATGACGCGGGCTACCTATGTATGTCACCGGTAAAATAGTCAATCGACCAACATTTTCTGAATCTCCTTCTGTGCTAATTGCATCGCGTAAATGGATATACTCTTCCGAACGCAATTTAGCTTGATTCAACCGAATGAAAGTCAGGCGCTCCGTTTCGATTTTAACGTACATGTCAACGCAATATTGTTGAAGCAGTCGACAAAATCGCAACAAATAATTGTCAGAATTTTCACGAATCATCAAACGATATGCGTAATAATTCATCGAACTAACCTTCTTGGTAGTTTCCTCACCTGAAACAAATGCAGTAAAAATTGTATTTTAGAACCCGTAATAGGTTAACGACTCTTACAGCTACTCTCTACTAAATTATAAATTACAACTTTTTTTGAGTACTAAAAGCAAACAGAATAAAATGTATATCAAGTTGAAATGAAAACAACAATATTGATCTTACCATTCAATGGATTAATCATTTTGATATTAAAGTGATATCCATCGTCTCCTTGCCAAAACATCAGCGGGTATTGTAACGCGTCATATGAACGGTGTGTTTCATATATTCTTTGTAGTTGCCCAGTATTGAGTCGTGTAAGTACAATATCACGTGTTTCCAAGTTTTCACCAACAATCAGGATTGCCACTTCATCGATTGTTGGAGCATTAAATGTGCGTTCATGTGTTCCAGCTGGTCTTTTATCCGCTCTGATCACAACTTTATAGTCATCACTTGGCATGCGCTCTAAAGCAGTCTTGAACAGCCTGACCAATGCATGATGTTCATGAAGCATTTGCTGCAGATCTTGGAGAATTGCTCTTTTCGTAGCTGTGTTAATCCCTTGACGCCGGTTAAGTTGTTCTTCCATATTGCCCATGAAGTATATTTGCAAGAATTTATGCTGTGCATCTTCTATAGGTTGCAATGATCCAATGCGATGGCAAATCTGGCCTTGAATCTGTAAAGTCAAAACCATAGTTATAGTTAGATTTACAAACACTTTTTTTACAAACACTTTTTTTTTCAAATAATAACATGCCATTTTTATTTCAGAGACAAATACAGAAAACTAACAAACTACATTCCAGATTTTTTTTACAATGATAGAAAATAAAGTTTTTAACGTAAATTACCTTAAATGTCGGATTATATCCGTGTTCTTCGATAATTTCCGCCCCAAATGAAGTCATTTGGAAACAGACATTGTATTTTTGAGTGTTCGCTAGAAAAAGTCGTGATTCTAGTGTTTCGCCATAAAGCAGGGAGCTCAATGGCTCTGGTGGCGGGACCAATAATGGCAATTTCACTTTACCACTAAGGCAGCACAAACCAGGCGTTTCACCAGCAAACTTCAATGCTCCACAATGCTGGCAAACAACGTCCATTGGACCAATGCAAACTAAACGATGCAAGCTGTAGTCGATGGTGCAATCATACAGAAACGCTGCTCGATTCAAATCAATACTTGAACCATTTCTTCTTGCACTTCGAAGATTATTCCTCTGTTCATCTGTACGATAAGCTCGACGATTTCTCGTTTCTAACCTAGCCGTTTCACGGGCTGCCTCTCTTTGCTCTTGTGTTTGAAAAGCACGAATTAAGGCCCTTCTTTGCTCCATACTAACGCGGCGCTGTTCTCGTGCAATTTCTCGTTCTCCATCAGATAATTGACTCGCGATATTCCTTTGCCTAATTGCATTACGGCTTCGCTGGGAAAGATTAGATCTTCTAGGACGCGGCATTGTTATTAAAATGTGCACTCGCATAAAACCACCAAATATAATACCAGCGACAACTTTCGAGACATAGACAATAGCTCAAAGAGTATATAACCACTACGTATGAATATCTTATCAAGAAAAATCATATACAACCTATAAAAAGACATTTACACTTTTGTTAACCTGTAGATTTTTTTTCCTTATTCTTATAACCTTTACCAACTGATTTTTTATTCTTTTTTATTTTGTTCCTTTCCGATGATTTTATGTTTTTACTGTAGAATAAATCTTAGGTATTATTTTGTGGAATTAAAAATTAAATAATTAATAAATAATTTTCGAAAATTAATGGCTAAAACAAACAAATATAACACTACCTGAACTTTGTAGACATTTTACAAAAAAAAAAATTCTGAACGCACACATGATGTCTTCAGAAAAAAAAAATTTTTTGCTTAAAGTTCTCAGCAAAGAGGCCATAAGCTCCAAAAAAAAATAGTTATTATACTATTTGACAGGATTGTACAACTAATGTAATAAAAACATGTAATAAACAAATCAGCATCTATTTCATTGTTTTTAAGATGTATTCTGCTATTCGTGACGGAAACAAATCCAACAAATCAAAAACCATGGCAATCGGTCCAGCCGTTCTCGAGTTATAAGTGTTGTAACAAACACGACTTTCTTTTATATATATATAAGATTACCTAAGACAAAGTATAAGCCTACTCGACTGAATAAACAAAATCGCTTTTAAGAATCTAACATCCCAATCTTCTCACTAATTACAAACTGTAAATAGGTTGTACAAGAGTTCGGTGGTTCCAAACACAAAAGTAGGTTGCAAATCTTTGAGCGTTCGTAAAACAAATTAGAACGAGGGGTATTGGATCGTGAAACAGCATCTCTATATAATTACTATCGTCTAATTCCGGGCCTGTCTATTCCCGGCTGTGATCTACTGTATAAACGAGCAATTACAATTTACGATTTCTTTACACTGTGGGTTTTTTGAATCGTGTTTACTTGCAATAACGTGTTGTTTGATGAGTGCTGTGTTTGAATTATACTTTATAAACGTTTATATTTATGTAGTTTACAATAAGAATTACAATATACAAAATAAACATAATTATAGACTAAAAATATTTACATTACAAAATATCGTTTAAAAAATCCTCCGCGTCATTGCCGACTGGGAAGGTTCCCAGAATGCTGGCTGTGTTGCCACGTTGGATGACGATACTTATTCTTTGGGCCAGAAAATAGCAAGCCTTCTGGTCCCGAGAAGCATCTATTAGGCGTTTAGCAATGTCTGTAGTTTAAAATTTAACACACTTCCCGGTAGTAGTAGATTTTTTTTTTTTTTTTTTTTTTTTTTTATATTTGGTTCGCCAAATTGACGCCGCCCGCCTGGTGGTAAGTCGTGACGACGTCTAGCGATTGTGGGCCACTCTCACAGCACACATTACTATTGAGAGTGGCCCTCAACTTGACGACCTACTGATGTGCCTCTTCACGCTCCGCTTAAAGAACCCAGGATTATATGTGGGAGGAAACACGTGCACAGGCAGGGCGTTCCAGGCCACTATCGTTCGGCAGAGAAACGAACGTTTAAAACGTTCGGTTCTCGCGAACATGCTATCCACTGTGTGGGGGTGGCATCTCTGCCCGGCACGAGTCGTTCGGGATCGGAAGGAAGAGGGTGGGATCAGATTGAAGAGCTCTTCAGAACACTCGCCGTGGTAAATACGGTAGAATGCGGCCAAGGAAGCTATTGTTCGGCGCTGAACTAGCGGCTCAAGGCTTCCCGTTACCTCCGGACAATCTATAATACGGATAGCCCGTCGCTGCATAGCGTCGAGAGCGTCCAGCAGATACTTCGCGGAGCCGTCCCAGAGGTGAGAGCAGTATTCGACGCAGGGTCTAATCTGCGTCTTGTACAGCAGACACCTCTGGTCCGGTGTAAAGAATCTCTTTACCTTATTCAGTATTCCTAGTTTCCGCGAAGCTAGCCCTATACATCTTTCGATGTAGTTTTTATTATTGAGCTCTCGACGAACGTCTATGCCAAGGATATCAAGGTTGTCCTTCATTGGTAATAATGCATTCTGAAGAGAGGGTAGGGGAAGGAAAGGGGATTTCTTCGCAGTAAATGCACACGCCTGTGTTTTGCGGGCATTGAACTCGACCAGGTTCTCGGTACCCCATTGAGAGATACTGTCGAGGTTACGGTCGAGATCAGCCACGAGTCGTCGTCTCTCCTCCTCAATCTCAGATCGCCCCGCCGTCGGACTAACCGAGTAACTCCCGTGCAGTGTGCTGTCATCTGCATAGCAATGAATGTTCCCGAGGGATAGCATATCATTGATATGCAGAAGAAAGAGAGTTGGTGATAGTACGGACCCCTGCGGTACCCCGGCATTCACTTGCAAGAAGCGAGAAGCCTGGCCATCGCAGAGGACCCGCACTCGGCGCTCGTTTAAAAAACTGGCAATCCAGCTGCACAGTTGAGGAGGTAGACCATATGCCGGAAGCTTGGAAAGGAGCGAAGCATGCCAGACCCTATCGAAGGCTTTGGCGATGTCCAGGCTAATAGCCAAGGACTCGCCGTGCCTTTCCATAGCCCCACCCCAGACATGCGTTACGAATGCCAGAAGATCACCCGTTGATCGCTTTGGCCTGAAGCCGTATTGTCGATCATTGATTAGCGAGTGATCCTCTAGGAATTGCATGAGCTGCTTATTTATAAGGAGCTCAAGCACCTTGCAAATGACTGAGGTGACAGCTATGGGTCGATAGTTGCCTGGATCGGACCGATCCCCTTTCTTGGGGATCGGTTGTACGTTCGCCTCCTTCCAGACCTCCGGCACAATAAAATAAAATAAAATAAAATAACGTTTATTATCTTTGAAATTTTCAGAAAATTATTTAGATTCGTCAGAAGTTGGTGTGACTCTACCGAGGGTTCCAAAATGCAACGAGACTGAGAAGAGCCCTCAAGAAACTCAGCTCGGCTTTTTTCAAAATATTTCATCTTAAATCTAATACAGAGTTATTTAGAAAGGAGCAATTCGTTACGTTGTTACAACCAGGCCGCCTTGTCATCTAAGAAATCATTAATACTATAATAAGCTTTATGGCACAATTTACTTTTTATTAGTTTTTTAAATTTATTGACAGATAAATTTGCTATTTCGGTTGGCAATGTATTGTACATTCGAATAAAGTTCCCCGCAAAAGAATTACTCACTTTATGAAGCCTAAATTTAGGAACAGCCAGTTTATCCTTATTTCTTAAGTTTAGATTATGATTATCACTATTTTTCACAAATTTACTTTTGTTCTTGTGGGTATACAATAAAATTTCATAAATATACTGTGAATACACTGTAAGGATGTTAATATGCTTAAACTTATCTCTTAATGACTCCCGAGACCCCATTCCATAGATAGTCCGGATAGCCCTCTTCTGCAACACAAAGATGCATTCAATATCGGCAGCGTTACCCCACAGTAGTATGCCATATGTCATGATACTGTGGAAGTAGCTGAAGTAGACAAGACGCGCCGTTTTAATGTCTGTAAGTTGTCGGATCTTTTTGACAGCATAGGCTGCTGAACTAAGCCTGGCCGAAATTTTCCCGATATGAGGCCCCCATTGCAATTTGGAGTCTAACGTTATGCCCAGGAAGACAGTGTCATCGACCAATTCTATTATATCATCCCTAACCTTAACACTGGTTTTAACAAGTCTTACATTAGGTAAGGTGAATCTTACACATTTAGTTTTATTTTCATTTAATAATAAATTATTAGCACAAAACCAGTGGACTATCCTAGAGAGGGCAATGTTTACATCGTCAAGTTCGCGCTGTCCACGTCCACGGGCACGAGCCCTGAAGAGTATGACAGGCGGTACAGACGCGTTAGTACTGGAGACAACTCAGCTGCACATTTTCGTAGCACCACCGCCGGAATGCCGTCAGGGCCACTGGCTTTCCGCGTGTCGAGTGACCGCAGCACTGCCCGTACATCACATTGCCTGATAACAATATCAGGCATTGTGTGGCCACAGTTGGCGATGGCGGGGGGCTGCAGGCCACGGTCGTCGACCCGGGAATTAGCCGCAAAGAGGTCTGCGAGCATATCCGCTTTCTCTTGGGCTTTGTGAGCCAGTGTTCCATCTGGGTAACGCAGTGGTGGCAGCGAGGGCTGACAAAAGTTAGATTGCACGGCTTTGGCCAGTTGCCAGAATCCACGGCTGCCCGTGGGATGGGAAGTGAGCTCCTGACCAAGCCGCGCGACGCGCTGGGCATCCGCTCTCTTAAAGGCCCTCTTACTCGACTTTGTGGCCCGGTTGTACGCTGCTTTGAGGTGGCCCACGTTTGGGTCGCGCACAGCTCGGGCCCTGATCCAGGCGCGATATGCCGACTGTTTTTGTCGAACAGCTTTGGCACAATCTCGCCCGAACCAGGGACGGGCTCTGCGGATACTGGCGACATCAGTGAAAGGGATGTAATAATCCATCCCTAAGCTGACCTCGCCAGCAATAGCAGAAGCACTATCCGAAGGAGCCTTTCCTACAAAGCAGCGCTGGCTCCAGGGGACGGACACATAATAATCGCGTAGACCGTCCCAATCCGCTGACGAGTAGTGCCATAGTCGTCGTGACGTTTGTACAGGACGTGCAGGAGGTGACACCTTCATGCCAGCGTGAACAACACAGTGGTCGGAACTACCCAGTGGGGCTCCTACTGAAACACTGTACTGGGCTGGGCGACTCGTCAGCCGTAGATCCAGCAGAGCGGGCGCGTGATCTGACCTGTCTGGTATCCGGGTGATCCCGCATACCATCTGGGTCAGACCGTGGGAGAGAGCGAACGCATGGGCGGCTCTACCCGCATGATCAGTCTTGAGGGACCCCAGCCATTCAATGTGATGGCCATTGAAGTCCCCCAGAAATACTAGGTCAGCGTTCGGGAACCGCACCTGCGCTTCATCAGCCGTCTCGCTGAGGTACTGGAAGAGCTTTGTTGTCTCAGAATCCCCTGTGTGGGATCGGTAGACGCACACGTAGATCTGGCTCATAGAGCCATGGTCTACGTGCAGCCAAAGGACGGAATTGGAGGGGTTCTCTAGGCAGCGCAACCGGCGGCAGCAAACATCCGCCCTAACGAACACGCACACCCCGGCTTTGTCTCGAAATTGTTCCTCGATGACATAGCCGGGGTAACACAGGTAAGACGTGTCGTCAGGGCGGCGTATTTGTGTCTCCGTGAGGAACATCACAGCGGGCCGTGCCGTCTCAAGGTGGTGGTGGACGGTATCGAGGTTCGCATGGAGTCCACGGACGTTAGTGAACTCCACCTCGAAATGTGAAGTTGTGGGGTTTCCTAGGGCCGCTGTGTAACGTTTTTTTCTTTTTTGTTGCACTGCCATTGTAGATTTTGAAGAAGAAGCGTGAAGACAGGGCGACATTTGGTGCAGCAGTAAGTGACAAAGCGCAGGGGCTAGCTTTGTCTAGAACCGTGTGGTTAGGTCGGAGCCGACTCGCCGGACGGAAGGGCTCCCAAACCCCCCTGATGCAAGGCCGCCGCTACCCCACACCGGTTACCACCCGGAGCGGCGATCCCACATCAGGATTATGCGCAACATGTGGGGCAGCCTCCTGGGGTGGTTGGCCCCAGGCGGGCCCCATGACTGTGTTGCGGGCGGCCGCGGCAACGCCGTTGCTAAGGGTCTCCCTGGCCGGCGAATCGACCCACACCACCCACACTAGACTCCGTTTCGCCCCCACTGGTCCCATGCCTGCTGCACCATACATCGCCCCGGGCCCGGCGGTGCAGCTGCTGAACCCCTAACGCAACCCAGCCTGGGCTGGGTTACTTGGGGGGCTTTAGCACAGCTGCACGGTGGTACCCCCCCGGACCAACACTGTTGTACCACCTGGTACCCACGTAGGGGCCGAAGCCACTCCATAGGTACCGTAAATTAACGAGCCTCGTCCGTTTATCAGCAGGTGCGCCACTAGCAGGTGAGGTCGCTGGGGCCCTATAGATGTTGGTAGAGCCCCTTTGCACCCAAAAATACATAGATACATAGATATTACAAATGTAATATCTATGTATCTATGTGAAAAATACATAGATATTACAAATGTAATATTATGATGATAAAAACTTAATTAAAATAAAATTTTTTGGAACGAAGTTCTCCAACGCGGCTTACGGGTAGTGCGATTTAGTAGAAATCGTCACGTTACGCTTATCAGTAGTTCCTAACCGGTGGGCCGCAGAAGCCAAAATATAGCCCACTTTCTTTTTTTAATTTAGGGTCGTCGTTAGTAAAACGAAAAGTAAACTAAACCCAGGATGGGTTGCATTGCTGTTGCGTAAAGAACTTTGTTCCTGACGGGGGTCCGCACAATTGTTTTAATGATTTTATTTTTATACACATAAATGATGAATGCAATTCATCCTCACTTTTAAGTGCACGTATATTTTATCAGTCACACTTGACTGATAAAATATGAGCTTAAAGAACTCTACGTAAGTCTACCTCTTCGGTGATTTATTAAACCAGTAACAATCGATAAACGACCGCATTTACCACAAACAATTTTTTTATTAAAAACTCCGAGTACACTAAATTACGGCACTTTTTGAAACGACTTCGAAATTTCTCCTACTTTTGTTTGACCCTTGCCTACTTCGAGTTATATCGTTAAGGCTCCTAGCAAATGTACGACAGCGACACAACATTGCAGCGACAGAAAGTGAAATAAAATGAAATTAATTGCTTGTAATAAAATAATGAAATTGATTCGCAACTATAAACTATATAAGCTATATATATAAACTATAACTATAAAGGTAGAGCCTGAGAAAAAGAACCTGGCAATAAAACTCAGTGGTTTCGTGTGTATAGTGACGCTCTAGCTTTTTAACCGATTTCAAAACAAGGAGGAGAGTATGAATTCGACTGAGTTTTTTTATGTTTGTTACCTCATAACATAACTTGTGAGTGGGTTTTGTGATCTACTGAAATGTTGTGTTTACCATGGTACCATACCGGTATTTTTTGGTAAAACTATAGTATTGAAGTTGTGTTGTAGCAACCACAAAAATATCGAAGTTGTTGCGTAGGGAACCATAAATTATCCTTGCGTTCAATGACAAAATGTGGTCACTGTGAATTAAATCATGAGTTTTCATACTAAACAGTGTCTGACCAAGTGTTTGCCTTGTATTTTGGCTGTCGTCTCGTTTGTGTGCTTGGAGCCTAAAAAATGCCTCAGTGAAAAATCAAGCCACTGAAGTTTTTGATTTAGTTGAACCGATGTTAACAAAGGCGGGAAGTGCTTTGATGTTTTAGGAACCCGTCCATTCATTTATACAATGCAGCCAAATGAATCAGCGGGAAGGAAGGTTGCCCTACACAACGGAATTGTATTTTTATTACGACAGTAATTGAGCTAGAATCTTTCTAAAGGGTGCTGGAAAACGGGCTTATGTTTTTTTACAAAACATTTATTTAATAATTAGATGACTTCCATGGCTTCGCCTTAACGAAAAAGTTTATAAATGGTTCCCGCGGGAACACATTCCCGTCCTGGGATACAAAGTAGCCTTTTGATTTTGATTTTGATAAAACTATTAGGTACTAACTTCAACCCGCGATTTTGTCTCGGCAAGATTAGTAGGCACAAACTAATTGTTTATTTTAATTATTTATTTATTTATTCTTGTACACACACAGTAAATAAAAACAGTAAATGGATACATACTAAACATGTATACAAAGGCGCCACTTATCTCTAAAGAGATCTCTTCCAGTGAGACTAAGAGAGAAGATCATGATGCAACCAGGTGCTGATGTGTGTGCAGGTTAATAAACTTACATAAACTATAACTACGTAAATACACAAAGTATTTATGTAGTTATAGTCACACAATCACGCATTTAGTAGCGACGTGCTGGCATCCTTATTCTGTAGAAACTTTGACGAGCTTGCAGAGTAAGCACCCACCATCCGCAGCTGACCTCTCTTTCCCTGATCCTCCGAACAACGATACAGAAAATCTTGAGACTACTGCCAAGGATGTGCGCACAGCTGTTAACTCCTTTCGTTTTTGATCAGCTGGTGGACTTGACGGTCTGACATCACAGCACCTTAAGGATCTGTTGTGTCCAAGCGCTGGGGAAGCTGGTGATGCACTTCTGAGGGAGCTAACAGCTCTAGTCAACCTCATGCTCTCAGGCAATGTGGACAGTGGCATCACAGATATTTTATATGGGGCCAATTTATGTGCCATTAACAAGAAGGATGGTGGCATTCGTCCCATTGCCGTAGGTAGCACTTTGCGGCGTTTGGCAGCCAAAATTTGTTGTCGTTTTTATAGTACGAAGCTTACTACAGAATTTCAGCCCTTTCAATTAGGTTTTGGTTCAAAAGGAGGTTGTGAGGCCGCAATCCATGCGCTTGCAATATACCTTGACAGTAGCGAAGATGGAGAGGTCATCTTGAAAGTTGACTTGAAAAACGCCTTCAACTTTGTAAACAGAGACACCTTGCTGACACAGGCCAAAATAGAAACCCCCAAAATATTTAATTTTCTTTGGCAATACTATAGTCAGCCAACAAAATTAATTTATAAAGACCACCTTTTGAATTCAGCCGTTGGATGTCAGCAAGGTGATCCGTTGGGACCAGTCATCTTCAGTTTGGCCATTAAACCAATAATTAAAAAAATAAAATCAAAATTCAACATTTGGTACCTAGACGACGGAACTTTAGGGGGAAAAGTAGAGACAGTTTTACAAGAGTTAGCCCTAATAAAGAACGAGTTTCAGTCAATTGGCTTAGAACTGAACCCGAATAAATGTGAGATTTTTATATCTGAAAACACAGATAAATTAACAACAATCTCCAAATTCAACTGTTTGGCCCCCAACATAAAAGTTTTGGACAAAACTTCTTTACGCCTCCTAGGGTCCCCGATTTTAGAAGATGGCTTTTCCACTTTTACCGAGGAAAAAATTCAAAATTTTGATCAGGTATGTATTGATAGTATATGTAATATCAGTATTCATTCAGCTTTCACTATTCTTCGTTTTTGTCTTTTCGTACCCAAATTTACACATGCCCTCAGGTTCAGGACAATTTTGGAAAAATTTAGAAATTTTGGGCAGACTAGACAACTTAATACAAAATTCTTTGTGTAAAATTTTAAATGTAAATATTAATGACCTGGCCTGGGTCCAAGCGTCTCTTCCAGTTCGCTTGGGCGGGCTAGGTATTCGTAGAGTCACAGATGTCAGTCTGCCAGCATTTCTGTCGTCGGTCCATAGCACCGAAGAATTAGTCAGGACAATTTTGTCAAATACACTGATTGATTCCGAGGTGCGATGCAAGACCGATGCCATAAATGCTTGGAGGATGTCTTGCCCCGACACTGACCTGCCCTCACGCCTAGGCTCACAGTGACTGTGGGATTCACCGCTCTGTAAATTGAGAATTAATACACTAATTGACCCTTCTGTCAATATTTCAGAGCGTGCACGCTTACTAGCTGTTGGAGAATGGGATGACTCCCATGACCCTGTCGGGTTATGGATCCAGGCGCTCCTATCGCCCAACTTCGGTACAATGTTGGACGACACAACCTTCCGCATTGCCACTTGCCTTCGGCTGGGTACACCTTGTGTATCCCCGTATCATTGTATCTGTGGAGTAGCCGTCGATAATCTGGGACAACATGGCCTTTCTTGTAGCAGAAGCGCAGGTCGTATACCTCGGCACGCTATTCTAAACGACATAATTCGTAGGGCTCTTTCCAGCGCAGGTCTTCTGGCCGTACGTGAACCAAATGGTTTTGCACGAAGCAATGGAAAGAGACCGGACGGTAGGTCGTTGCTACCGTGGAAGATGGGAAGGCCTTTGGTGTGGGACGCTACATGCGTTGACACCTTAGCACCTTCACACCTTCCAAGCACATCCGGATGTGCCAGCGCTGCTGTTGCATCGGCTGAAGGCCTTAAACAACGTAAATATGCTAACCTAGCAGCTGATTACATATTTGAGCCGTTGGGGGTTGAGACACTGGGGTCATGGGGTCCGAGTGCTCGCCGCCTTTATAGAGACATTGCTTAACGCCTAATCGATGCTTCTCAGGACTAGAAGGCTGGCTATTTTCTGGCCCAAAGAATAAGTATCGCCATCCAACATGACGCGGAGGATTTTTTAAACGAAATTTTGTAATGTAAATATTTTAGTCTATAATTATGTTTATTTTGTATATTGTATACACAAGGAAATTTAATAAAAGTTATCGTTGTTAATACACAAATACATACATAAAAAGTTATATAAACATACATAGACGTATAATAATTAAGGTAAAGAAGTGAGATAGTGTTCCTTCACTCTCTTCTTGAAGCTAGACACAGTTCTGCAGTTCCCTATATCGGTTATTGTTGTACCTGTACAACAATTATTTTTGTCGTTTCTGGTTGGTCATCTAATGTTCTTACATTCTTACATTACGTTAAACAAAAATGTGCATTTTGGAAATGAATAAAAGTTTGATGTATTTTAAATCCGCATGACAATCACTACCTAAATATTATAAAACAAAGTCCTCCGCAGCGTCTGTCTGTCTGTTCGCGATAAATTCAAAAACAAATGCACTGATTTTCGTGCTGCTTTGTCTAATGGAGAGGAAATTTTTAGTACATAATTTGTCTCGGGCGAAGCCATGGGTATCCGCTAGTGACATATAATGGCTTGTCGGTATATAGAAAATATTTATGAAATAATATTTTTAAATATAAATAAATCCCAGAGGACTTACAACTTTACAAGATTCCCCGACATATTGATTTCATCTCGTTTCATACAATTAAGGAAACTTCGTAATATGTATTACCATTTCGTAAAGTAAGCCAAGTTACCCCCCTCTCCCCTCGTGACGCGGCGTATGAACTTTCTTACTAATAATTAACCCTGCCTCCGCTGGCGAGGATTGTCGCAGATTAAAGGTGCGAGTGTTAATTCATATTTGGAGAACAATTTATAAACTTAAGAAACCAGGTCTTTTACGCTATTCTGAGTAGATATTAAATACTTTTTTTCCCAACGTTTTGGAGAATAAAAGCGTACTTGTCACGTACAATGTGTTGTTTCTATTACTTACATACAATGACATACAGTCACGCCTCTTTCCCGTTAGGGTAGGTAGATGCTATGAAATTCCACATGCTACGATCTTCTTTCACTGCGACTATGCGACCCTATTTCTATGCGAGCCCCAATTTCCTCCGAAACTTAAGGGGAAAATTTACAAGACTGTCGTCAGACCTGCCGTCCTGTATGGACTTTCATGTGTGGCCGTAAAAGCGACGGATGAAAGAAAACTGTATGTAGCGGAAATGCGAATATTAAGATGATGTGTGGTGTAACAAGGATGGATAGAGTAAGGAACGAGTATATTAGAGGAAGTTTGAAAGTTGCCCCAGTAAATGAAAAAGTGAGAAGCGAGCGGCTATCATGGTATGGACATGTTATGAGAAGAGAGGAAAGTAATGTGGTAAGAAAGGTGCAAAGTATGAATGTAGATGGCCTGAGAACTCGAGGTAGGCCCAAGAAAAGATGGATAGAATGCGTGAAAGAGGATATGACCAGGAAAGGAGTCACTGAGGAGATGACAGGGATGTATGGAAGATGAAAACATGTTGCGCCGACCCCATATAATTGGGACAAGGGCAGGCAGATGATGAAGATCTTCTGTCACTTTCATAACTAATTTTATGAATGCTTATCTCCGGTGATAGGTACTCTTAACCTGGTCGCGTGGTATAGTTCACAAAAAAATTATATATAGTCGAGTTCAATTTCTAATTACCTATAATGTCAGCTACATCTATACCAAATTTGATCAAATTTGGCATAGCTGTTTGAGTGTGATGAAGGTAACAAACATAACATAAATACACTCACACTTATAAACGCGTGAAAAGAGTTATCTTTAAAGTTAATTCTAGCAAACGAAAAACATGTGCGGATGGTTTAACACATACATAAACGTACGGACAGCCACGAGCTATATACTATAGACACATCGTCATTTATATCTAACCGACGCAGCACGAAAGCAGCACTAACATCTGATCGTTCATAGGTATGTGTGGCGTGTACTTAACAAACCTCTGACATCATATATACGAGACGTCTATATCATACGAGAAGGCGGTTCTAGCCCTTTCTACAAGCTTCTACTAATTTCCAGTTGCGCACAAGCCATAAGCCACACATGTCTTCTTGCGCTAGGGTCCATTAAAAAACCACTTCAAATGTGTATATAATACACTCCCACTCCCAAGAACCACTATATATGCATCATATTAAAGTGACAACTTTCCAAAACAAAAAAACAGTTGCTCGTGAATAACACATAAATAGTTGGCACACATCGATTTAAACAGAGTTGCTCGTGTTTATAATAATTGTGAATTATACTCTCGACATTACAATGCTAATATAAAAAAGAAATCCATCCGAATAATAATATATCAAAGCGCAAGATTTCTCGAATACAACTCTGAAATACTTATATCGGGTGCTTAACAGACGGCTTATGAATAATTCAGAATATTTTAGAAAAAAATGCGAAAGTTGTCGAGTCAAGGGTTCTTCGTGTAATAAAGTGCGACTTTTGTAAGTTGAGGGGTACGGCGGAGCTCTAGCAGTATGAAATATTCATGACGGTCGTTAACGAACTTTTGTGAAGGCACTTGATAGAGAACAAAAATAAATAAAGGTATTTAAAATTGTGAGGGTAGTTGGAAAGTTTTGTTTGTTGAACCTTGTTGATTTTGGCTTTGTTGTTTGAAACTTTATTATTGGTCAATTTTGGCACACGGAACCATCTAAATTTTAAATTAGGGTAACAAGCACCGTCACTTGATATTTTATGATTGTGTTTAGCTGAGAAAAGATTTGAGCGTTGGTTTGTTTCTTTGCATCGAACTCTGTAATTACGTAACCAATTTTCAAAATTCTTTCAGTTTTGTGTACTATTTACATTATCCCGGAGTGCATTTTTTTTAAGTCGTCGTCCATTGCCGGGCTTCTCTGGTATGCACCAGAAGATATTTCCAGTGGCGCCCGGACTTTCAGTGGCGTCCGGTGTCCCGGAGTGCTATACAAAACTACTGTTTATCCCTATAATGTGTTCATAATTGGATACGAATAAACTATATTCACGCGGACTGAGCCCCGGTAATTAACAAGTATACAATAAAATTGTACCTGGACATGATGCTAGGTAGATGAGACTCTAATAAATATTAGCAGTTACCGGACACCACTTAGTTAGTCCAACGTGGGGCGAGATTACCGTAATTAGTACGGTGTCTTGCGCGGTGCTTCGCGCCGCACCACGCCATAGGTTTTGGCCTATAACTTTTGATCCCTTTGGGCTAGGTCAAATTTTCGATTTTGTGTCTTTTTCCAGATCGAGGGGTATCCATAGAGGGGTCAACCATCATTGTAGTATAAACAGTTCTCGAGAGCTAAGGGGGGACAAAAATTACATTAACCATTTCTATATATAGATTTCGGTATATTTGACTTGTCCGTGAGTCGGCTTGTGACATGTGTAACCTGGTTAAGGCAACAAAGGGACTAGGTAGTAGACAAGTCTAGGTATACATAGGTAATATCTATGCAAAGTTCATCAAATTAACATTAAAATGTTGTATCAGTTACCAATCTGGCTATTAAAAGCACAATTTTTACTTAGCTTCAGACTATTTGGTGGTACGTAGAAAATGTTGTGGACTTCCGAAAAAGAGGGAGGTTGGAAGCTATTACCCAAGTGGTCCCATTTCAATTTGGTCCCATTCCGACAACTATTTGGTCCTATTTCGGTAGTTTGAAGTCGGTTGCTGTGACAATTATGGACGTGTATTTTTTTAATTTCAAGTCGCATTACCGCATTGATCTTATTGCTGCATTGGTTTCAAATCAAAATTACCGTCTGAAAGTATCTCAATGAAAACAAACCTAAAAACTCGTTAACCGCCAGGAAAATAAATTAGTTGAACGAGCGGTATCGGATCGTATAACAGCATCTCTATATTATTACTTTCGTTTTATTTCGCCCACTGTCTATCGCCAGTCGTGATCTATTGTTCAAACGTGCACCAATTCGCGACGAGTTTTTAATTTGGTGTAGTTCTGACATTCTTCTGTCAAATTCGTCTGTCAAATAGATACCCGCGATGTATACGTACACTGAGGCTACGTAGACCTCTGGCGCTCAGCAAAAATCGGGTTCCCAGACACTCACATACCGAACAACGTTTCTTGTCCTGCACCTGAAGCTAGTTAGGAATAACTAGTTCTTCTATGCGGGACTATCAACTAATCAAGCATAACCTTGACATTGGCGAAATCATCGAAGAACATCGATGGAGCCACGTTTTTAAAAAAAGAAGAAGAAGAAGTGGCTATGTAGAAAGACCAGGGATGAGGTGTACTAGTCCGGGCTTGGCTCGGGTTTAAAATTCTCATTTAGTGACAGTGTCAGTGCCTGATCCGTGTCCCGTACGGCACGAGCTACAAGACGCTATACAACTCCCGGCACGAACGACACTATACAACTCCGTTGTTTATTACCTCATATCTTCGCAATGGGTGAATCGATTTAAAAAAATAAAAATTATATGAAAGATACTACTTTCCAAGTGTTTTAATTTCCAATTATTTGGTCCTATTTCGGTAATTTGAAGTGGGTTGTTGTGTCAATTTTTAACGTGTATATTTTTTTAAGTTATTCTTCCAAGAAGTGGTCTGTTACTTTCCCATTGGGGACTAATTGGACCAATTACTTGAGTTTTTTAATGTGTGTGAGGACTAAATTAAAATCTTCAAATACTTCCTTGACTTTCACTGATGCCTTTAACAATAAAACTCGAAGTCAGGTCAAAGTAGAATATTTAGAAGTCGTTCCGAAAAGTTTCGTAATTTATTGTGCTCGAGTTTGTTAATAGAAAGCGTTGAAGGTAACTGCGGTTACTCGCTTGTTGTTTACACGGTTTAATGAAATTAGCCTCTTATTTTGTACTTATTTATGATGGAGTTATCTTCCTACATTTATTAGAGGTAATTCACCCGGACTGCAGAGATATACTACGCTTTGGTAGGTACTATATACTTTTTTTAAATTTCGCGTTTTGTACACATTATAAACTTAAGACTAGCTAGCGGGTCCTTTACTCTCGAAGAACTTGGGCCTCGACTGATGGGGCTCTTTAGCGCATGCCTCGCAAGGGGCCAGTTTCCCAAGGTGTGGAGGACGGGGAAACTGGTCCTGATCCGTAAGGCGGGGCGGCCAGTGGACTCACCGTCCGGATATCGGCCGATCGTGTTGCTCGACGAGGTGTGTAAGCTCTTTGAGCGAATTATCGCGGAACGCCTCGTCGAGCATCTCACGAGTGTGGGGCCAGACCTGGCGGATAACCAGTTTGGTTTCCGTCGGGGACGCTCCACCGTGAGCGCGATCATGCGCGTGAAGAGCCTGACGGAGGAAGCAGTCTCACAGGGCAAAGTGGTGGTGGCGGTGTCTCTTGACATCGCCAACACGTTCAACACCTTGCCATGGAGCTGCGTTTGGGAGGCGCTCGTGTATCACGGAACGCCTCTCTACCTCCGTCGTATTGTCGGGGCCTATCTCTCGGAGAGGGCCATAGCTTTCCCCAGCTGGCTCGGACCAGCTCGGCGAGATGTGTCGTGCGGTGTTCCACAGGGGTCGGTCCTGAAGCCGCTTCTGTGGAACATCGGCTACGACTGGGTGCTGCGGGGTGCGTTGCCTGAGGGCGTCGGCGTAACGTGCTACGCCGACGATACCCTCGTCACGGCGCGGGGTGCAACGTACTAGGAGGCAGCACTCAAGGTACGGCGGCTGGGACTGGAGGTGGCCTTGCACAAGTCCGAGGTTCTGTGCTTTCACAGACCTCGGAAAAATCCACCTGAAGGTTCCAGCATAAATGTAGGAGGCGTTAGCATCGGCATCAAGCCCTCGATGAAGTATCTAGGGATCGTACTTGATAGCCGATGGAACTTCGGACCACATTTCCGAAGTTAGGGACCAAGTGACGGTGGCATCAGTCGCGCTTTCGCGACTCATGCCCAACCTAAAGGGATCCAACGCCTCCTGCAGGAGACTGTACCTGGGCATCGTGCGGAGTATGGCCCTATACGGGGCTCCCGTATGGGCGGCGCGGTTGACGGCCAACAACTCAACGCTCCTTAATAGACCGTGGAGGACCTTGGCCGTCAAAACAATAAGAGGGTACTGCACGATCTCCGGAGAGGCTGCATGTCTCGTAGCCGGGACCTCTCCATGTGACCTGGAAGCGAGAGCCCTTGCGTCATTGTTCCAATGGCGCAAGGAGGCGCTGGAGCGGGACCACAGGCCTACGTCTCGAGAAATCGAGGACCGGCGGTCCCAACTCCACCAGGATCTCATGGAGTCATGGAGGGTGCGACTTGAGCAACCCAGATGGGGTACCACCATCATCACGGCGGTGAGACCGATCATGGACGATTGGCTGCAGAGGCAGCATGGTGACCTCACGTATCGTGCGACGCAGATCGTTACTGGGCATGGATGCTTCGGTAGCTATCTGTTTCGCATCCATCGTGAGGTCACACCCCGGTGTCAACACTGCGAGGTTTCCGGCGACGACACCGCACTCCACATGTTGGTGGAGTGCTCAGCGTGGGCGAGTCAGCGCCGGGACCTCGTAGTGGGTCTGGGCGTGGACATCCTCTCGCTGGAAACCATGCTCCAAGCCATGGTCTCCAGCGCGAGTAGGTGGAACGCGGCCGTGTCCTTCTGCGAGCAAGTCATGCTCGCGAAGGAGGCGGCCGAGAGGGAGAGGGAGCGTACTGAGGTATATGAAAGCAAACACACACGATGCAGCAAGAGCTAGTTTATTACTGATTTGACAATTGAACATGGCGGCATCGTGTCGACGCATTTACGCACCCAAACACACCGCGGCACGCTGCGTGCGTACGTCACACGCACACATACATATCACTCCTCCAGCACTATTTCAAAGAAGTAAATAACTAAGATAATAATTAAACAAACAAGCATTCATAATAAAATGCGACTTAGTACTAAGACTTATATCATAAACATTTTTCTTATAGCCTACTTATTATATTACATTTTTAAGTCTACAACTACGAATCGGTCGGACTGAAATTTGTGGTGTCTGAATGGTAGATTTGCCAGTGTCACAATCAGCGATCACTGGTTGACTTCCCTCCCTGGTTTGTTCAAGTCTATCCCCTATTCCTTGTATATCAGACCTCTCAACCTCCTCCATAGCGTGACTGTTTTCCCCGATTCCCTCTCCTACAACTTCACAAACTAACGGCGGAACAGGATTTGGTGTGAGCACTGGTGGCTCTGACTCGGGACACTCGTCCTCGTCATCGCGTGCGCCTGTATCCATAGCTACCCCAGTGTACCTTCTAATTTGATCTACATGTCTCTTACAGTTGACTTTGTAATTTGTTGCGAATATTTCAAACATTCTGTTTCCTATAACTTGGGTTACTTTTCCTAACGTCCAAATTTCTTTTCTCGCTACATACCATTTTACCCATACCGTATCCCCTGTAACAAATTTTCTACAAGGAGGTGTGCTCAAATTAGATACAACAGGTTCATTGGTATACTTATTACTATTTAGAACTAAATCTAGCCTAGTTTTTATGTTACGACCAAACAAAAAGTTTTGCAGGGCATTCACCGGTTGTACAGTGTGGTATAGTTCGGTAGTGAAATAGAAACCCCAATAATTTCTCATTGATAACATTTTGCTGACAATTTTCTTTGATTATGCACTTTATAATATTTTTACAAGTCATTACATTTTTTTTCTGCAATACCATTGCAGAAAAATGCTCATGGGGTGATAAATTGGTGTTGCTACATAGTGTATGCCATTATTTTTACAAAATAATTTAAATTCTATTGATTTTATTTTGACATCATTATCCGACACTATAGTGCTCGGTATTCCGAACCTAGAAAATAACTCCTTTAATTTTAAAATAAGAGCCCATGTAGAAGTGCCGCCACTCATATGTAAACACTCCAGCCATATCGTCATATAGTCAATGTGTAAGCGTTGACAAGGGGCGGAGTCGCACGGCCAAGGCGCGGGCGCCGCTCGCGGGGGCGCAGCGCGAGTGTGGGCACACGCGTGACACGAGCCAACCCACTCCTCTATGTCCCTGTCGATTGAGGGCCACCAAAACCTACCACGCGCTGAACTCTTTGTCTTAACTATACCTAAATGCCCCGTATGCAATTCACTTAATAACCTCTGCCTAAATGTTTGTGGTATTACGACCCTGTGACCATGCAATAAACACCCGTTTTCAACCTCCAGATCAGTTTTACATTTAAAATAGGGCGCAATATATGGACTATTAACTTTACGTGGCCAACCATTTTGCATATACTTAATTACCTCTTGTAAAATAGTATCCTTAAGAGTTTCGTGCTGTATATCTTTAAATGTCAAGGGAGCAACATTTGCATCTAAAAAATTAAGAAATGACATGTCCTCGTCCTTTATAGACGTATCGGTGCCTGAATCAGATAGTGGAGCACGTGATAAATAATCCGCCGTGATATTATTTTCACTTTTAATATATTATACGCGATAATTATATGCGGACAATATTATTGCGTACCGTTGCAGTCGCGATGCTGCCATAACCGAAATTCCTGTCTTTTTACCAAAAATCAAAGGTAACGGACGGTGATCAGTCTTAAGTATGAACGGATCCTGACGGCCATACAAATACTGGTGGAAATGTTTAATTGCATAGATTATAGCTGTAGCCTTCTTTTGAATTTTACTATAATTTCGTTCACTCTTTGATAATGATCTCGAGGCGAACGCCAGAGGGCGCTCACAGTGAGGTTGGCAGGGGTCGCGTTGCGCTAGTACTGCACCAAGACTCATCGGGCTCGCGTCTACGGTTAAAACTAGCTGTGCCGCTGGGTCAAAATGAGGCAGCACTCTTTCCGAAGCTAGGTCTGCCTTCACACTGTTGAACGCACGTTCATGACGAACACCGCACTCCCACTGTGCACCCTTATGCAACAATTCATGTAATGGTTGTAATTTTCCAGACGCGTTTGGAATAAAATTCCTATAATAGTTTATTATGCCAAAAAACCTCCACAACACTAGTAGGATGCGGTGCCCCTAATATAGCTTCAGTTTTCTTTCGACAAGTTTGCAAACCATTCTTACTGATTATATATCCCAAATAGGTAACAGTCTTTTGAAAGAAACAACATTTATCTTTTTGTAATTTTAAACCCGCGTCTGTGATTCTACTAAACACTTCGTTTAACCTACTAATGTGTAGCTTTGTTGATGGGGCTGTTATACATACATCATCCAGCCATATACTAACACCCTCTATACAATTTAATAGTGACTCCATAGCACTTTGAAAAACAGCTGGGGCCAGCGAGAGACCATAGACCAAGCGAGAATACTTGAAACTGCCTTTCGAAGTACTAATTGTGGTTAGTTCCTGTGAGGCTTCATCTAAACAAAACTGATTGTACGCATTGCTGAGGTCAATTTTGCTATAACACTCACCGCCACTTAACCTTGCAAAAACTTCCTCGATTAGTAGAAAAGTACCCAATGCCTAGCATTGGGTACTTTTCTACTTGTAAGTCGTTATTCAATGTTAAAGAGTAGTCACCAGCTATCTTAACCTTGCCATTTTCTTTCAACACAGGCACTATAGGGGTCCCATATTCTGAAAATTTTGTTGGTATTAGTATTCCTAACTTAACTAACCTATCAATCTCCTCTTCCACCTTTTCTTTTAATGCAAATGGTACTGACCGGGGTTTAAAAAATTTAGGTATGGCACCGTCCTTCAGCCTGAGTTTTATTTTAAATTTATTAAATCTTCCCAACTCATTTGAAAACAAATCTGAGTATTTTGAGATGAGTTGCTGCACTTCATTCATGTAAGGCCTAGTTATAGATAACTTATGAATATTACTTATATTAGATGAAGAATATATTTCAAATTTATTCATAAAATCTCTGCCAAGTAGTGGGGGCCCTCCATTAGGTACAACAAATATTTTTATGTAATGTGAATTGTTTAAGTAGGTTATTTTAGCTAGAAAATACCCTAACGCTGAGATCTTATGACCATCATACAGACACATTTTAAGTTTACAATCTAATAACTTTTGATAAGGAAAAAGTTTACTATACAGTGATTGTGATATTACACTGGTCCCTGATCCAGAATCAAGTTCCATATCCAAACTAATACTATTTATAAGTGCACTTAAAATAATTGGAGAGGTACCCACATACCTTAAATTATATATCTTACAATCCTCACAGTCACTTTACTCAGAAGTATTTTCTTGAGTATTTAAGCAGTTCACTCGCCCTTCAGTTTTTTTTACTTTACACACCTTTTTTAAATGTCCTTCATCTCCACACGATTGACACCGATAGTTTTTATAACGACATTGTTGTGCACTGTGGTTTCTAAGACCACACACAGTGCACCTGTGAGACTCTGCTCCACTGCCACTGGAGTTTCGAACAGCTGTAATAGTCGTACGCTGTCTTCCCATACGATACACTGGTTCTTCCTTAACCTGCGTCACCTTGTCGAGTTTTGTCGCCAAGTCGGTTTCCACCGTGGTTCCAGTTCTGGCCAGCCGAGCATATGCTGCCTTTTGTGCTACTTCCAGAGCCTTGGTAAACGTGAGCTTCTTTGCATCCTCTTCAAACAACCGATGTGAAGTAAGTTCCGTGCAAGGCGGTAGCTTTCATCGGACAGGTGCGTCAGCAACAACGCGCCTTGATTTTCCGGTTTTATACTGTTTAACTTTATGAATTGAAGTAATTTTTTGAACTTTGAATATCGGCCATTCTTGCGAGTCGAAATTACATAGATTTCCGATAATTTGGGCCATTTTTGCTACTTTTCACACTATACGGGTAGGTAGGTAACTTCCTCGTCGCCAGTGAGGTATATGAAAGCAAACACACACGATGCAGCAAGAGCTAGTTTATTACTGATTTGACAATTGAACATGGCGGCATCGTGTCGACGCATTTACGCACCCAAACACACCGCGGCACGCTGCGTGCGTACGTCACACGCACACATACATATCAGTACCCTTCCCGCCGAGTTCCGTAGTCAGCGGCGAGGGCGCTGCAGACTCATCTACGCCCAAGACCATCGACCTCCATGATCAGGGCCTGAGGACGGCGGGATCGCCACCCACCGTCCTTACAGAAGCAAGCTAGAAGGGTTGCGTGCTGCGGGGCCTTTACCCCATAGCACGCAACCAGATTCAGTCACTGACGCGGGATAAAACCCTACCCCAACGACGCGGGATTCTCACCCCGACCTAACCCCCGCAGAGACCACAGAGGTGGTCAAAGTCCGCCGGGCGCCACTGGAAATACGTTCTGCTTGTAACCAGAGACGCCCGGCAACGGACGTTAGGGCGGCCGAGGCCTTAGGCCACGGAATAAAAAAAAAAAAAAAAAAAAAAAAAAACGGGTACGCTATTATTAAATATATACATACCTCTTTATTACCCGACTTTTCGACCCTGTTACACGGGTGGACTGGCTTCAGCTCATCGTCGTCTTTGTGAAATGCGGGTTTGTTCAACTACCCAGTTTGTCGTCACTACATATTGTGTTCGAAGAGGCAACACGGCACACCACACTGATAGTATCTGCACGCGGGCGTTCATTGAGGTTACGTAGGCGAGTACATTTGCTGATCACCGGATTCTTCCACGACGTATGATAGTTGATATCCATCTTCCCAGTTAAATTTGGGATACTCTTTTAGTTCGACGGCTTTGGTACTATTTAGATTTGATTAACAAAATATTCCTCTTATTATTATGCTATTTTAACAGATTTAAGAAGTTCTCAATTTGACTGTATTTTTTTGTTTGTTACCTCATACATCTTTCGACTAGGTGAACATATCATTCAAATTGAAAGCTATTGCTTTCTAAGTGGTCCGATTTCAATTTGGTCCCATGCCGACACTTATTTGGACCCATTTCGGAATTGGAAGTCGGTGAAGAACGTGTTTTTTCTATGTTTATTGATCAAGCGAGCGAAGCGTCTCCATTTAGAAACTGGACCATTTTGCATAATATTTACAAAATTTGTCAACTAAACACGGAACACACATACCTACTGCAGATGAAAGCAAAATTCTCCAATCTCAAAATATTGCTAACTTCGTTCGCTCGATCAATAAATATATTTCGAAAAATGTTCATTACAATGATACTTCAAAGTTTCGTATTCCAGAACTCACTGGACTTTTACCCAAATTAATTATCTCCTTTCAACTTATTGTTCTCTCGCTTCGGTAAACAGATAGGGTTGTCGAATTGGAATGTTGGATCTATATTGTTAACTTCTACACGAGTGGTTCGCTGTTTCTTCGAATGCAGCATTGTTTGTTTTAACGGGTGACTCGACTTGACCTATACAGAAGTTTATCAATGTCACAAAATAGGAAAACAGAAAAGATTTTTGTATGGTCTTTGTTAATAGTTGCTTTATTTTTTGTAAGATGTTGATGTAATATATTGTCTTTTCAACCGACTTCCAAAAAAGAAGGAGGTTTTCAATTCAATTGTATATTTTTTATTGTTTGTTACCTCATATATTTGTATTGGGTAAACCGTTGTTGACATTTTTTTTAAATTGAAAGCTACTGCTTCCTAAATGGTTCCATTTCAATTTGGTCCCATTCCGACAATTATTTGGTCCCATTTCGGTAATTTGAAGTCGGTTGTTGGCGTGTATTTTATGTATACCTTACGCAGCTGTTCATTCTGAAATTAACATCTTTTAGAATTTGTATGTGGTTTTGTATAGGTATTATGACAAGCACAGACCATTTTCACCTCAGTCTCCCTGCAACCACAAATTTCGAATACAGGAAAGGTTTGGAAACGTATGGTTTAAAAATAGTGAAAAGTTTGCGATTTTATCTGTTAAAAATGGTTTAATTTCATGTTGATGTATGTTTATGTATCTATACCAAAATATAAATACAGTTCACTTATATTATAATCACGCCTGTTTCCCCAGAAGGGCATAATATACGGCTATTTTTTGCCAGTTACAATTAATCCCACGTAATAGGGGCAAATTTACCGTGGCAAATAGCACCATAATATAGGTACGATGGAAAATTAATAACCATTCTGACAGGGCTAATATGTATTTATTAAACATGTGAAAAGGAACCTAATACTCGTAACAATAATAATGAGAGGACTACAATTATTTTTGTTAATCAGATTTAAATCGTATTAAAGTTTTATAGTAAGCTTCATTTCGTCCGTACTGCATTTAATGAAGCTGCCTCTAATTATAATATTCCAACGAATTTTAGGAGTACGTTGACAATAAGTTTACATTTTAAGAGACATATTAGACAAACACACTTATAGTTGAAAAGTTCAAGTATTTATGTCCAATATGTGTAGGAAATTCCACCAAGTGACTCGTATCGACAGTATAAATAGTATTTAAGAGAAGTCCTTGTACAATTTAATAACACATAAAAATCACTTTTGGTTCCATATAATAAAAAGTGATCTTAATTTTGCTCTTTATAAAAAAAGCAAATAAAATTGATAGTAAAAATAATTAATACGTGTATGTATTTATATATGTATTTATTGTATTTAAAGTAAGCTCATCAACCTACGCACACTTCATACTTTTCTTCAACTAAGCATCTCCTTCCCTGGACCACTGGAAGAGATTTCTTAGAAATAAGTGGTGCCTTTGTACTAAAACTCTATCCTACTGTTCTTATCTCGTTCTTCCTTCTTGTGTGTACATAAATAAATAAATAAATAAAAAAAACCTAGCTTAAAATATATGATTATAAAACTGAAGAGCGTATTGAACGTCAATCGTGTTATTATTTATAACGACACGTTAATCTCTTTTGGTTTCAAAGTGGTATATTCTAAATAGTGCATTCATTTCGAAATGCTATAGATTCATAGATGATCAAATTGCGCTACAGCTAATAAGAGCACAACAGCAATAATATATTGCAATAATGGGACAGCGAACGAAGTCGTAGACTGTCGACGCGGAAAAGACGGCTTTTAAAACGCCGCTATATTTAAAACGTTTTACTCTTACGTCCATTGCCGAGCGTCTCTGGTATGCACCAGAAAGTATTTTCAGTGATGCCCGGCGGACAGTGGCCCCGGCGGACAGTGGCGCCCGGCGGACAGTGGTGCCCGGCGATAATTTAACTACTAAATATCAGCTTACTCCAAATTAAACATGACGGACATGATTCATTAGTTTTCCTCTATTTTCAATAATAATGTACTCATGTGCCGTCGTAAAAAAATATTAAAATTACAATCATCATCATCTACCGAGCCTTTTCCCAACTTAGTTGGGGTCGGCTTTCCAATCTAACTGTGATTCGGCTGAACTTCGATATTTTCCGTGAAGCGACTGCCATCTGACCTTCACAACCCATGGGCGATATTGAGTTCTGTAGTTAGACCGGTCGGATTTTTAAGGGCTCCAACTACCCCTAACGACTGCCATAGATGTTCGTATGACAACCGGGACCGACGGCTTAACGTGCTCTCCGAGGCACGGAGGGGTCTCAGTGTCTTAAGAAAAAACAAGACCACGAGCCCCTCTATTATTAAAATTCCAATAGTGTCCCAAAATCCCAAAAACTTGGTGACCCTACTGAATATATATTTTAATAATGATATAAATTATTATCCTCTTGTGAATTTCTGAACGAAAATCCTTGAAACGAATACAAGTATTTGCTATTTGGATATTGTCAACACAAAAAAGGAATACAAGAATACCTATTATAAAACAAAATATTATGTGACATATAAAATTACGTGTTCATGACATACCCACTTTTTGCCAGTAATTTTAAAAGTCAACAACAAATATTAGGGAAGATTTATATTAGACCGTACCTTGCTTGGGCTTGGACGGAGCACGGATTTGAAACGTCACCTACATCTATTTTGTATAAAGCACTTGGTATTATACACAGTACCTGATACCTGTTCCGGTTGCATCCAGACCACACGCCCTTTACTAATAACGGGAAGATTTTTTTTTGTCATTTAGTTCTTTAGACATAAAATTTTTATAATAATTTGTAATACATTGATTTCGTGACATTTGCTCAAATATTTTCTTGATACAATTTTAATGAATATTATTAAATATGGCATTAATATATTTATGTAGTAGGTATTATAATTTGAATTGGATAGTGCTAGTAAGTACGATAATTTAGTGTCTAGGTAATTCTATGGATGTATCTAGGTAATTGTAATCTGCATGCCTGTATAGGTAGAACATGGTTCGAGCTTGTATATGTTGTGACATCTTGGAGATAATATATTATGTACCTGTGTTCTAAGATTAAATAAATATGAAAAAATATTAAAATATGAAATACTTATAGTACAAAACTGATAACCGTTTTAAATTGCAAACCTAAATTCCAAAAGTTTATACTGATGTTACAGGCACCAAAGTTCTCTGCAGTCTGGGCAGAAATAATACCTACACATTATCCATTAAAGTATTTAGAATGCTGTTAAAACTCTGTGTATTGTCGCAGCAGGTGCTTTCTATAATTACATTCTCAGCACTTAAATGCGGATTTTCTTCTGTTAGCACGTAATATAAGTAAATAAGTGCCATTGTATTTATAGCATTTACGATACAAATAAGAAATATTATTTTAATAAAATGTTTATGTTTTTAATAAGGGCGTTACGGGCTTTGGCATCTAGGACCTTTACTGCCTCGGTGGCGCAGTGCTATGTGTATGCGACTGCCGTCCTTGAAGTCCCAGGTTCGATTGCGGGACAAATCAAATATTTGTGCGATCCACAAAATGTTTGTTTCGGAGTTTGGGTGTTTTCTATGTATAAAATGCTAAAATATTTAGAATTGTAAATAAATGTGTTCATACTCAAGGAGAGTATTTTGTTTAGAATTATATAGGTATATGTTTTTCAGGCGTCGAGATCCTATAGCACAAGCTTATATTAGCTTAATTTGGGCTAGATGATGTTGTGTAAGAATGTCCAAAAATATTTATTTATTTAAAAAAAAGTGATCCTGATCTGCAGGTAGTGCACCTGCCGACAGACAAACGAGGCTCTGGCAATAAGTGTCCAAAAACAGCAATAGACTAAGACTATTACCTGGAAAAAAAGTGACTGGCGAAAGGTGGATGTATTAAACGCCTCTGTCTACTCCCTTGGTAATAAAGACGTGATTTTGTATGTAAAACGTACAATACCAGGACTTATTTGCTTCAATGTATTTTGTTCAGACGCCAAAGATTATCAAACTTTCTAGACAGAAATACATCACCGACACGACAGCGCGCCAGAGCACGCGTTCACTTCGCCGCACGACACGCTTGAACACGGGCACTAATGTGGCTTCGCAATATTTTTATTATGTACGACAAGTAAAAATACAGTCCACATATTCTTTTATTTCATGGAGTAACCACAACGGCCGCTCCATGAGTATCAAACCCGGTATCTCCAGCAGCCGCGAGTAATCATACTATTACGTTTATTCTACTAAACCAGTCAAACAGAGGCAGTCAAAACTGTAGGAATTCATTTAATTTAAGAAAGGATGAGGGAAGCTGAGTTGTCTCCAGATATGCATTACGGTATAAATATATTTCTTCAGAGAAAAAGATAGAAATTAAATTTAAAGTCCAACTTGGCAAGATTTACTACTTTAGTTTGGTTTCCTTATCGTTTTGTGAGGTATGTGGTAAATTTACAAGGATTCTTGGGTACAAAAGGAATGTGTTTGAGGTACTGAAGCACTGCATTTGCGATTATTCATTCATGATATATATGGCGAAGCCTTGAACTTGTATAATATTCCGTCATTCCTACCTCAGCAAATTATAATATTATTTCGGTATGTGCACTAAAGTAAATAGATATAAGCACGTATCTAAGATGTTCACCCCACCTTGCTCATGTACAATTTTCTTTGTTTGTATTTAATATTATAAGCTAGATATAATAGTAATATAAGTTCAGTCAATCAGTCAGATATTATAGAGTTATTACCAAATACAATCTTTATTGTTTCATTGACTCGCAAAATTATACGTATTATAACGTCTATATCCTTAAACGGGTAGGCAGATATGCATTCCACACCCAAACTTTTCACCGAGCACTGTAGAATCCATAACGCCTCTATAATTTAAATCAAAATTCCGACAGAACTAAAACATTTGTAGGTATACCACATACCACTGCCTCGGTGGCGCAGTGGTATGTGTATGCGACTGCCGTCCCTGAGGCCCCAAGTTCGATTCCGGTTCGAATCAAATGATTTGTGCGATCCACATGTTTATTTCGGGGTTTGGATATTTTTATGTATAATATGTATGTACTTAGAAATATATATGTATGTTTATTAGTCGTCCAATCTAAGAGCACAAGCTTATCAGCTTAATTTGGGCTAGATGTCGTCGTGGGAGAATGTCCAAAAATATTTTTTATTTTTTACTTACAGATGTTTTAGTTTACATACTACTTAATAAAATGTCTGCAGTCTGTGCATACATAACTAGTATCCATTCAAAAAAAAAGACTTCGGAGTACTAACTACTATAAAATACTCCGAAATAATATTGGGCATCACAACTCTATTCATAATATTTACTGTTGCAAATACTGATATTCATTCGCTAAGTCTCTCCGCACAATGGTCATTTAGGGAGCCGCAGAATCCCTTACTCCCAGTTACATTACCACAACAAAAACCTTCAAATTTTAACAATAATAAGTCGCTTGATAAATTACAATCTGGAGACGGCGCGACGTCGTTGTTATTTCAGCAAAAATACAGGAAAATGTTGGACACAAGCCAATTTGTGGTATAACTAAGTTCGACCCTTCCCTATTACTGGAGCGTTCGTCGGTTGGTTCCTTCCCGCAATGGCCAATCGGTTTTGTAAAATATATCCACCCTTAATGGAAATGTATTGTCATTAATTAGGTGAAGGATTGGATAGAGAATTAAACTATCTAAAGAGAAACGATAGTTTGTTTCGAAGGACTCAATTTGATTGTATTTTTTAAATGTTTGTTTTTTTTTAAACTTTCGATTGGGTGAACAGATTTACATTTTTTTTAAGTGAAAGCTAGGGCTTTATGAATGTTCTTATTTTAGTGAAGTAATTTGTATTTGGTTTATATAAGTAAAAAAAAACTTGTAACGAATAAACTCATAAAAATACATGTCAAAAATTTACACTGAACCGACTTCAAATTACCGAAATGGGACTAATTAATTGTCAAAATAATTATTAAAATAAATTATTTTTTAATTAATTATTTTTTACAATAATGTTTCTTGAAAATATTTAATTAAATAATTAAATATTTTCAAGAAACATTATTGTAAGTTAACTTATCTTACAAAAATTTTCAGTACCTTTTTTAAAGTTTTCGAATATCAATGCACGACGACAAACGTTGCGGTAAACTTTAGACAGTTTTAGATAAAACTTTAAACATTTTAAGGTTTATTAGGCAGGTAACATATAGAGAACATTTTATACACAGGTAACTTAGTCTTGAGTTAGGGTGTATCGGATAGTCTTGTAACATTTAGAATAACTTAATCAATGACATGTTTAAAGCTGTTACGTGAACTCTGTGGCATGAACTACGAAGTTATCATCAATGTAGTCTTATTAAACGCAGCTCACACAACAAATAATTATATTAATCATGATATTATATTCATAGTCACGCCTATATCCCGAAGGGGTAGGCATAGGTGCATTACACACCCACAGATTGCCAGTATTTTTAATCCCACGTAATAGGGGGCAAGCCTATTGTCATCACCGGGTACACATATACAAAATGGCCGAATAAATTTAAAAAAAGTAGCAGCAATATTGTAATTTTGAAAAAATAAATCGAAACCCGTTGCCTTGCGATTAAATAATGATCAAAGGCAACAAAATCTTACGTGCCAGCCGCTATGGCACAGTCAATTAAAGACCTGGGCGTTTTGGACTAACCGAATGTCCAGATACACTGTGTAATTCAAACCAAAATTCCTTGGGTTCGCCAAATTGACGCCGCCCGCCTGATGGTAAGTCGCGATGACGTCTAGTGATTGTGGGCCACTCTCACAGTACACAATACTATAGAGAGTGGCCCTCAACTTAACGACCTAATGATGCTCTTCACGCTTCGCGTAAAGAACCCAGGGTTATATGTGGGAGGAAACATGTGCGCAGGCAGAGCGTTCCAGGCCACAATCCTTCGACACAGAAACGAACGTTTAACTAGCTTGGTTCTCCTATGATGTTACATATTACTAAATATAATCTCTACAGCGTGAGTAGGAATATTCCTAATCCCTATTTTTAATTAATCTTAACGTTAATTCGTATATACGATTAATTAAAAAATTCAACAACCAATCACATTGAGAAGTCAATGTGATTTAATTATTCACTAAACGCAGAAAAGTAACTTGAGAGTCGCATTCAAACAATACTTAACCATATTATACTGTGTTTCACGAAATAAACCAAAACAAAGAATTTCATATCCAAAAGTTGTTCTAAAGTTGGATATTTTTCAATTTTACCTATAAAATAGTTTTCGTTGTTATTTAAAGTTGGATTGGTCGTATACTTGAGCTCTAATTAATGTTCTAATAAGTACTGCTTTGTAATTTTTTTGTAAGTTTTGCGTTAATTTATTCTGTTTTTATGTATATACATACGTAATTTATAACCACGCCTATATCCTCGAGTGGGAAAGTAGAAGTGTACGACATGGCGGTCGACACATATCGAAAGGGGTTCTGGTCGATCAGCTGAGGGGGGTGTCTTCGGGTTGATATAACCCTTATGTAACATCCTGTGTAACCAAAATTCTGGTCTTAATCTGTGAACAGTGCTGTGGACTACGTTATTGTCATTCCACTGTCATTACTTGTTCCAATATTACGTAATGTTTGTTCCTTTATATAAATAAAATAAAAAAATAAAAATTTAGTGTGTAGTAACTTTTAACTGGACTTGTCTACTATAGATCTTACCAATGACAGTTCATACCAACTGGACAAGCCAGTTTATTTTTGCAGCAGGAATAAACTAAAAAAATACCTAAAAATAAAGAAATTCATTTTAAAATCAAAGAAACAATTAAAATATCATAGAATCTTAATCAAAAAGTGTAAAAATGTTAACTCTAGTTTAAAATTAAGAGAACAAGCTAAATTATCTATGTTAGAACTTAAACAAAGTCATTTAAAATATTACACTGACACACAACGCTTAGAGTCACAAATAAAAAATTTGCAATTTGAATTAGAGTATGTAACTAAGAAATATGAATGGTCTCTAAAAGACTTTAATAAGTGTTCATCAAGTATAGATAAGGTACTCAAAACATCTAATTATAATACTGAGCGCCTTAATACCTTCATAAATAACCACTCATGCAATATCAATTGCACAAGTCCTTCTCAATCATTGGAGAACCAGGCTTCCCTTACAACTTGCTCACCTACTTCATTAGTGTATGAATTGTGTGACAGTGTAAAAAGTAATAGTCATACTGGATATACTAAACTAGTTTTATTTAGTGATGATATTGGAACTGATTTTAGTTCATTTCTGATACAACAATTTAATTCAAATTGTTATTCAATTATTAATAACTGTTATCCAGGTGCATCTTTAAATGAAATTATGCAAAAGATATTAGAATATAATTTTGACTCAAACAGTAAAATAATTATTTTCTGCTCAAACAGGGGTAAAATTAACAAAAATGAACTATCCCTATACTTTGACAAAATGCAAAACTTAAATGTTGAACATGTAGTAATGTTTACATTACCATACATAAAAGGTGTGCCAGACGTGGAAAATTCTCTTAGATATAAGATAAATTTACAACTCAATTTAACTAGCCAATATAATAATAAATTCCATGTAATTGACTTTAATTCTGTTTTTAAGAGAACTGTATATAAATACAATTTGTCAACTTCTGACAGTAACTTTAACAATAACAAACATATTGTTTATGTAAACAAAGGTAGGTATTTTCTACCAAAGCATTATAAGAGACAAATAGCAAGTTTGCTATTCAATTATTTTTACACTTCAGCCAAGAACTTGGCTGACAAAACTGCTTTTATTGAGCAATGTAGATTTAGTGTTAAGACTTTGGAATCTGTTCCAAGTAATTTAAATTAAGTTCTACGACAACAGAGGCAATATTACCCTTTAGCAGACATAGTCAATTAATTGAATTAAATTTAGTTACAAATATTAATTACGTTAAAAAATGCCCTCCAAATCAAACCAAATCAAAAAATGTAAATTATATCAACATAGGGCATCAAAATATTGGTTGTTTAACACATGGCAAAGAGTTAGAGTTGGAACTGTTAATGAATTCAGACAATATTGATATTTTTTGTATTACAGAACATATGCGTAAGTCGTATGAGCTCATGTTCAATTTCAGTAATCACCGGGTTGGTAGTGCATTCTGCAGGGTGACCACAGTACGGGGGGGATCTTTGATTTTATTAAATAAACAACTTAAATTTAAAGAACGGAAAGATATTGTGTCTCTTTCTCTAGAGTGTAAAGTCGAACTGTCGTGCGTGGAAATGGAGCAATTCATAGTAGTATGCGTGTATAAACCTGGAACCTCACCCTTTTGCGAATTTGAGGAACTTATTGACAAAGTTCTATGTAAACTTGGAAAAACTAATAAGTACCTAATAGTATGTGGTGATTTTAATGTCGATTTACTTGTTAATACGCCTATGAGTTATAATATTTTAAATTTATTTAAATCACACAATCTTACAAACTTATTTTTGGAGCCTACTAGATATTGTAATACAATAGCCACTTGCCTGGATAATATATACAGCGATATGTTGCCAGAAAGTAAAACTATTATAAAAAAGCTAGATTCAGACCATTGTGGGCAAATAGCATCTTTTAAAATCACTAAAGAAAAAGTTATAAAACGTAAAATATTATGTAGACCAATAACTGGTGACCGCTTGGAACGAATGAGGGTTGGACTTTGCAATAAAATTCCATTCTTAGACACTGGCTTAGATCCAAATGTAATGTATAAATTATTTTTTGATTCTTTTTACAACGAGTTCAACTCCATATTCAAGTCTAAGGAGGTCATGATTAGTGATAGTCCTACTTTCAGTGAATGGGCCACTGAGGGTATACACAAAAGTAGACAAAAACTTTATGAACTATACTCAGAAAGACAGCTTAATAGATCAGTTGAATTTCTAGATTATGTTAAAACTTATTCAAAAAAGTTTAAAGCAGATTGTTTAGCAGCTAAATCAAAATATATAAGTGATAAAATTCTCAATAGTGCAGACAAAGTTAAATCTACTTGGAAAATTATAAACGCGGAAAGAGGTCAACAAAAATTAAATGATAATCATTTTAAACTTAATATAAATGGTAAAATAACTACATCAGACTTCGAGGTCGCTAACGAATTTGAAAATTTTTTCTCCCGAATTCCTGTAGATTTGACAAAAACCCTAGGCTCTTCAACCCCCATTGCAGAATCTTGGTTAAAAGCAAACGTTCCTTGTTGTAACGTTATATTTAAATTCAGTAAAGTTAACATAAACACTATCTTAAAAACTTTTAAATCTTTAAATATCAAGAAAACAGCTGACCTCTGGGGCATCTCTGTGTATTTAGTAAATTCTTTTATTGAAATGGTTGCTCCTGAACTAGTATTAATATTTAATAATTGTGTTGATAGTGGTGTGTTCCCTGATTTAATGAAATCTAGTAAATTAATTCCCCTGTTTAAATCGGGTAGTACTTCAGATCCGTCCAATTTCCGTCCCATTTCTGTACTACCTACATTTAGTAAAATTTTTGAAAAAATTATGCTTAATCAAATGCAAAATCACTTTAACGTTAATAAACTATTACATACAAAACAATTCGGTTTCACTCGTGGTCGGTCCACCACTGATGCCGGAATTAAATTATTAGAGTGTATATACAGGGCCTGGGATGAGTCATATGATGCTTATGGTGTATTCTGCGACTTATCTAAGGCCTTCGATTGCGTTCAGCACCAGACTTTAATTAAGAAACTTGATCATTACGGAATCCGGGGGACGGCCTTGAATTTCGTCAATTCTTACTTAAGTGATAGGGTCCAGAAAGTAGTGATCAATGGTAAACAGTCACCTGGTTCTCCTGTAGCAATGGGGTACCGCAGGGTTCAATTTTGGGACCTTTTCTTTTTCTAGTATATATTAATGATCTCCCTCACCTCATAAGAGACGACCACGAGGTAGTTTTGTTTGCTGATGACACTTCTTTAATATTTAAAGTTAAACGTGGACAGCGCGAACTTGACGATGTAAACATTACCCTCTCTAGGATAGTCCACTGGTTTTGTGCTAATAATTTATTATTAAATGAAAATAAAACTAAATGTGTAAGATTCACCTTACCTAATGTAAGACTTGTTAAAACCAGTGTTAAGGTTAGGGATGATATAATAGAATTGGTCGATGACACTGTCTTTCTGGGCATAACGTTAGACTCCAAATTGCAATGGGGGCCTCATATCGGGAAAATTTCGGCCAGGCTTAGTTCAGCAGCCTATGCTGTCAAAAAGATCCGACAACTTACAGACATTAAAACGGCGCGTCTTGTCTACTTCAGCTACTTCCACAGTATCATGACATATGGCATACTACTGTGGGGTAACGCTGCCGATATTGAATGCATCTTTGTGTTGCCGAAGAGGGCTATCCGGACTATCTATGGAATGGGGTCTCGGGAGTCATTAAGAGATAAGTTTAAGCATATTAACATCCTTACAGTGTATTCACAGTATATTTATGAAATTTTATTGTATACCCACAAGAACAAAAGTAAATTTGTGAAAAATAGTGATAATCATAATCTAAACTTAAGAAATAAGGATAAACTGGCTGTTCCTAAATTTAGGCTTCATAAAGTGAGTAATTCTTTTGCGGGGAACTTTATTCGAATGTACAATACATTGCCAACCGAAATAGCAAATTTATCTGTCAATAAATTTAAAAAACTAATAAAAAGTAAATTGTGCCATAAAGCTTATTATAGTATTAATGATTTCTTAGATGACAAGGCGGCCTGGTTGTAACAACGTAACGAATTGCTCCTTTCTAAATAACTCTGTATTAGATTTAAGATGAAATATTTTGAAAAAAGCCGAGCTGAGTTTCTTGAGGGCTCTTCTCAGTCTCGTTGCATTTTGGAACCCTCGGTAGAGTCACACCAACTTCTGACGAATCTAAATAATTTTCTGAAAATTTCAAAGATAATAAACGTTATTTTATTTTATTTTATTTTATTTTATTTTAACTAATTATTAACAAAATAGCACAAAATTAATTACTCTTAAAATTTAAAGAAAATTCTCGTGCTATTTATAAATGAAAAGCTCCAGCTGTATTTTATTATTTCATAAATTCACAGTGCTACGATTCACCTACGGTGTAGTGCATCTACGCCGTAGCGTCACACAAAATGCTATGGACGTGTGGCTTTTAACATAAGTTATTGACAGTGACAACAACTGCATTTCTGTTACAAACCGCAGTATTTTGCTACGAATGACTACAGGAGAATGAAACTTTCTAAGGGGGTAGGCAGAGGCATAAGTTAAATATTATTTATTTATAATTTTTGTACAAACACACATACAAAAAGACCAAGAATACAGATATACATAAAATACAGTGAGCATTGTACAAGGGCACTACTTATTCCTAAAGGAATCTCTTCCAGCAGGCCTGAGAGGAGGTGTAAGGGTGAAAGATCTAACATACATACTTTCAGGCCTCTTTCCCATGGTGGGGTAGGCAGAGACTATGGAATTCCACTTGCTGCGATCCTGGCATACTTCCCTCGCTTCCTCCACTTTCATTAGGTACTATTTTCATGCACGCACTCCGGTTATGGGTACTCTTGACCTGACCTTTTGTCAAAAAACTCCGATTTGATCTAAGTACGTTCGCCTAGGTCGACCCTTACCTGCCTGTCCATCCACATCTGCTTTATGTATCTGTTACGTCAATCTTCCCTCCGATCTTCAATCCGTCCTTTCTATGTGCCTGAACCATCTAAGCACCGCTTTTTTATCTTAGTAAATACATCGAAAATAAAAATAAAAAACCACATCTTCTGACACACCGCAACGTTCTCGTATCACGTATCATCGTATTGATCTATGTAACATAAAATGTCCGGATTGCAGGGCTTATAGTTATGTGACATCGGTTCTGGTTTATGGAATTTAAGTTAGAATTACATAATGGTAATTGATTTTTAGGGTTCCGTACTCAGCGCAGAGGTCACGAAGGTGGCCAAAGTCCGCCGGGCGCCACTGGAAATACCTCCGACGTGGTAGCGAATCGCACGCGCGCGGACAAAAATATGGGTTCCGTACTCAAAGAGTAAAACGGGAATCCTATTACTAAGACTCCGCTGTCCGTCCGTCTGTCACCAGGCTATATCTCATGATACATGATCATCGTATGATGTATTTCTATTGGCGTTTTAACGACAAATACCAAAAAAAAACAGAATATAATTAATATTTAAGGGGGCTCCCATACAACAATTATGATTTTATTGTCATTTTGGTGCGAAACTCTTTGTGCGCAACTCGTCAACCGGCCAACTCGCACTTGGCCAGTTTATTTTACGGTATATGGAGGCCCCTATTACGTGTGATCAACAAAATTAGTGGCATAATTATAGCTAGACATAGATATGTTAGGACAATTCACACTACGCCATCTAGTCTCAAACTAAGCAGAGCTTGTGATATGAGTACTAGATAAACTGATATCAATTTATTTATTTATTTATTTATCGAACCCGAGACTACGGCGTCGAAAGCGGACGCACTACCGAGTACGCTACCGAAGCAGTCATAATATGGGTATGTAATTGACCTCTGCCTACCCTCTAGGTGATACAAAAATGATTGCATGTACATATGTTTACTAGGTTATCAGTTTTTTAATATTCCTCTTAACCCTTTCCGCTTAACCTCAGTTAATACAAATGCAAATAACTACTGTAAATCAATCAGTCAAATGAACGGATGAATGAGCGATGAGTGAATGAAATTTGAATGAACACACAAGTAGTAAAGGCTTGTGAGTTCATTCAATATGATTCTGAGAAGTACATGATCAGACGTTTCTACATTTAAGGGTGGATAGACACAAATAATACTTATGAACATATTTTGAAAGTTATCAAAATTGTCCCTAAAATGGTATAGAGATCTTTAAAACTACGCAACGGATTCTGATGCGGTTTTCACTAAATGGTTAGTGGTTTTCGAGGAAGGTTTTTGTATAATATATTTTGTCAAGTGGGTAAAGCCGCGGGCGTCCGCAAGTTGTACTACAGTTTTTTTTTTGGACATTCTCACACAATGTTACCTTGCCCAAATTAAGCTAAATAAGCTTGTGTTATGGGATCTAGACGACTGATACATATTATACATAGAAAACACCCATACTCCGAAACAAACATTTGTGGATCACACAAATAATTGATTCGACCCGGAATCGAACCTGGGACCTCAGGGACGGTCAGTCGCATACTCATACCACTGCGCCACCGAGGCAGTCAAACGTTTAAACTTTACACATCTATATAATATTTGATTGTTTGTTTGCATTAAATTGGCTCCCTAACTACTGAACCTGAACATTACCACCCAGTGCTATAGGCTACTTTTAGAGTTTTCGAAACGAAAATCTCTTATACAACATATATGTTCGTCCGTAAACAACTTTCAACTCGAGAACGGTAAGAGCTAGAGACTCAGTGTAAACGCCAATCGGTAACCCCTCAAAATGAACTTGACCTTTGACCTCTGATCTCAAGGTCAAGGTCAAATCGAGAACGGTAATAGTTAGAGACTCAAGACCAGCTGCAACTTAGCATGGTCAAAAATTTCTAAAATTAACTTGACCTTTGACCTCTGATCTCAAGGTCAAGGTCAAAACGAGGTCAACTCGAGAACGGTAATAGTTAGAGACTCAAGACCAGCTGCAATCAACTCAGCATGGTCAAAGACCTCTAAAATAATGTCGAACTTCATGTCATGTGACATTTTTTAGATTTTATGAAAAAACTTTCGAAAACCTTAAAATACTCGCATATGGCAAATTTTTGCCATATTTTTAACTTGTTTATTATATACGATAAAATTAAATCACGCGGGTGGACACTTTTGTTTTTTAATTCCGCGTCCCAAGACCACGGCCACTCTTATATCTGTTGCCGGGCGTCTCTGGTTCACACGCAGAAGGTATTTTCAGTGGCGGTGGACTTCGACCACCTGTGTGGTCTCTACGGAGGTTTGGTCGGGATCAGAATCCCGCGTCGTTGAGGTAGGGTTTTACGGGCGGACCCACAGCGATAATAAGCTAGTTCTGAACAAACCCATTTTAAAACTTATTGTACAGATATGTTACAAAAACCTGATTGGTTTAGCCTTAAGGTATTTTTAACAAGTCTTTGACAACGAGCATTCTATACAATGTAAAAATTTTACCTATAAATTTATTTACAATAAGAATTAAAATGTACAAAATATACATAATTATATACTAAAAATATTTACATTACAAAATCATCATTCACCGAGCCTTTTCCCAACTCAGTTGGGGTCGGCTTTCCAGTCTAACTGCGATTCGGCTGAACTTCGATATTTTCCGTTTAGCGACTGCCATCTGACCTCCACAACCCATGGGCGATAACGAAGTTCTGTAGATAGACCGGTCGGATTTTTGATTTAGGGCTAAACTACCCCTAACGACTGCCATAGATGTTCGTATGACAACCGGGACCGACGGCTTAACGTGCTCTTCGAGGCACGGATTGGTCACCCATCCTATATATCGTATCGCCATCCAACGTGGCAACACAGCCATGTGTTGCCACGTTGAGGCGATACTTATTATCCAAAACTTTTATGTTGGGGGCCAAACAGTTGAAATTGGAGATAGTTGTTAATTTATTTGTGTTTTCAGATTTAAAAATCTCAAAATTTATTTGGGTTCAGTTCTAAGCCAATTGACTGAAACTCGTTCTTTATCTTGTAAAACTGCCTCTACTTTTCCCCCTAAAGTCCCGTCATCTAGGTACCAAATGTTGAATTTTGATTTTATTTTTTGAATTATTGGGTTAATGGTCAAACTGAAGATGACTGGTCCCAACGGATCACCTTGCTGACATCCAACAGCTGAATTCAAAAGGTGGTCTTTATAAATTAATTTTGTTGGCTGACTATAAATAAAAAAATAAATAAAAATAAAAATTGTTTAATTCGAATAACTAAGATCCATATTTTTTTTAAATTACACAGCAAAGTAAACTTAATTTAGAACAATCAAAAAATAAAACAAACAAAATTAAAAAAATAAAACAAAAAAAAACAAATAAAATAGGTATAAAGAGAGTAACTACTGGAGTGTATTTCACTCAGTAATCACTCTCCTTACGAAACACTTCCAGAGCGGTGACGTGTATCGATCCGCTAGAGTCATCAGGATGCTGTTGCGACTGGAACGTATTCTGCGGATCAGGGATGTGGTTTTTTTGCGAATGATGGCTGCAAAGCCATCAGTTTGATATTCAGCAAACATCCCCGATGCACTACAGAAACGGGGTAGTCCCAACAACATCCTGAAGATATTGTTATATTGGATACGCAGGGTGTCCAGCGATCTTTTGGCATACGCTACCCACAGATTTCCCGTGTACACATTTTGGCAATAGGCTGCCACTATAGCATTGCCAAAGAAAGTTAAAATTTTGGGGGTTTCTAATTTGGCCTGTGTCAGCAAGGTGTCCCTGTTTACAGAGTTGAAGGCGTTTTTGTTGATGTTTGTTACCTCATATGTCTGGTCTGGGTGAACCTATATAGATTTTATTTTTTAATGTAAGTTACTAGTTGGGAACTAGTGGTCCCATTCCGACAATTATTTGGTCCCATTTCGGTAATTTGAAGTCGGTTATTGTGTCAATTTTTGACGTGTATTTTTGTTATTTTAAATCTCATAGGGTAGATCACTGTTCAGTTTCACTCTGACTTCGATAGATGGCGCCAGTAGCAAAATTCGCACTATGGTTGCGTTCTCACAACCACCATGTCAAGGCCTTGTACCTCAAGTCATTTGTTGTTTTATGTATATCGTTCTTTTAACCACAGCAGTGGAATAGATAGTGTGAACTGGTGTGTTTGTGTGTGTTTTATTGTAGCACTCTCTAGTGTAACTCAACAATGACTGTCAAAACAAATCACTTATTTTTATTAAATGCAACCTGCCTGATATAGTCTAAACAGCTATGAAGTCTCTTACTTGTACTATCAACGCAGTAGGTACTTGTGATTGATTAAATTGATATTTTATTATTAAATAAAACAAGAAAGAATACGAATCAATACTCCAGAATCCAAATCTCCTCACAAAAAGAAAGAAACTACAACCGCAACTTCTACTCAGCGATCGTTCTTGCCTTTGTTGGTAACATGCTGAGAAATTTTCAACTTTTTAAGTTTTTGAGCCCCTCGAACCCAGACACAGTACTTAGCTCACACAGGTCGTATGTTGAACTGGGGCCCATATTGGCTCACATAAAATTTTTAATTCTATTCTTTGTCTTCATCATCATCACTCGTCATCACTCTTCATAATTTTATTTTACATACTTTTTTTATTCATACATTTTTATTACTATCATCGGAACTCATAACAGTTGGTGATTATAATTTTATTATTAATACTGTTACTACCAAGAACCAGTTTAAATCCAAACATTTTTTTTTCGGATCTTTTTTCTTCATAACATTCTATTATTATATTGCTTTAATTAATAATGTTGTTACTACGAACATACTTCAACTCATAACGTCGTTGTTCAGAATAGCTTACTTTATAACCGATAATAATCTGGCGCTTCGCCGGCCGCAACCGCGGCACGCTCGCTTCGCTCGCTCGGCTCGCGCGTTGTTGTGGTCACAGTTCTAACCTTGATCTAAATTTGATTTTCACTGGAATATAGACATGATAATATAGATGAAAAAACTTATGATTAAGATATTTATAAAAACAAATATTAGAATAAAACACATTTATGAATATTATAGTTATTTATTCGAATGATTATGAGTTTCGATCATTAGTATAAACAAATATACTAAAACAAATATTAGTAAAAACTAAGTGTATAATTTGTGATATTATGAATTTAAATGATTATGTTTTTAATATTTAGTTGTAATTTTTTTACGAATAACGATCATTATAATTTTAAATGGTATGAGATACATTTTCGGACCTCCGATGATAGGAGTTGAAAAGTTATGTAAGACAATGCGCACCCGTTGAACTGACTACGTCACCAAAATTGTTTTAACTTCAACTACTTTAGAATAATCGACTCTAAAATAAATACAAATTTAAATTTTCACATTATTTAGATATCAAAACCAATTCTGCTTATCGGTACGAAACTTTTGCCCCGGTGTGCCCGGAGTCAACAGCTGTGCGCACATCCTTGGCAATGTACAAATTAATAACTTTAATGTATTTGAAACCTAAAAGAAGCTAGCCCCAAATTACATTAGAATAACAAAGACAGACAGACATACATCACGCCTATATCCTTATTTGAAATGGGACCTCTTCGGAAATAGTAACTTTCATTTAAAAACAATTCAAAATCGGTTCCCACAGTCCAGAGATATGAGGCAACAAACATATAAAAACCATACAGTCGAATTGATAACCTCCTCCTTTTTGGAAGTCGGTTGAAAATATATGGGCTTTTTGAGGGACTGACAAAACTACTAGTAAAATTTGGATGTCTAATACACTTCTGCTTATTCTCTTGGGGATATTATAATAATTATGTATGGATGTAAACAAAATAAATTCATTCATTAGTACCAGAAAATTAATCTAAAATTATTAATACATGCTTCTATACATTTTGTGGAATACCCATTATTTAGCTAATCAAATGAACCGAATACCCAGCAAATATACGTCGTGGAAAACGTGCGAAATTATGTGAACTGACTAAATATAAAGTTGTTGTCTCAGTGCGAGAGAGTGGCGATTTGTAACATGTTTTAAAATTCAAAAGTAAAAAAAATTGAAGTCTATTGATTCTTAAGAGTGTAGTCAGTTGAACTTGCGTAAGACTGCTACCTTAGAGGTCCAGCGTTTGATCCCCGAGTAGGTTCAAATATTTGTAATATTTGTGTTAAAGTTTTGATTTGGTTTTTTTATGTGTATTAAGTACTAGCTGATTACCGCGGATCCCCAGCATTAAATAGTTAACTCCTCCACAATTCCCACGGGCACACATTACCGGCACAAATTGTAGCCTATAGCACTCAGGCATAATGAAGCTACATGTAAGTGACTAGCTGATTACCGCGGCTTCGCCTGCATTATTTAGTTTCCTAATTCCCAATTCCCATGGGATCTCATTACCGGGATTAAACGTAGCCTATAATAGCACTCAAAGATAAAGAATATAATTACACCATTCACTAACAGGTAGCATATTTAATATGCTACCTGTTAGTGAATGGTCTAATTATATTCTTTCTGTATCTTTCTTAAGAACTGTTCAAATCTCTTGCAGTGGGACCGTGGCCTACAATATGTTCACACACATCCATCAAATTAGCATATTTGTGAGCGTCACGAGCAGCAGCTGATGGACGAACATTACGAGATAGTCGAGTAAATATTATTATGTATATATTTTGTTTATTTTATACAAATAAAATGTTTGTTTCGAATATTAAATGTAATTTTCATTTGTGATGTCTGTTTGGTTTAGGTAAGCAAATATATACATTTACGAGAAACATCGAAAACAATAATCATTAATTTTCTAGTTTCCAATTTTCACAGGATCACAATACAGGAATAAAAAGTAGCATATACCTATGTAACTCATGAATTAAGTGGCTTCATAATAGTTTATAACAGTAGAAGAGTTTTCAAAATCGGTACAGTACTTTTCGAGCTTATAAATTGCCAACAAACAATCATATCATTACTCTTTCTAGATAAAGACTATAAATAAAGTTAAAGACTAAAGATAAAGACTAAAGATAAAGACTAAATAAAATTTCTAGATAAAGCTGTGTTCTCTAAGATCACATTTTTGAAATTTGTTTTAATATAATAATAATAGGTAAATTAGAATTAATTACATTTTAAAATCCTAGCGCTAAATGTGAAAAGTAAAATCATTTCCATTTTACTTTACGCATTTGTGTAGAGTAGCCAGCAAAATTAACTCTAAACGTTTCTTGAACCTCAAAGTTATCTTCTTATGTATAAACACAGGGGCAAAAGTTTCGTACCGATAAGCAGAATTGGTTTTGATATCTAAATAATGTGAAAATTTAAATTTGTATTTATTTTAGAGTCGATTATTCTAAAGTAGTTGAAGTTAAAACAATTTTGGTGACGTAGTCAGTTCAACGGGTGCGCATTGTCTTACATAACTTTTCAACTCCTATCATCGGAGGTCCGAAAATGTATCTCATACCATTTAAAATTATAATGATCGTTATTCGTAAAAAAATTACAACTATATATTAAAAATATAATCATTTAAATTCATAATATCACAAATTATACACTTAGTTTTTACTAATATTTGTTTTAGTATATTTGTTTATACTAATGATCGAAACTCATAATCATTCGAATAAATAACTATAATATTCATAAATGTGTTTTATTCTAATATTTGTTTTTATAAATATCTTAATCATAAGTTTTTTCATCTATATTATCATGTCTATATTCCAGTGAAAATCAAATTTAGATCAAGGTTAGAACTGTGACCACAACAACGCGCGAGCCGAGCGAGCGAAGCGAGCGTGCCGCGGTTGCGGCCGGCGAAGCGCCAGATTATTATCGGTTATAAAGTAAGCTATTCTGAACAACGACGTTATGAGTTGAAGTATGTTCGTAGTAACAACATTATTAATTAAAGCAATATAATAATAGAATGTTATGAAAAAAAAAGAACCGAAAAAAAAATGTTTGGATTTAAACTGGTTCTTGGTAGTAACAGTATTAATAATAAAATTATAATCACCAACTGTTATGAGTTCCGATGATAGTAATAAAAATGTATGAATAAAAAAAGTATGAAAAATAAAATTATGAAGAGTGATGACGAGTGATGATGATGAAGACAAAGAATAGAATTAAAAATTTTATGTGAGCCAATATGGGCTCCAGTTCAACATACGACCTGTGTGAGCTAAGTACTGTGTCTGGGTTCGAGGGGCTCAAAAACTTAAAAAGTTGAAAATTTCTCAGCATGTTACCAACAAAGGCAAGAACGATCGCTGAGTAGAAGTTGCGGTTGTAGTTTCTTTCTTTTTGTGAGGAGATTTGGATTCTGGAGTATTGATTCGTATTCTTTCTTGTTTTATTTAATAATAAAATATCAATTTAATCAATCACAAGTACCTACTGCGTCGATAGTGCAAGTAAGAGACTTCATAGCTGTTTAGACTATATCAGGCAGGTTGCATTTAATAAAAATAAGTGATTTGTTTTGACAGTCATTGTTGAGTTACACTAGAGAGTGCTACAATAAAACACACACAAACACACCAGTTCACACTATCTATTCCACTGCTGTGGTTAAAAGAACGATATACATAAAACAACAAATGACTTGAGGTACAAGGCCTTGACATGGTGGTTGTGAGAACGCAACCATAGTGCGAATTTTGCTACTGGCGCCATCTATCGAAGTCAGAGTGAAACTGAACAGTGATCTACCCTATGAGATTTAAAATAACAAAAATACACGTCAAAAATTGACACAATAACCGACTTCAAATTACCGAAATGGGACCAAATAATTGACGGAATGGGACCACTAGTTCCCAACTAGTAACTTACATTAAAAAATAAAATCTATATAGGTTCACCCAGACCAGACATAATATGAGGTAATAAACATCATTTTAGACTTCTTACTATACTGACAAGTATACTATGTAAGAGAAGTCTTATAGTCCGGTCCTGTCCGTCTGTCCGCACTTTTCAACTCGAGAACTACTAGTGCTAGAAAGTTATGATTTGGCACATAGAATTTTGGTACAGAATAAACACCATAGCCGAAATAATTTCGATCGGGGGTCAAGTGGTTCCTGAGAACCATGGACCTAAAGTTTCTGAAATTCCCATAGAAAATGTATGGGTAAAATTTCTATAAAATATTTGAATGTCGCAAAATTTTAGGCGAGTGAGAATATTTCAATAAATTTCATAAAATAAATAAACAAAAATATTACTTAATTTCATTACTTAATTTCATTACTTAATTTCATAAAATAAATAAACAAAAATATTACAATATTTTGCAACATTACGACATTTAAATAAAGTTCCAGTGTAATTAAGTATTTTAAAAAATTACTTAGATAAAAAACTTTATATTTTCTGAATCTTGACTCCATTTTCTGTTATAAAATGTATTTTTTATTTTTTTTTATTTAGTATGGTTTTCTCTCAGTCACGATTCAAAAATTTACTTTTTCTAAAATTTCATAAGTTTGAGCCTCATTTACAGAAAAAACTACACAAAATACACTGAAAATTTTCTTTATTACATAATAAGGTACAAAAAATGTTTTGTACGAGAATATCTGTCTAAATAATAAAGCTAGTAACCCAGTAGTGCAGACATGTGATATCACATAATAGTAAGAAGTCGTCTTATGCCTTCACTGCGATAGTGAAGGGCGCCTTGCTTGTTTTAACCCCCAACGGAAACCCGAACGGGGTGTTATAAGTTTGACGTGTGTGTGTGTGTGTGTGTGTGTGTTTGTAAGTCTGTCTGTGGCATCGTAGCTCCCAAAGGGATGAACCGATTTTTATTCTGTTTCTTTTGTTTGAAAGATGGGTTAGGGGAGAGTGTTCTTAGCTATGTTTTATAAAAATCGGTTAAGCCATTTCAAAGCTATGAGGGGTGAAAGTGGTGATGAAAAATTTAATGTGTTCAAATATACCCGTGTTGGGTATCTTATACGTAACTTATACATCACTTTCTTTGTGAGTCGGGGGTTTTTTAAATTTTAAATTTAATTTTGACTTGTTGGAAGTCAGTTGAAAACACAAGTATTCACAATTTTCACTACTGTGCCCGTTCGTAATACTTGACCGTATTACTCAGCCCTTAATGATCACCAACGCGAAGGTATTTGCATTCAAGCAACCACCTCTCTCAGGGGAAATCAACTACGCTCCTATGACAATGCGTGTCACGGTTAAACTATGTGGTCTGACGTTTTACCAAATGTCTGATATTAAATAAGTTTTAGTTCGCCCTGCATAATTAAGACTTGGAAATTAAACGCTCAAGTTAATAGATATATTATGATTATTTGTATGAATATGAGAATAGAGTTGGGTTAATAATGTGTAAATAAGGGTTTGTGTCTGAGTTGTTGTAGTTTTGTTGGTATTAGCTTAGGGAAGTGCTATAGTTATATACCTAGTTGGGGTTTTCAAGTGACTTCCAAAAAAGTAGGAGTTCTCAATTCGACTGTATGTTTTTTTTTTATCCTGGGTGAAACGATTTTGTTATTTATTTTTTTAACCTTGGTGAACCGATTTTGTTATTTTTTTTTAATTGGATGCTACTACTTCCCAAGTGGTCCCATTTCAATTTGGTCCGATTTCAACGACCACTATTTTGGTCCCAATTCGGTAGTTTGAAGTCGGTTGCTGTGTCAATTTTTGACGTGTATTTTTTTGTCGTAAATAAGATAATAATATACAAAATAATCCCATTAAATTTACATCGATTCACGCAGTACCAAATAATGAGGTAACAAACATAAAAAAAAAATATAGTCCAATTGTGATGTCCTCCTTTTTTTGAAGTCGGTTAAAATATAACTAGCTAATTCTCTCAGCTCCACGATTTTTTTTTTAAATCCGCTCCCTGTGGCCGCGGCCGCACCTACGTCCATTGCCGAGCGCCTCCGGTAGACACTGAGAGAATTTTTAGTGGCGCCCTCAGCTCCACGTGGACTGCTTACAGCGATTCAAATAAAGCCTGGCAACAAATTTTGATTTCATCCTATAAGCTATCGCAAATGTTACAACTTAGACCATTTTTCGGTAAAATAAGGTACTATTTACATAAAAGTATTGTAATAACTTCTCATTTTTAATTTATATCTTGCTAAAATACGTTTGCTCCAAACTTTTCCATTTTGTTTCTCTTTTTTGTTTCGTTAATTAGTTTCTAACTTAGTTGTTTCTAGTTTGAAAAGAAAAAATATGAAAGGTGAAAAGGATTTTCATATTATTATAGATATAGAGGTTGAAGAGTGACATGTAATTTGCCAATAAAAATAGTCACCTTTAAATAAAATCGAAAAAAACTCAAAAATTGACACAACAATCGACTTCAAACTACCGAAATGGGACCAAATAATTGTCGGAATGGGATCAAATTGAAATAGGACCACTTGGGAAGTAAAAGCTTTCCATTGAAAATAAAAATTTCAGAATCGAAGCCCAAGATGAAACACATAAATTCTATGATTATCCACGGCTTCATGTTAATAGGCACCTGTTGACAAATTGCTCGCTCTGACACATTTTCCAAAATGCCTGGAGACGACAATAGGCTCCTATTATTGTTACTAAGTAAGCGTATAATTATGTTTCTGCCTATAGCCACAAACTGGGCATTTTATCTTTGTTTGTTTCTACTCTTCAACCGACTTCCAAAGAAACACAACAACCGATTTCAAATGACCAAAATGGGACTAAATAATTGTTGGAATGGGACTTCGGAAGTAGTAGGTTTCTTTTCACAAAAAAAATCAAAATCGGTTCACCCAGTCTAGAGATATGAGGTAACAAACATTGTTTTAATTGAAAGCTACTACTTCCCAAATGGTGCCATTTCAATTTGGTCCCCTTTGAGTGATTTGAAGTCGATTGTTGTGTCAATTTTCGACGTGTATTTTTACATAAATGAAATGAAATGATTTATTTATTTGTACAGGTCACTAAATGGCTAATACACATACATAAAAAATACTAGCTATCACGGCGAACTTTGTATCGCCGTAATATAAAAAAAACAGTAAAAAACAAAAAAAAAATTATAAAAAAAAAAAAAAATTCATGCAAATGTATGTAAATTGAAAAAAGGGACGGACGGACAGACAGACAAATTGTCGTATTAAATATATATATCATTGCTTCTATATTTACATGTACTGCCAGATTCGCAAAGCAATAAGTAGAACCGAGAGAAAGAACCTGGCAATAAAACTCTCCGCCACATAAGAGATGTTGTTACTTTCTTTGGTAAATATAGTTATATTAAATGCTTCTGTGTGTCTTAGGCTTCTTGGCAAATATATCTGATACGAGTATATACCAAAAATAAAGGGTCTTAAGGCGACGCGTCTGTAGCGTATGTTGAACTCCGTTGGGAAATAATACAGCCGTAGCTGAACTTCAATGCTACAGGGTTTTTCCTATTCTTAACATATAACACCAACTTTGTTAATCGAATTCAACAGAAATAACATACATCATCATCATCATAACAAAGTATAGGAGGCGCGGCTTTTGTACCTTCTGCAGACCTGTTTGTCGGACAACCTCCTTGAGGGTGCTCCCTTGTCGCATGCTGTACATAATGCTCTTGAATAAAATAGCAGATCAAATAGATATATTTTTGTGTAATATGGCAGAATTTGCAAGGGTTGCCTACAATGTGTGCGAAAGATGTTTACAGTAAGGTAAGCAATATCCTAGGTACTGTTTGCTGTAGATTTTTTGTTAAGTGTAAGTATGTTTTAAGGTTCTTTTATTTTGTAAATTATTTTGTACTGTACCTACTGAATATTAGTAGGTTTAAGTATTTTTATTAGTAGGTTTCATATTATTGTAGTTAATATATCATTATTAAGAATTTATTTCTCTAAGTATGTTTTCCCTATAGCATTAAATTGGCAAATGCTGTAAAAATGTTATAGTTGATTAAATGAATAAATAAAAATAAAAAAGTCGCTCCGTCAGATTGTATGCTTAGATCTTTAAAACTACACAACGGATTTTGATGCGGTTTTCATCAATAGATAAAGTGGTTCTCGAGGAAAGTTTGTGTGTATATAATTTGTCAAGTGGACGAAGCCGTGGGCGTCCGCTAGTACAATAATAAATTTATAATAGGGCAAGCCTATTACCGTTGCCAGGCATTTTCAGTATAGTTGCCAGAGCGTCGACCTCGTCGACATTCTACCTGTAGGTGTCCAGGTGACACGGACGCAATTCGAAGATGTTGATGAGGCAATGTCACGCAATTATCTAATAACGCCTAGCTCGTGTAGTTTTCGATGAGATTTGGAGATATCTTGAGATTATTTTCTTATGACTTCGAAGACAAAGTTGCGGATAAATAATAGTTTGTTAACTACAATAATAAACATTTTTGGACATTCTCACACAACGTATCTAGCCCAAATGAAGCTAATATAAGCTAGTGTTATGGGACATAGACAACACATACTTTACTTATCTTTATAACCACTAATTACCATCGCAAACATTTCGATATATTTTCCTAGAAGTAACTTTAGTGAGTTTCGTACTTCAAAGTTTTGTTTATAACATTTATAATTAACGCGATTAAATCAATATAACCACAAGTTAAACATCAGTTAGGTATCATTCCTAAACTTACTACTTAAAATTAGAACTCGCGGTCTCGTTAATTAATTTTGTATTTAACTTTGAATGTTTAACTGGCTGGTTTTAATTGTGAGTCTGATAATTGTGGTCGGTTTAAACCTTTGTGTTGTGGCGTTCGAACAAGGTTGTGACCAATGGAATTTATCGGCTTTTGGTTTGATTTAGGGCTAATACAGACGCTTACTACGTGACGCCTATACTACAATTTGGTTTGACATACCTTTGAAATTTAGATGTTTTACTTAAAGTTTGAGTTTATATCAAAATTATTTTAAAACCAACTGATCCTGTAACCCTGTATCTCCACAATAACTTTTTTCTGTCATCCATTTTTGCATTTAATGTAATATAGCGGTTACGATAGAAAAGGGATGCTCAGATGGTCCAGTCACATGGATAGGATTGATGAAATAGAGATTGACAAAACAGCATAAGGAGGGTGTGGATGGACAGGCTGGCAAGGGTTGATCTAGGCTGACAGTGGCAATTGGAACTCTTTAGTTTCTATATAATTTATGCTTTCGATTGCGCACTTGGTGGAACTTATAACTCACTTCACAAAATAAAAAAAATTAAAAAATTGTGTACACTATTCCACAATTTTTTTTTGGTAGCCCCTGACCGGTTTCATTTTATGGCAATTCCAATTCTTTGGTTTCTGCCTACCCTGACGGGCTCATTCCTGTCAGGGTAGGCAGACACTAAAGAATTGTGGCTGTATGTTTCAATGTATTCTTTAATCAAAAGTATATAGGTAAAACCTATATAAATAGTTTACAAACATAGGCAAGACGTTACATAAAATATGAATCGTAATTTCGATTTTTTCGGTATTAGCTATTAGTAGTTCAGTTAGTGTATTCCCAGCTGCTACTGGTAATCTAGCCTTGTGTTTTTGCAATTTAATATAGGTACTCTAAATATTTAAAGTGATTTCATCAATCATTCAATAACTCTCTTTCCTTAAAGCCTAAACAAGATTAATGCCTCTTCGTAGAGCAAGAATCCTCAATTAAATATGTATGGAGAAACCTTGAAATCTAAAGGTGCTTGCTAACTAATCCGTAAGAATTCATCAATCATAAAAAAAAAATTGAACTCTAAAATATTAATATTTTAGAGTTCAGATATCTTCTATCTTCATCTATCATCGTCACCATATCTTAATTACTTCACTTAATGATAGTTTAGAGATCCAGAGTTACAAACTGTTTCCTTGACTAGGCCTTTGTAAGGCCCTTGTTTTTCTTTTGTTTTTAAAGTCTATGGCCCAAGACCGTGGCCGCCACTACGTCCATTGCCGGGTGCCTCTAGCACGCACTCGGAAGTATTTCCAGTGGCACACGGTAGATTTTTACTACCTAATAACTACTACTTTAGCAACTTACTACCTACACGTAATCGAGTTTCAATGAAATTCCGAAATTAAAACACTTATAACAGTCGAAGAAGCGAAAGTATACCTTTGTCACTAGTGGCGATCCATTGGCAATCATATTATTAGAAATAAGTGTTACTGTATGTATGTCTGAATTATATAAAAGGAAGGATTTTGGGCTGGGAAAATCTAGCAGGAAAGATGATTGTTAGCCATTGACTCGAAGAAGAAGAAGAAGGAAAAGGAAGGATCAGTTTTTTTATGTTGCTGTTTATGCTCGAAACCCGGACAAACCGTCAGTTCATAATATTTTAAAATACGTTACGCTTCAGTGGCTGAGCACCCTTATAACAGGGAGTAAAAATGAAGCTTTTGTGGATTCCACTCACGATGTAACGATTTTAAGAGCCCTTCTCTTCGACCATTATCATCTTATTTTTCTTGTACGTCGTATAGTCGCAGTCTTTTGTATTATGTTTAATCCATTTATTTTTCTTTACGATATCGAGGTAATATTTTTTCTAGTGAATTTAATAAATCAATACTATCTAGTACATTTACATTAGTAAGTGAATGCTAGAAGGCTTTAACAAGATACAAGATTATTTTTGTATGAAATATTACATTTGGTTAAATAACTGGCATTAATATATTTATGTATCTTTAAAATATCGAAGTTCAGCCAAATCGTAGTTAGACTGGAAAGCCGACCCCAACTGAGTTGGGAAAAGGCTCGGAGAAAGATGAGGAATGATGAGGAGAGATAATTTGAATTGGGTAGTGCTAGTAAGTACGATAATTTAGTGTCTAGGTAATTATATGTATGTATCTAGGTAATTGTAATCTGCATGCCTGTATAGGCAGAACATGGTTCGAGCTTGTATATCCTATGACATCTTGGAGATAATATAATATTATGTACCTGTGTTCTAAGATTATATAAATATGAATATGACTATGATGTCTGTTTGAAAGCACACATCACGCATGTATTCCCGAAGTTGTAGGAAGAGGTGTATTACACACCTACTCTTTGTAAGTAATTTATTGGCTCCACGTAATAAGGGGCAAGCTTTTTGTCGTTACCGCGCAGTACAGAAAGTTAATATCCACTCTAATATTCAAACTGAATTTCCGGTAGCCAGGACAGGTGTTTGCACATCTGTAGTGGAATTAAAATCATTAAAGATGCAGTTCATGCAGATAATCGCATAAAAGAAGCTTTGACACCGTAAAAAAGTATTGTGGGCAATTTTTTTTAAGAAGTTGTTGCTGTAGTCGCCTCCACGGCCATTGCTGGGCGCCCCAGGTACGTACTCGGAAGAATTCCCTGTGGAAGATATTCATTATTTTAGGGCAAGTTTTAGGTAATTGAATTCTTGTAAAGGTTGTTAACATAATAATAGAGGAACTTGATATTTCTAGCAGATGTTCCATAATATAAGCTTGAAAACAAAATAATATTGATGAAAATCAATATTTATAGCATGATATCGGTATGTATTTATTGTGTGAAGATAACCTACCAGATGCAAAGACGACCTAATAAAAAAGGGCTAGGTCTCTTTAGATGCCCGTGGCAATGTACCGAAATATAAAATAATAATATTTTCAATTAAACTATAAAAACTCAGAAATATTAATTTAATTCAAGCAATTTGGTTCAAACTTTGCTTAGAATCCGCTTTTATAAAAATAAAATCTTGCAAAATTTTTCATAACATTCTTCATCATACAAATATCATAAAAAAGCCACACATCCATCATATCAACCTTATTATAACTTAATATGCATACTTCTATTCACAAAACACTCGTAAAACTGAACACAAAGCTAAAATGTGAGCGAATTACAAGAAGCTCCAACATAATATAAAATGAGGACTCGTAATGCAAATGAAAAGCATTTTTTTTGTGGAAGAACACAACCTTTTTGTCATTTCTCTCATTCCCACAAATATGTGTGACTGGGTTATGAAAGCCGCAACACAGTTGAACAAAGGTTTTAAAAATGAAATACAAAAGTCATTATGAAGCTTCACTACGCCGTTATTTATTATAGTAATAGTTAAAGGGTTGTATTTAAACGAGTGACTGTAATACTAATTTTTAACAGTGTAAATGAGCGTATAGTATTACTAAGTGAGCGATTTATAAAACGATCAAATAATAATCTATCCGTGCGACCACATTACTAAGTGAGCGACTAGAAATACAGAGTGAGCGACTGACTGCGAGTAACGAGAAATTACTAAATGAGCGACTGCATATGTGAGCGACTCATAACATTTGAGAAATGCAAGTCGTTTCTGGCACTCGCCGGCCGCTTTTCGACTGTATGTTTGGGCAAAATGATCACATTTTAATTTGGTCCTATTCCGATAATTATTTGGTACCATTTTAGTAATTTGAAGTCGGTTGTTGTGTCAATTGTTGATGTGCTTTTTTTTGAGGACTGACCTGACGTCAAGCCATATATTAGGTAGTTTACGCGTTTAAGTCCCGAAACCTTAACTATTAAAACATTATACGACTTTATTCTTTTTTTTCAGGTAATTGGGTGTATTTTTGTTCATTTGTTTATTGGATCCTCTAATATTGGTAAGCAGAAATATACTACAGTTGTTACAGTATCCATTTCTTACAGAAAATTAATATTGTGATGAATAATTTGTCTCATTTCCAGTTAAAGGTTTTAAGCTATTTATTTAACAGGAATAGAGTAAAAAATGATAGCCAATACTTTAAATACTAGGCAATTCGTTTACCTACATTTTCTTCTTTAGAACTGCAGTAGATCCCAACTCGTAAGGAACTTCTATAAAAAACTCATAGACTGGCAACATTAATATAGAATTATTTTTCAATTTAGCCTGACTATATAAAACTCACCAGACTATATAAAGGTCACAAGACCAAATCTTGAAAGCCAAATAAAACTACAATTTGTATTTTGGGAAAAGTCAACGGCCAAGAGCGTGCCCTTGCGACACACCTACTAACTTCGCTTTGAGATAAGGCGTGAGGAGCAAGGTTTCTACACATTATTATTCCGGCCAAGTGTCGAGTCGAATTGTCCCCGAGACCTACACAAAGAAACGCTTGTGGATTCACTCCCAGTAGGCTTCATTTTATTGTAAATCTGTGACCGCAATGTCGAACGGCCTTTAGGGTTCGCTTTGAGGGCGGGCTGTAATAAAATTATACGCAATTGTGATAAATCGGTACAATTGTTTTAAGTTGTGAAATGTTTTATATATTTGGCTGGTGTTTTTTTTCTGTTTGATTTTCGGAATATTTTGTTTGAAGTAAAATAATACAATAACTCTACGCCATAGGAGTAACAATCATGAGTCCAATACCAACACTATGGATATGAAATTGAAACAGTTTCGCTCCATTTGCTTTTCGAAAAATATAATTATAAAACTCATCCTTCATTCAACACCAATTAATCTACTTGTAAAATCGTAGGTAGTATTTTTTATCTCAGATGCTTTTTGCTTAGCGTCTAGTAGGTAATTACTACGTGTAATACAACAGAGCAGAGTTATTTCCACCTTCTTTTAAAACTATCTTCTGCAACTACCTAGTATATCATAATCTAAAATTAGCTAAAAACTGTAAATAGTTTAAGATCTTCATGCCATTCTTTTTCGTTGGAGTAAGATCTAAAACCGTTTAATTAAAATATAAACCTATTGAAATTTCAAAAAAAGTGATTCTCATTTTGCAGTTCCATGACTGTAATTTTTTTTGCTCCCACATCTTAGACAGCAAGTCAGTGTCTGATTCCTGGAAGTTTCGATAAATTTGTCGTAAGTTACACTAAAAACAGTACTTAACTCAAGTATGAACCTTTCAAAAGTCATGAACCTTGAACATGGGAGGTAGAGGAGGTAGGGGAGGCAGTAAACGCAAACGATAAAGGGTATTACTTAAAGTTTATAAGCCGTAAAACTTAGTCACTGCATTTTGTAAGTGTAAACTTTCCTGATTTATTCACATAGTAAAGTATGATTTATTTTTATTTGTTTTATCTTTATGGAATATCAAATTGGACAGAAGATAATGTATATTTATTTACATTTTGAGATTTTAGTCCCCAAAGATGGCAGTAATAATGAACCTTTGAAAATTTCGTGATTAAAGTATGTATTTGTTGTATGTAAATAAATAAATATTTTTGGACATTCTCACACAACGTAATTTAGCCCAAACTAAGCTATAAGCTTGTGCTATCGGATCTAGACAACTGATAAACATACACATATTTCTAAGTACATACATAATATACATAGAAAACACCCAAACTTCGATACAAACATTTGTGGATCACACAAATATTTGATTCGACCCGAGAATCGAACCCGGGACTCCGGAGTCGAAAGCCGATCTACTACCGACCACGCCACCGAAGCAGGCAGAATTTGATGCATATTTGCATTCCATCTATCATTTAGCATCCCATTTGATCGAGTATCGCTAGCGTGGATTGGTTTTTTAATCCCTAATTCCCACGGAAACACATCTCCGAGATAAAAAAGTAGCGTAGCTAACCTTACTTCTTATAACATCCGTTATCTGCTAGAGAAAGTTCTGTTAAACTCGGTGCAACTTCAACACTTCTTACCAAGTGCCTACAATCGCAAAATAATAAATCTCGTATAGATAACATAAAGTGAAACAAATCTTATCCGAAGCTTGACATGAAAGTCGTTATAGGTAATACAAAAGCTACTTAGACAACTAAATAAGCTTACAGAAGCTCATTGCTCCAGTCCATCGATCAGAAAACTATTCAGACACAATCTCTGAATCCTGTTAACGTGGCAACGTGTTATATTAAATCAGACCCCTATATTCCTACACTTGCTTGCTTATTTTAGATTCTGTGTCACTTGTTTAAGGTATATTATGTATCGTTATGAAATATACACGGTTATTTATAGTTTTGATGGTCTGTATACCTATCATAAGTAACATTAATGTTATTACATAATTTTTTATTAATCTTCGGTATTTTCTACTTTTTTGCGAAGTTGTTTGAGGATTGAATAGATTTGAATGACTATTTACAAGATGTGCATATAAGATAAATACTTACGTACCGGCGGCTTTCTCGCGCAGCACATAAGCATCGCCATACAGTGCGGGAATGCCGTCAGTCGCCATGATGGAAAACCTACAACGGAGACCAAACTATTTACACTTTTAAAAAAAATATGGATTATTTTAAATTTAGTATTAATTTCATTTACTATTGTCCCTAGTTTTTAATTTGGTTTTAAGATTTTTATGAATGTAAATATTAATTGTATGTGTGTACCTATTAAATAAATAGTGTCATGAATTATAATATACTGTGTCTTGAATGCACTTGAATTATATTTTATCAGCTCTTTGATCTATCCGCAGGTGCACCAAGCACTGGCGATGATGGCTAGAACCCTGAAGTTCAGAATGAAGGCCTTTAGCATCAAATTGCTTTAACTCTATTGACAGTTAATTTATTAGAGTGCTTAATTTAATAGCATTGAAATCTCAATGCAGGAAAAATCGAATAATAAGAAAATCGAATATACCGATCAGACCAATGTCTCAGTGAGAATGAAATTGCTCTCAAACCGATTTACCTAATTGGAAGGTGCGGGATAACTGCTACAGACGAGAATCGAATAATCAGAGAAAATTCTATGAGGTTCAAGCTAAGCAAAAAATCTTTTAAAGTGTGAAAATAAGTGGGTCTGTCTTTTTCCTTATTATGCACAAATGAGATATTATACTAATCAATACTATTTTTAAACTGATAATAATATCTACACAGGACAAAAAAAACGGCCAAGGGCGAGTCAGACTCGAGCACGAAGGGTTCCGTATACTATCTTAAAAAAAAATAGCAAATTAATTACGTTTGTTATATGGGAGGCCCCTTAAATATTGATTGGATTCTGTTTTTTTTTGGTATTTCTTGTTATAGTGGCAACAGAAATACATCATCTGTGAAAATTTTAACTCTCTAACTATCACGGTTCATGAGATACAGACGGACGGACAGATAGGGAAGGCTCAGTAATAGGGTTCCCGTTTTACCCTTCGGGTACGGAACCTTAAAAAACCCATAGATACGAAGGTTAAGCTTGGGAGGTTAAATAAATATTCAAATACTCATATTTATAGTGTTATAAAGTTGCCTTTGTTGTTCTAACTAATTCTCATGATATTTTATTAAAGCAAGTAATCTTTCTGAACAACCCTTTTATGCTTCGGATGGATTACGTTGACAATAAATTTACCGTATGTTGTGTTATATTGTTCAAGTAAATCCTTTTAGTGGCACTATTTCGTTATTTTTACTTTCTTCTCAAAGCATTCAAATAGAATATATTTATTTCTGAAATACTTATGACTAGTTGGATTTATGCAGAGCTAATGTCTTACTTGTTTTTTCGTTTCTTGTAAGTATAAGGCTTTAGTTCTTTTGTAGATTCTTCAAGTGAGATTATTGAATATTTTATATTGTAAGCGAACGATCTGGAACTCGTTGACTGGACCGATTTGAAGACATTTGTACATGCTCCTCTTCTATTAGTCGCAGTGCGATGTTATATAGCCCATAGCCATTTCCGATAAATGAATGATGGCAAAGCTATGGCCGATAATTATTATCATCACCAGTAAATGAGAGTTTACCTTTTATGTAAAAGATGTGCACGATAAAGAGTATTTATCTTAAATCAATTATATTTGCAAAGTCAAATGTTCCTACACAATGAAACAATTCGTCAGATCCTATCCTATCCCAATTGATCTACAATCTTAAAATAAGGTAATGAAACACACGTTCGCAACCCTCAATAAACGTTGTTTGGTCGTTGTAGAACAATAAAACTAAAGGAGCCCCACAAGGATCTATGTTGGCACCCATATAAAACTAAAGGGGGTCTACAAGGAGCTATGTTGTTTGTATCAATGTTAATTGCTAACTAATTGGCCGTTTCATGGCTTTAATGAAGACGAAATATAGTGCTATTAAATAGGATGTCAGTATGCTTTGTAAATGTAAACATTTGATTGGGGTTTATTACTTCAATAAAGATACAGCTATCTTAATTAGGAGTCTTACAGAAAAAGTTATAAATTATTAACGTATTGGAGGCAGATAAAAAGTTGACAGAGAGTTCAATAGTCCATTACTAGGTACCTACTTAATGTTTATTTTGAGTTTACTAACACTAGGCTAAGAACATTGTTACTAACAAAATGGACTACGTCTGAAATAAGTGGTTATTTATTTATTTATTTATTTATAATAAGGACACAATTGAGTAGGTACTTGATTGCGTTTCCTTAACATGAATTCCATTGAATGATAATAAGACAGCAGCCAAAACAAAGTTAGATGGCTCAAACTCAGAGGAAATTGACCCGGTTCAATGATCTGGAACTATGCAGATACAACTTGCTAATTCTAGTAACCGGCAATGTATAACAATATTGACTTACGTTAGATTCAATGTTAACACAGTGAAAGTACAAACGTTTACAAAAAAAAATATTTTGGACTCAGTTTCGATAATAGAACCAACTGGAAATATTACTTTGAAAGACAAACACATATTTTTTTATTCTTAAAACTTATGTAGTTTCTATTTTTAATTCCTCGGCCCTAGGTCGCTGCAACTACGTCTATTATTGCCAAGCGCCTCTGGATAGCACTAGGAAGATTTTTTAAAGTAGTGAGCTACCACATTTGATGTCTAGAGAATACATCAATTTTATGATAACTGTTATTGAGCGTAGCTCCCATGGAGCAGGTTAAATGTAAAATGTTCGGATGTCCGTTTAACAGCAACCTCTTGACCGATAATTAATTTTTTTTCACCTAAATTAATAGCTGATTTTAATTAAGGTCGTGACGAAGATCAAATATTCAATTTAAATACAAAAAACAACACACCTCTCAGGTTTTATTAATTCTGCGTGTCTGTGGCTGCTCCTATGTCCATTGCTGCGAGCGTCTCTTGTACACACCAGAAGGTATTTCCAGTGGCGCCCGGTGGACCTTGGCCACCTCTGTGGCCTGTTTGAGGGTCATGGATAGGTTGATGTCAGAGACCAAACAATGAATAGTAACTTTAACAATATGACATTGTTAAAGTTACTATTCATTGTTTGGTTGGGTTTAAACATAAACTTTAGTGTCCCACCTATCTATCTTCTTCTAAAAAATATTTTAATAAATATAACGATATACTAGGTATGCAATGCATGCTGCTGTTGCAAAAAACTGAGCGAAGTGTTAAATTTTCAATGGACCATTGTTTTTTTCCGTGATTATTCCTCGATGGTATGTCCGATTTTAATTTTTTTTGTTCTAAACCACCCTCACGCCACACGTTATCACTGTGGTAAATTTGAAGGAGATCGGTTCAGGCGTTTAGCAGGAGTATGCGGACAAACGAAATACAGGAGTCGCCTAAGATTGAGCTTCACTCACTTCGCTCAATTACGATATACGAACTAAGTAGTAAGGTCAGTACAGTAGTCCCCCCCCTCTAAAACAAAACAGCTGGTTCTAAAATCTTATTACATTCACACATAGAGCAACGCGGTCGTCGTATACTACCATTCACGGCATCAACTATGAAGGTATGTATATACTCGTAGTATTTTGTTCTTAGTTGGAGACTGAAATACTTTCCCCGTATGCAACGTAAGTACATTTGTGTCCCTACAATCTGCAAAAGCTAAAATGTATAGAACCTTTCAATAGATGAAGATATTTGTTCTCTTTCAATTGCTAACAAATGTCGAGAACATCTGATTCCATTGAAAACAACTTATGAAATCCTGGATGACTCTGAAATTATTACAATGAGCTTGAAAAATAGGCCCAAACATTCCATAAACCAAACTAAATTCAACTTATTTTCCTTTGGTGTAAGATAGATTTTTGTGTGTAAAAATTTGAAGTATTTCATAGCTTTTAATATTCTTTTGACATAACAAAAAGTGTTTACCTAAAGGGGAGGTTGGGCTCTTGAGCCGTTGATAACGGTATCAATTACAGTTATTAATTTTCCGTTTCAGTCCTGTCCGTTGTTCCCCAGTTTCCTCTCTAAATAACAATCATTATCTTTCGTGTACGCTGCGGGCCCAGGAAATGAACCCCGTATTGTAACACTGTTTCTGTTTATTTTGGGCTCTGAGATTACTTCTAAAATATGGTTTCCGTTATATTTGTTAAATAAACTGTCTCGCTCTTCCGAAAGCGTGTAGTATAACAATATTCACTCGTATACAATTATTGTAGAATGTAAATATTGTAGAATATACAGTTAAAGACATAATACTGAGAATTTAATGGTTCCATATCTCAGCACGACTGCCTTGAAGCAGTGGTATGAGTATGTGACTGCCGTCCAGGTTCGATTGTAACAACAACTACATTATAACAACGACAATTTCTAAAGACATTGAGACCTCTACGTACCTCGGAGAGCACGTTAAGCCGTCGGTCAAGATTGTCATACAAACATCTATAGCAGTCGTTAGGGGTAGTTGGAGCCTTAAAACAAAAATCCGACCAGTTTAACTACCGAACTTCGATATCGCCCATGGGTTGTGGAGATCAGATGGCAGTCGCTTCACGGAAAATATCAAAGTTCAGTCAAATCACAGTTACGCTGGAAACCGATCACAACTGCGTTGGGAAAAGACTCGGTGGATGATCTCTGCAGTCCGAGTATGAAAAGCCATAAGCTAGTTTTTCATCCCAGTAGATTCCCGTGAGATTTGGGAAAGGGAAAGCCAGTTATTCGATAAAAAGGCAGCACAAAATAAACTAGGTACTTTATGCAAAGGCTAATATAAGTAATGAGCCGAGTAACCCCACTCACGTCAACATCTTCATATTAGCGGCGAGTTACCGCTTTTTATTTTATACACCTCATTTGTTCCGTGAAAAATGGCTGCTTTTTACCGAACAACTCGGCTATGAAATCATATTTTTTACTAGTTCACGTATATGGTAAGGGGAATTGTAAATTTACCACGTTTTACTAATATCGAATTCTCTAGAGTCCAAGTTATACTCATGCATGCGGTACACCTGCTGACAAAACGTACAGGCAAATATGACTGAAGTACCAAGAAATGGCTATATACTCACTCCCAAGTGCGTGGTGATGGGCGAGAAGTGGACATAAAACATGCCTCTGCCAACCCCGTCTGGGAAACCAGCATGATTGGAACTTGTAACAATAGTAAGTATGAAATATGAGGCGCATTATGGGAATAAAAAGTAGCCTATGTATTATTCTTATATATTATCTATATTATTGTAGAGGGGCTCGTGGTCTAGTGGTAACCGACAATGTTAACACATTGCAAAGGTTAATCAACATCGAGTCAGGCCGGTTTTAGGATGGGTGACCATTTCTTAAGACACTGAGACCCCTCCGTGCCTCGGAGAGCACGTTAAGCCGTCGGTCCCGGTTGTCATACGAACATCTATGGCAGTCGTTAGGGGTAGTTGGAGCCCTAAATCAGAAATCCTCGCGGTCTAACTACAGAACTTCGATGTCGCCCATGGGTTGTGGAGGTCAGATGGCAGTCGCTTCACGGAAAATATCGATGTTCAGCCGAATCGTAGTTAGACTGGAAAGCCGACCCCAACTTTAGTTGGGAAAAGGCTCGGTGAATGATGATTATCTATATTATTGTAAAGTTTTAATAAAATCCAATTAGTAATTTTCGTGTGAAAGCGTATGAAATCTTCAACATTGATTTATAGACCCAATGGGAATTGCACGATATCGTCACGATAATTTGCATTCTTGCCTTAAAGTTACTGCTGCTACTACGATATCGTGTGTCGTTATCGTGCAATGTGATAACACCCAGTAGTAGACGCCCGCAGCTTCACCCGTTTGACAAATTATACGAGTATACTAAGACCTTCCTCTTGAATCACTTTCTCTAGCGTAGTTTTAAAGATTTAAGCATAGGGATTGACAGACAGCGGAAACGTTTTGTTGCGAGTCTGTGTGTCTTCTACAGATTACATTTCAGAGAGTGTGCGTAGAAATTGCATGAATTAATTCCACCAGCACCATTCCTTTATCGGACATCAAGGCGTCATCTGAGATTCCATCCGTATGTGGTCGATATTCCACCTCTTCGTACCTCTTGATTCGCTTCTTCTTTCATCATGCGAACCGCTGAGAAATGGAATTCCCTTCCAGCGTCATTGTTCCCCGATACATATAATCTTGGTATTTTCAAGGCAAGAGTAAATAGGCATTATTTGAGTTTGCGTGCTTCATCTAAGACCGCATCGTTACTTAACATCAGGTAAGATTGTCAAACGCACTCAAATTTATTCATAATAAAAAAATAAACGACTTTGTTTTCAACCGACTTCCAAAAAAAATAAATTCTCAATTCGACTGTATGGTTTTTGTAGATTTATATTTTTTATGTTTGATACCTCATATCTCTGGTCTGGATGAACCGATTTAGAAGATTTTTTTAATAAGTTACTACTTCCGAAACGAAATAAGTCCCATTTCAATTTGATCGCATTCCAAAAAATATTTAGTCTCATTTCGGTCATTTGAATTTTTGACATGCATTTTATACTAGTGGTCGCCCGCGACTTCGTCCGCGAGGTAATTTGGATTTTTTCTCGTTCCCGTCGCGCCGCGTCATACTTTGAACAATTCACACAATAGGTATCTTTATAAATTGTAGCCTATGTGTTATTCTGATGTATAAGCTATTATTGTAAAGTTTCATTAAAATCCATTCAGTAGTTTTTACGTGAAAGAGTAACAAACATCCATCCATCCATACATACATACTCACAAACTTTCGCGTTTATAATATTTGTAGGATACTATGTTATGATTAGGACACCATGCTCTTGCCGATACCTAGCATACACACTCTAAATTAATAACTGTTCAGTAATTCGAACCTAAATTTCAATAGCCAGAATCAACAATCTCCGCAGTAAGTATTAGAGTGATAATAATCTACTCAATAATTTCCTCTGGCAATAAAATTATTACTACGTCATCGTATTCCATCGTTTCTTGATACCCTTGCATGATTATATTGATACATCATTAGCACAGGTTGCGTACAATGAAACATTGGAATGAACAACCAAACAGCCCGACGTCGTTAGCAAGATATATAGATAATTGTGGTGATGTTGATTGTGAAATGATTATGTAGCCATAACTAATTGTGTACGTGAGGTTAAGTGGGGGAATTAGTTTATCCTATGGTAAAGTGATTTGTGTGGTTTTATGTATGTATGTATGTGCTCTCAGAAACATCAGTCATTCGCAGTTGGGCTTCCCATTCTAACTGCGATTTGGCTGAACTTCGATATGTTCCGTGAAGCGACTTCCATCTGACCTCCACAACATGGGTTGCGAGTGGGCGAACTTCTTTCGGGGGTTAAATTTACATTACCCTTTGATTATTTTTTATTTTATTCATTGACCAAAACATTATTATAATACAGTTTGCATGCATAACATCCACTCGCTTAAACCTCGAAGGTTTTTGTGTGAGTGGGAGTTCCGAATTTTGACAATACTTTATAGGCACTAGTTATAACAATAACAAAAACAATTTACATGAATACTGAAGGTAAATGGATACACTAATAATACAGTGATTAGTTTATAGGTAATTTAGGTCTATATTTTCCAGTAGGTATTTGTGCAAGGATTTTAAGTAGGGCTGTTCGGTAACGTATTTATTTATGATACTTTCAGGTAGGTTATTCAAAATACAAGGCAGTATGTAACGACATATTCTGGTTCCATATAAATTATTGGAACTTGGAATACAGTATTTTTTTAGGTGTGGCAGATGTCTCAAGTTACTGTTACGTGTTCGCTCACACAGTTGGTTAATGTTAGCAACCTCTTCTTTCATAGCGGCCATTTTAATTTTGGCTTGTATCGGTAATACTTAACAGTATCTGAATATTTCACTGCAGTTATCGCCATGTTCAGTTTTTACGTTAAGCGGTACAATCGTTTTCAATAATCTCACTTGCATTTTAAATATTTTTTCCACATAAGTCTTATAAGTCCTACCATAACTGCTTAAGGCATAGCTAATTACGGAATCAGCCAATGCAAGGTACAATAGACGTAAGGTTTAAAATGGCATTTTATACTTAAGTACATATATCTTACTTAGCAATGCTGTTAACTTTTTACAAACATATTCTATATGTGCCCCCCAGTTAAATCGGTTATCTATCACTAGGCCCAAGTACATATGTTAATTTACTTGATCTAGCTTGGTACATGTACTTTTGGGTTTACATAAAAAGTTGTTATGTAGACATTCATGATCGTGAGCCACTATACTTGGAGTATAACTGCTCGTGTTGTGAGACGATTCTATACACATTAATTTGGTTTTTTGGGCGTTAATCACCAATCCAACGTCGTGCGCCCATTGACACATGACACAGCAGTTTCTACATTTCTGTCAGCTACGACTAGACAAGTGTCATCAGCGAACTGGTACACGGAGCCGTGTGCAAACAGGTTACACATTTCATTAACATATACAATATATTCATTTGGACCTAATATTGAACCCTGGGCCGTGCCTTTATTAGTATTTATATTGTTACTGTATGTATTTCCTACTTTAACTTTCGTGTACCTATTGAGATGATAACTTTGGAAAAGTTGTAACAATGGGCCCCGTATGCCAGATCGCTCCAACCCTTCATACAGCACATTATATTGGAGCATATCAAAAGACCTGCTGAAATCAATGAAAATAACGAGCACGTGACGTTTTTCATTCAAGTGCTCGTTAATCTGATTGGTAAATTGACAAAGCAATTGAGATGTACTTCGGCCCTTTTGAAAACCAAATTGTTTGCCATGAATTATGCTGTGTGATTGCAAGAACTGACTGAGCTTATCTCCCAAGTACCTCTCAATTACCTTGTCGACACAAGACAGTATGGTTATAGGACGGTAGTTATTGCAGTCATCGTGCCTACCTTTTTTATAGATAGGGCGCACTACGCCCGCCTTTAGGTTGTCTGGGTAAGTGGATGTGGCAATGCAACTATTTATCAAGTTAGTAATTACGGGTGTTATTTCTTTTTTAATATTTTTAATATCAACTGCTCGAATTCCATCTACTCCTGGGCTTTTATTAATGTTTAATCTGTTTAATATTTTACATTTCTCCTCGTCAGTTATTTTTGGTAGTCTCATCGACACATCCACCCCCATCCCAGCAGTGCCTGTTGACCCGGTCAATACTTTTTTATCACACGAATGTACATCTAGGATATCTATATTCTTTTTAAATTCGTTCGCGAACATATTTGCAGCGTCCCTATCAGATAGCGAGAAATACTTCTGAATCGTCTCATCAACCGAGTGAACAACCCTGCCACACAACACATTTATAAATTGCTACAGCTTTTTTGAGTTATGAAAGTTTTTTGTGATTTCTCTATTATAAAATTTGTTTTTTGTATAATTAATATATTTATTCGTTTTATTTCTATATTTATTATAGATTATCCTATTTTCTATTGTCGGTACCTTTTGTATAGTTTGAACAACTCGTTACGTTTTCCACACATAGATAACACTCTTTTATTCACCCAGTTACAGGCGTTAGATTTGTATTTATTTAACCTAACTTTGCGCTGTTGTGTGTGAAAAAATACTACACATTTTGCCATAAATATCGCCAGCGGAATCACAAGAAAGGCACGCACTTCAGTCCGCCCGGCGCAGTTCAGTCAGGACTCGTTCACTGTCGTAGGTATAGACAACGCGCTCGCTTGCATCGTACCTACGCTGCCGCTCGACAGGTAGTGTACATGCAGTTATGTAATGATCAGCTGGTGACTCATTTACTACGGCGGAATAGATTGTAGTCGCTGTCGCTGAGCTGCTCCTCACGAATATATGGTCTATACATGACTTGGTGATTCGGTTACCCTTCTTTTCAACCCTCGTATATTTAAGTTTTGTGTTTTGGCTGCGACGTGGCACAAGTCATAGTCTCCTCAAAGGTGCTGCTACTGACAGAGGATGAGGCTCTGGCTGGATATCTAAACTAGTTCGTCACTAGTGCGTCGCAAATATTACAAAGTAACAATGTATGTGTCAAACCAGACTGTGACACATTTTGTGTCACCTACATCAGTTTAGCGTCTGTGGGCATCGTGACCTCGGACAAGTTAATAATTGTAACGTTAAAAATTAAAATGTAAAATTATGTGGTGTAACAATAAATATCATTTTCTTTCATTCTGTCTTTCTAGTTGTCCCGGCGAACTTAATACCGAATTAATTTTCTAATGTACCAAGCAACTTTTTTTTCAAGAGAGTATCGGAAAACGACAATAGGCTCGCTTTCACGTCATACGTTCACGTAATATCTATTTTTACTTATTTTTAAGTTTTCATATATTTCCAAAACCTCTAAACCGCCGATTGCCCTCAATAATTAACCTAAACCGCTCGATCCATTACAATCAACCGGGAGGTACCACAGGTGCATAATCTATCACGCTCGTACAATATTAACAGAGCTTTACTGCCACCCCTAACTTTAACCCTCGGAAGGTACGATCGCCTCCTCAAATGGGTAAAAAGGTCAATGTCTCAAGTTGTTCAAGTTTCTATAAAAGGTAAATTACTTGCCAATAGAAATGAGAGTGTTTAACGTTGTAACAGCGTTCAAAAGAATTGCAAAAGGTTCAAAGCGGGATAGGTTTTACAATGAGATTTCGTGGAATGGTTTTGGCAGTCTCAAGTCTTATGGGAACGCATTAATGGGATGAAAATTGTCGTATCTTTCAGTTTAGGAAACTTTATATACAAACAAAGGAAACATCCTTCCGGGTCTTATTCTTAAAGCAATACCTAATATCTAGTTTGTTGTAAAATCACAATTATTAATTAGGGTAAGTGCTCCAGTGAATGAACACTTAAGCGATCTTTAAACTTTAATAAAATATTATAGTATGTTGCCTTTAAGGGATACTGTCCGAAGTTATTTTTTGGGAATTATATGATATTCAAAAATATTTTTTAAGTTAATTTTACGACAAAAATCGTATACTTACTTAGATATTTAGCGATAAATGGAAAGATACCCTAAAACCCCAGTGAATGAACGATTTTTGCTAATGAATGAACGAAATAAAACCAGTAAATGAACATAATCCTTGTTTAATTAGAAATATAAAAAAACACCTTATTATTATATAAATGCAGTCCAATAATCATCTAAACAATATGTGTAAATTCTCTGCATCTAAATGTTTTACAGACATGTCATTAACATCTATATATTATTAATTAAACGCTCTCAAAACCTAATTAATATAAACCTTTATAAGAATAATAGGAACATTAATATCTTTTAATTCAAAGATAATGTAAAATATATTAAATGATATAAAAAAACAGTAACTAAGTAACTGGGAAGCATAATTATTAACTTTAACGTAACGTCAAAACTTTAACTTAGGTATACAATAAGTAATTAAACTACAATCACAATAATCAGTCTCAATACAAATTGTTATTCTTAGGCGTGCTTATTGTTTATTCTACATCTCTAAATATCACATTGTGAAAAGAGATCAAGCCACGTCGGGAATATTTAGGTTCACATAACACACGTTCTATGTCCTTGAAATCAACTTCTGCTACATCTGGTACGTGTGGTTTTACAAAGCTGACAATGTTCTCACATACAGATTTTTTTCTAAGAAAATCTATCTTATATTTCTGTTCTTCGTCGTTTATCATAAGAACTTTACCTATATAATGACGCACTCTTTTTTCTGTCTTGAATCTTGCCATAACATACTTCCCGTATAAATTCTTGAATGTTGGTGCAGTCTCATCAATTTCAATTTCATCATTTGGCTTAGCTTTTTTTACCTGACTTAATCCCAGTGCTATCTGACATTATGCTGTCTAATGGAGTATCGTACCATGGAAGAAGAATCACGGTGGGCAGGTCTAATTCATTGTCAATTATTAGATCCTTTTTTATTTTAATATAAAATTACTATATCAGTCGTTTCATTAAAATTCCATGACTCTTTTAAATATTCAGAAAAATTTGTAATATTCTTAAAATCAGTCAAATTAGTCAAGTCAATCACAGAAGGAATAGTTATATTAATATCTTGATTGTTATCTACTACATCATGGTTTTGATTTTCTGAAATCTCGATAACTATTTCGGAATTACATTCGGGTTCAATACTTTCCTGAGGCAGATCTGCATTTGTGTCAGACATTCTAAAATAATTAGATGTGCCAGATAAATCGAGAGGGACGTCAGGTGTGGTATTAGTTGCTATACTCAGATCTGTAGTACTATCTATTATTTTTCTACATTTAACCCATAAGGAAAAATATGGATGCTGATGCTTTTGCTTTAATAAATAAGTTTGAACAAAATCATTTCTTAAAGTTTTTCCGATTTCTATTTCAATTACTTTAATTGTACATCTCAAATCATCTCTTCTTTTTTTCATAATGTCGTTTCGTTGTTCTTTCAAACTTTCTTCATTTATTTCTTGTCTTCTTGAGCTTATACACTTTGTATAATCTACAGCATCTGCATTGAATGGAAATAATCCACATGCTCTAAAAGCATTCTTAACAGTTTCTACTTTCAAACCAGCGTTATAAGCTTCTTGGAATTTTTTGGCAAAGTTTTGTTTTGTTATGGAAGTAGTAGAAGATTGCTTACTTTTTCTTACCACTTTCCTCCAACTCTTCTTTATAGGTCCAAATATAGCCACGTCACAAGGTTGCAAGATGTGCGTGGCATTAGGGTATAAACAGTATAAAATAATTCGTTTTTCTCGACAAAATTCGAACATTTCCTTATTCATGTGTGATTTATGCCCATCAAGAAAGAGTAATACCGGTAGTTGAATCTCATTTTTTACAAGCCAGTTGTAGAATAATTTAATACCTATATGAAAAATATGTGCCCGATACCATCCATCCGCTATCCGATCGATCAATATACCAAGAATCCGGAAAACTTTGAACCACAGCCGGTGGCATTCGCTTATACGGATATACTACAAATGGAGGAACATCTTTTCCATCAGCAGCAAAAGTACAAAGAACTGTTATAGATTCTTTTTCACTAGCGATTTCGTACGTATTTCTATAATTCTTAGGTCCCAATATGATTCCGATTTTGGGGCATGTCCTAACACCTGTTTCGTCGATGTTAAATATCCTACTAGGATGGTCTTTAATATCTAAAGCATGTTCTTCGGTTCTGATCTAGTTCCTTAAACCAAGCCCTGAGAGAAGTTTCAGTAACTGCGGCTCTGCCTTTAGAAATTACTTCCGCATTTCTTTTTGTGATCTCAGGATGCCTGTTAAGAAATAACGTGAGCCACTTCTTTCCTGGCCTATTCCCTGTAAATTTACTTTTTCTATTGATGGAATTTAAAAAACTTTCGACAGTATCAAATACTTCTTCTGGGTGCATCGGAAAACCTAATTTTGCTTTATTTATAATCCATTTAGCAATTTTAGTCTCTTCGTCAGGGGTGAGTTCGGAGGGAGGACCCATTTTTCTTTGCAAGGGAACTTTATTTGTGAACTTATTATGTGGGTAGATTTTGGTATCTTAAAAATATTACTTGCTTTATTAATAGTTAGTTCTCCATTAGCAATGGACCTAAGAGCTGGTTCCGTACGGATCTTTCGTATTTATTTCTATCGGAATCCATGGTGATCTAAAGGGACAATAATAGAGACAAAAATACCTATATTAATGAAATCTAGATCTGAAAAGGATAAAATCTAGCCCAACATAGTGTGTTCATTTATTGGTTACATCATTATGACAAACGCTAATAATTGAACAAGATGAATAGTGTTAGTTCATTTACTAGGTTGTATGAACCAATGAATGAACATACGTGACCCATTACTGGCTAAACGATCAGAAATCTATTTTTAAATCTACTCACAAACACGAAATTGCTTATAAATAAATTACACGCCTATATTATTATAAATTATGAAATTGACGTTTCTCCAGTAAATGAACAGTCGTTCATTCACTGGATCTCAAATGATTTTTAGTTCCAATGCTGGGACACCTAATAATTTAAGTAAAACTGGCTAAAATAGCAATTAAATCGATTCAAGATATATTGTATAACTATCCTTTATTAGAATTAACAAATAACTAATAGCGCACAATTCAGTTACGGCTACAATGTGATATCAAAAATGATGCGTCTTACTGGAGTCCTAAATTTTTGCCCGAACAAATACACAGATCCTCAATACTGGAAACTTTAAATGGTCGCCATTTTAAAAATAACAGTGACATAAGAAATCAATATTCCCACTATAATGGAAAAAAGAGTTGCAATCACGAAATAAAATACTATATTCGGTAGAAATGTTTCAATTTCTTATTTTTTGCAAAAAACTCCGTTTTGTTCATTCACTGGAGTACCTAGCTAGCGGACGTAATATGGGCGAAGCTGCGACCTGCTTTTGCCCACTTGTCCAATTGAATACACAATTGAAATCGCATCAAAATTCCGTTGCGTAGTTTTTAAGATCTTAGCATAGGTATATAGGGAACTGAAGAGCTTATGTTTTATACTATGTTAAGATAATAAAATATTAATAAATTAAATACCTATCTACCTATTTACTTACATTATTACGTGTCGTTGTTGACTGATAAGGTTCGCAGAATGCTGGCTGCGTTGCCACGTTGGATTGATACTTTTTTTTTCTATGTAGTAGTAAGAAGCAATGATTAGACGTTTAACTATCTTTCTAAAAAGGCTTATCCTACTACTGTCTACTGTCTCAAGCCCACTACAATATCTAATATGTTTTAAGTAATACCACAAATATTTTATTGTAAAATATTAAGAAAGAAATTATAAATAAATTATGAAAAAATCACAAAACTGATGTCATTGGCAGGACTCGAGCCCACGGCCTTTCCCTAACAGGAGGAATGCTCTGACCTCTGAGCTACGATGACCAATACCGACAACATCGAATTTTTGTCTTCATATCGTATTCATAATTCCTAGATCGCGCGTTAAGGTTAGCGTTGGTGATTTATTCGTAATTTATTTATAATTTATTTCTTAATATTTTAAGAATAGAAGCAAACTCATTGCTTTGAAATACAAAACATCCTATTTTTTCACGAATTTGATTCTAAAAACTACGAAACGCACTTTACGAAATATTTTAGGACGCAACAATGTTACTTGTCTTCAAACTTTTACTTGTAGACAAGCAGACAAGAGCGTCCTCAAAAGTTTTCGAGTGTCAACAGCTACTTGCCATTGAGTAAGTACGACAAGTTAATATTTTTGCTAAACATTCTTCGGATAACTTTTTGATAGTCTGTATATAAACATATTGAGTATTGAACAAAACAATTGTCTTGTACTGTTCCACGACTGTTACTTATTTATAACTAACGAACTCCCGTGACTTCGCTCACTTGGCAAATTTTATACTCAAACCTTCTTTTTTTTTGTGAAATCTTCTTTGGTGAAAACTGCATCGAAATCCGTTGCGTAGTTTTAAACATCTAAGCATACATCACGCTTGTTTCCCTAAACCGTATTTTAATTATTTTATAAAAAAAACCTAGAACCGTTACTGGACACCATAATAGAGGATTTATAACCATAGTGTCCCACACATCGTCATAGGATATCGACCAGTCTGTTACATTAGTTGATAAGGTTGAAATTGGCAACGGAATCGACAACTGACAGGCCAATAAAACTGTTAGTCTGTGGGGCATTTTTACTGTAATTCGCAAAAAGCAAAAACAAAAAGCCAGAACCGATGTTACACAAATACAGTCCGTGTATTTCGGACTAAAATATCCAGGAACATATCTCCACCAAAACGGTAAGTTCCGAAACATCTTGTAGGAAGTAATTGCTCCAAATATCCGATAACGATCTCAAATCTTTTACAATTTGTGAATAACTTTTTCCTGCAAAAGGGTGAGGTCGGAAAATCCTGAAGCTATTTTGTAATGCGAATTGCTCCATGTTTCTTGGACGTTGATCCATGTACAATTATTTGGCAAACCCTTTTTCCCGCATCTGTGTTTCGATGTGAAAAGAAAGCGAGGAAATATTTGTTAAAAGAAAAATATTACAAAATAAAATGTTATTTGATTACATTTACATAATGTTTACCTATACGAATACGTCAAAAAAATTTAACTTCAGTTTTTCGTCACATTTAATTCAACAGACTTAAAGAAGATAACGTTTTTCTCTGTCAAAATGTATCGCAGCACGATCCAATCGATAGTGCATACGCTTGTTACACTAGAATATTATCTATAGGTAGTTTGATCTTTAAGTCGAAATAAAATACATGACGAACAAACACACTTTACACTATTCCACAACTTTATTAGATTTATTTTCACCGACCCGTTTCGCTTTTCAACATTATTAAAGGTGTTTTACTTCACTGTCTAACATATCTTCAAGCTATTTAAAAATAACGTATAATAAAGTTACAAAAAATCATGTAGGTTTCACCAAGTACATCGAAATAAAATATTGTGTAATACAGTGTCACAACGAGAATTCTTGTCTAAAGGTTGATGAGGCATCGATGTATTAGGCCGATACCTCACCGAGACGCCATGGCGACGTCGCCAGTCGGTCGCCAACTAGTTCTCATTGAGATATATGACGGCTAAGAATTATTAATGTTAATTACGTAAGTACTTAACACAAATTAATAGCTTAGGTAGTTTAAAATGTAAATGTTTAGTATAAAATGCTGATATCCGTGCATTAGGCCGATACCTCACCGAGACGCCATGGCGACGTGGCCAGCGACGTCGCCAACTAGTTCTCATTGAGATATATGACACTTGGCGACCGACTGGCGACGTTGCCAGTCGGTCGCCAAGTGAGTTAGCCGTCATATATCTCAATGAGAACTAGTTGGCGACCGACTGGCGACGTCGCCATGGCGTCTCGGTGAGGTATCGGCCTTACTCTGACTTCCAAATATTATAGACAATACTCAATTTGAATAGATAGAGGTATCGTCAGTAGGTATTTTAATGAGAGCTCCTACTAGAGTGTATACCTTTCAGTGATCACTTACGAAATACAATATGTAGTGCAATTATATTTTCGAATGCTAAAAAATTTACTTCCTCATTTTAAAATCGTTGTTCAAATTCCCTAAAAATTTGTATTCCCTGGGTACTTTTAATCAATAGTGTAATAGAATTCCCTGATCATCTTCCGACTTCGGAATTTAATCTTCCTTTGTAATCCAATTGGCTGAACATTTAATAAAAAAAAATCTGTAACAAGGGGATCGATGGCAGGACGGACGTATCAATCACGTTGAAGGTACATCTTGCGGACTCTTGGGAACTTGTATAGGGTCTTATTGTCTTTTTAAAGATATATTTTGTACTTTCCCAGGTCTCAATAAGTAAGATGAATGAATATAACAATGTAAACTATTTTTATTAGATTTGGAAAGTAATATTTTTGAGAGAAGTTTTTAATGGATCGAGGATGCTTGGGGACTTTAACAAGAAACTTCTGTTGGGATGGAGTTCTTGACGATATTACAATGTTTAATTATCTATTTATACTGGGAAGCTTTCCAGTTAAATGTTATAAGTATGTATTTAATATTATACTATTTGAAATTTACATTTGACTGTCAGTAATTAACAAATTTTCTAATCCTAAAAGTAGAACTTAAAAGGAAGAAAGATTAGATATTTTGTTTGTTGCTGTCGTCCGTATGTATGCTTAGATCTTTAAAACTAGGCAACAGATTTTGATGTGGTTTTCACCAATAGATAGAGTGGTTCTTGAGGAAGGTTTTTGTGTATGTAATTTGTGAAGCGGGCAAAGCCACAGACGTCTGCTTATAGACTATAAAACATTACTATCATCAGGAGCGGAATCAAATCAGTTCGCGACTAGCCCGTTACCATAGCAACCTGCCTGCGGTCCAGCCGTTTAGGAGGAGTTCAGTGACATACACACGTACAGTGGATCATCATTTTTAACCGACTCCTTAGAAAGATATTATTATATATAATGCTACTGTACGTGTGTATGTCCCTGAAGTCCTCCTAAACGGCTGGACCGATGTTGATGAAATTTTTGTTTGTGTTCAAGAGGATTCGAGAATGGTTTAGATTTACAATTTGGTTCTTTTTTTTATTTTGCAGGACTACGTCTGTCGGGTCCGCTAGATATTCTATAAATTTTGACATTGACATTGACACTCACTGCGAATGGGATCCGTATGCTGATGGAGTAACGATGGCCAGGAAAAGCGCTCTAAGAAATGTTTAGAAAACCCACGGCAGGCCCATGTCACTCGCCTAACAATCGCAAAAAATACGTGACGTCAGCGACAACTTTAAGTTGTAAATCAGTAAGGGTTGTCTCTTGTTTGTGACATAGAGTTGATATTGAGGCATTAACGTCATAATTATTCGTCAAATTATGCTGGTATATATTTTACTTTACTGGACAACCCTAACGTTCGAATGATCTTCTCTGTAAACAAAAGAATGTGCTTTAATTAACGTCGGAGTGCAAGTTCTGTATGTAAGTACTATTCCCTTTCTGTGACCACAGTACCTATAAATCTCATCTAAATGTCATCATCACCGAGCCTTTTCCCAACTTAGTTGGGGTCAGCTTTCCAGTCTAACTGTGATTCGGCTGAACTTCGATATTTTCCGTGAAGCGACTGCCATCTGACCTTCACAACCCATTGGCGATATCGAGTTCTGTAGTTAGCCCGGTCGGATTTTTAAGGGCTCCAACTACCCCTAACGACTGTAATAGATGTTCGTATGACAACCGGGACCGACGGCTTAACGTGCTCTCCGAGGCACGGAGGGGTCTCAGTGTCTTAAGAAATGGTCACCCATCCCAAGACCGGCCTGACTAGATTTTGCTTAACCTTTGCAATGTATTAATATTGTCGGTTACCACTAGACCACGAGCCCCTCCTTTCTCCCTTAGCTCCCTCATCTGATAAGTGTAACAATATCTATTTATTTCCTAAATCAATAACCGACCTCAGCGTTAAACAGCTGCTAACTTCAGGTATGGAATACAAAGTAGATACAGTAATAGTTCCTGGTTACAGAGGTCACTTCGTAATTTATCGAGCTATTAATTGAAACTTTGGCTCTGGATTATTAAAATGAGATATTATGTTGTGACATCATTGTACTCGTATTTTGAGAGTTATATCTTCTAATTTGACTTCTATAATATTAATATATCTTTAATAGTCCGAGACGCCCAGGACTTTAATTGGCTGTGCCATAGCGGCTGGTACGAAGGATTTTGTTGCTTTTTATCAACATTTCATCGCAAGGTAACGGGATTCAATTTCTTTTTCAAAATTACAATATAACTTAAAGTGGCTTTTTATTAAATTCATTCGGCCATTTTGGACATAACCCATTATAAATGTGCCCGGTGGCGGCTATACGCTTGCCCCCTATTAGGACGTGGGACTAAATATACTGGCAAATTGTAGCTGTGTAATGCACCTATCCCTTCAGGGATATAGGCGTGATATGTATGTGTGTGTGTATAATCTTGACGGTGATGATGCACCATATTAATATTATTGACATACATATTGAAAGGTTATAATTTATTTAAATTTAACTTATTTAATTAGCCTAGTCTCAATTCATCGCAACACGTTAATCTACTTAATTGGATGGATAAAAAAAGTTATCTTACTAACACGGTATTCCACGCAGGCTGAGCTGTAGGCGTCAGCTAAGTAGTCTGTACTAATATTATAAAGAGAAAAGATTTGGTTATGTTGTTTGAATTGAATAGCTTCCATAACTATTGAATGAGTGGAGGAACGAGCCAATTGCCGTGGCCAGACACAGGTATATTTAGACCCTAAAGTCAAACCCGTTATTAAAATTTGCTGGTCCCAATGGTATGTGAAATTTTCAGTCTAAAAAACACGTCAAACATTGACACAAAAACCGATTTCCAAAAACCGAAATCGGACCAAATATTTTTCGGAATGGGACTAAATTTAAATGGGACCACTTTTTTTTTTTTTAATTCCGCGGCCCAAGACCGCGGCCGCTCTAACGTCCGTTGCCGGGCGTCTCTGGTTACTAGCAGAGGGTATGTCCAGTGGCGCCCGGCGGAAATGGGACCACTCGGGAGGCAGTAATTTTCAATTAAAAAAAAATCAAATCGGTTAACCCAATCGAGAGATATTCTTTTTTGAAGTCGGTTGAAAATAAGGTTGTGATTATAAACCTCTAATATTATTATACCCTACATTGTATTGACTACAATGACATTACGAACTACATATTGTACAAAAATATACAAAAACTCGTAATTGAGAATTTCCTTTACGAAGTCGGTAAAAAATCATTTGGTTAAGCCACCTTGCTCCCAGACACAGTTTATCTAACAGAATCTAACCAAAGAGGTAAAAAAGGGAAATCTTTTGCAATCAAATTAGCGTCGGACGCAATTTTAACACAATCCGGGTATCTGCAGATCTCCGGGACACAGATCAGCAGATCACCCGGGGCACTCAAATGAATTACACTTCGAGGGAAACATCATTCGTTCAATAAATAGTGGCTTTTTTTCCACAAATAGTATATTTCAAAGACTACGATAGCATGAACTAGAAGTACATCAGGAACATAAAAAAAACGGCCAATAGCGTGTCGGACTCGCCCACAAAAGGTTCCGTACCAAAACGAAACACATACTGACGGACGGACAGCAGAGCCTTAGTAAAGGGTCCCGTTTTGCCAATTGTGTACGGAATCCTAAAATTATAGGCAAAATCAGTAAGTAGTGCACCTTTGCTTATCTGTCGGGATTATAAGCATGATTAGATGTATTTATGCACAATTTTTTAACCAATTTTCAAAAAAGAAGAAGGTTCTGAATGCGACTGAATGTTTTTTTTATGTTTTTTACAACTACTGGAAACTGATTTAGAATTTTCAGCTCTCGTTCTTTAAAGACTGATAAGTAAATATACACCATTGTAAATTATATATGTACGTACTTTAGATACAGGTAGGATTATCTGGTAACCCTGTTCATCCTGTTCTCTATCCTTAAATAATTAATGACAGAAGTAAACCCTCTCAACAAAAAGCAATTTAATGCTGATAACACTGTTTTGCTAACTGTACACGTGTTTGCCATAAAACTTATATGCTACCGTTACATTAATTCTGAAGCCGTAAGCTTCAGAACATTTGGTTATATAGTGTGATGTTAATTTTTGATTATGTTTTTATGAGAAATAAATCTGGTTGTAAAAAATCGGCTGAGTGCGAGTCGAATTCGCGCACGAAAGTTTCCATGATGGTGAAAATGGGAAAACAAAATTACGTTTGTTGTATGGGAGCCCCCCCAAATATTGATTACATTCCGTTCTTTCTTACTATCTCGATTCATGAGATACAGCGTGGAGACAAACGAAAGGACCGACGGACAGCTAAGTCTATTTATTAATTTATTTATTTGAACAACCAGTAGTTATTACATTATCACTTATAAACTATAGAAATAACCATAATATTATGTTTAATGAACAACATTTTAAGGTGTCACAGCATGCATCTTATAACGGAATAAAGAAAAACCTTAAATAGTACTGTTTATACAGAAATAATTATGTAGTGTTTTAAAATAAAAAAAAATAAAAAAAATTAGGAAATGAAAAGTAACATTTCCAGGTAGACGCTAGCAAACAAGCCAAAAACACACAAAGATTAAATACCAGTTGCTGAATACGTATTTCGTGTCGAAAAAAAATAAAATAAAAATAAAACAGAAAATCTATGATTGTTTGGATTATTTGCTGATGACAGTACCATGATAATACCATGTAAAGACACAAAAACTTATAATTATGACATCAATAAAACTCTGACATCAACTATTTCGTGGTTAGACAATAATAATCTAAGAATTAACTTTAAAAAAACTAGTGTAATGCATTTTGGTCAAAGACAACAAAATCGATTAAATATAAATATTGTGCATGATAATATGCAAATTGATGAAGTAGCGACCAACCGTTTCCTTGGTTTGACATTAGATAATAAACTGAACTGGAAGGAACACATTGACACAATCTGTAGAAAAATAAGCAGTACCTCATATGCTCTATTTAAACTTGCTCCAATAGTAAATACCGAGGCTTTACTGTCCGCATATTACGGTCTGGTTGAGTCTATTCTAAGATACGGTGTGATATTCTGGGGCAACTCGACTAACAGGGACATGGTGTTCAAAATGCAGAAGCGTTGTATTCGTGCGATGTTTGGCATGCAAAGCACGGATAGCTGCAAGCCATTTTTCGTCAGATACAAAATTCTAACATTCTTTACATTTTGGAGGTGGCTATGTTTGTGAGACACAATACTCATTTGTTTCCTCGACTAATGGATAAAGTAAAGAGAAATCGTCGGGACAATGGTCGGCTATGTGTGCATCCGGCGAACACTGCGCTTCTGCATAAAAGTATAGTTTGCATGGCACCATTAATCTATAATAAAGTTCCTATGAATGTAAGGCAATTGAACACAGCCCAATTCAAAAATGCTCTTAAAAATATTTTAATTGAAAAATGTTATTATAATATTATTGACTTCTTTGACGACAAAACACTATGACATTGTAAATTCTCTTTTTTTTTTGTTTGTGTAATTTTAATTGTAATAATACCTATTTTATTGTACCTGACATTGAATACTATATTATTATTATATTGCTGACATTTAATTAACTATACTTATCTGTAATAATCAAAAAAACTACTTATAATATTTGTATGCCATATTTTTTGGCTAAGCATGTTGATCTCTTGAAATCTTTAAAAATATCTGTGACACCTATGCATTTAACGCTGTTGTGATACACATAACACATGTTTTACAAATAAATACATCTTTATCTTTATCTTTACTCTACAATCTGGGCTACTCAACTCATGATCCTCTGAATATATATAGTCTTTTAAACGTTGGTAACGATTCTGTGAACAAGTCCACCTATCTATATAAAGCTAAGTATATCTACAGCATGTCATCAGAAGGCTACCCTACTGCCAAGAAGACTCTTCCGACCATCTTGTTAGTATTCTATAGACGAATTAAAGTTTGCCTAATTTTAAAATCTCTTTGAATTGGAATTTCTATCTGTATCTGCTAATAAATTTTACTCGAATCATTTGAATTTTAAATGTCTGGTGGGTAATTTCCAATGTTGATTTTGAAACTTTTTATTACATTTATTCGGCCATTTTGGACACCCATTATAAATGTGCCCGGTGATGGCAATAGACTTGACCCCTATTACGTGGGAATAAAAATACTGGCAAGTTGTGGGTGTGTAATGCACCTCTGCCGACCCCTTCGGGGAAATAGTCGTGATATGTGTGTGTGTGCGTGTGATTTTAAATGAAATGAAATTGCAATGGTAAGTAAAATATTTTTAAACGAGCAAACGAAGCATTATCAAGACTGTCTCAGAGAGAACAGCGGTTCTCTCTGAGACAGTCTTGATAATGCTTCGTTTAGAGGCGAAACAATTGTCGATGTTTTGTTGTCTTTTTAATCCTGCAGAAAATAGTGCTATTAAAAAATTTAAAATAAGTTTAAAACATTTTTTTTTAATATTTTACTTACCATTGCTTTGTCATGGATTTTCGCCAAGTAACGCCTGGTTCCATCCAATATTTGAAATGAAATTATTTATTTATTTGTATAGGTCACTAAATGGCTCTTACAAACTTCAGTAGGTATAAAAAAATGTCATTGCTTCTATATTTACATGTACTGCCAGATTCGCAAAGCAATTACATTTTAAATATGTTTTCATGCAATCGAACCATTTTTTAAAACAGGAGGACCACAGATCTGAAGACATGTTTTCTACGTGCGGATTGAACGCTATCAATGCCTCTTCGGAGTTGGTAAAAGTGAAACCTCTCATCAAATCTATAATATAAGGTGTTTACTGGTTGAGTTGCGATGGCTGTAATATGCAGTATGTAAGGCAGACTGGCAGGTCCTTTGAGATCAGATACAAGGAACATATGGCGGCGTTCCGCAACGGTTTTCCTGAGAAGTCCCTCTTCGCGAAGCACCTCCTTGTCACTGGTCATTCCTTGAACAATAGTAACACCTTTAGAGTTTTACGCTTATGTGAGAAAGGGTTCAAGCTGAGTGTTTGGGAAAGGCTAGAAATAGTTAGAAGAGATGCGGCCACCTTACTCAATGAACACAATTTAAATACAAAAAATTTTTAATTCAATCAAAAAAATTATTTAAACTAAGGGTGGGTAGAGGCGAGCTTCTTGACCGAAGGGAGCAGGTGTTTTGTAATCATACATTTTACCCCAGAATCAGGAACCTTTCTAATATTCATCTCAACAACAGCGAGGTGTCCCTTTTAAATAAAGGCTTAAAATATTCCATACCTTAATCAATTAATAATAAAAAATCTTTAGAACCTTTGACAGTGGATGCGGAGGTGGCAATCATTAGAAATAAGGGTGACATAATGTTAAAGGCATTGGTGGCACAAAAAATCGATTCTGTTAGTTTGTCTTGTACTTTTAACTCCGAATTGGCTGTACAAAAGTCGATTCGCAACAAACTCAGTGATGAGGATGTGGTCTTGAGCAAAGCTGATAAGGGCAACACCGTGGTTTTGATCCCTAGGGTGGACTATATAGCAAGGGTCAATGACATCATTTTATCTGATGATTTTCAACACATAACCTACAATCCTACATCTAAGTTCCAGGCAGAACTAAAGCTTGCTATAAAATCCACGACTTACTTATTCCCTGAGAATTCTTCGTTGCATAAAACTTTGATAAACATGAATCCTCGTTGTCCGTTGTTTTACGGCCTTCCAAAAATACACAAGGAAGGGTGCCCGATTAGACCTGTTGTCGCATACAGGGGTGCTCCAGCATACAATTTGTCGAAGTTTTTAAACACAATCATTAAAGAAGCAATAGATTTTAACCCAAAATTTTCTTTAAAAAATAGTACTGACCTCATAAATAAAGTTAAAAATATAAAGTTACCGTCCAATGCTCAACTCGTGTCTTTGGACGTGAAAAGTTTGTTCACGAACGTACCGTACAATGAAGTCTTAGATATTTTAAAACACAAATTAACAATCAAAAGGATCAATTTTAATAAAATAGAAGAAATTTTTAACCTAACAAGATTGTGTATGACACAGAATTATTTTCAGTTTAACAACATTTTTTTTCTACAAAAAAGTGGTTTATCGATAGGGCGCCACTGAGTCCGTTAATAGCTGAAATATTTATGGATGCGTTCGAGACTAACCACATAGTTGGGAACGTCCATGTCTTGTACTACTTTAGATACGTGGATGACATTATCATCTGCTGGACGGGAACAAAGCGTCAATTCAGCGTCCTCGTCTCTAAGTTGAATTCAGTACACCCTAGAATTGATTTTTCGTTAGAAGTGGAGTCAGATTCCACTCTCAATTTATTAGACCTTTCAATTACTAGGAGGAATGGTATTCATGAGTTTCGTATCTATAGGAAACCAACATGTACAGACACAGTTATCTCTTACTCATCCAATCACCCATGGCAACATAAAATGGCAGCTTTCCACAGCTTACTGAGCAGGTTTCTGGCGGTACCGTTGAGCCCACAGGCATTTAATGAGGAATTGTCTATCATTTGTTATATAGCACACAGTAATGGCTATAACGTAGGAATGGTCCACTCATTATTAAATAAAAAACGCAGAAATGCTAGTTTTCATTTATTACATCCAACTCAAGATCCACCTAGGAAGTCCACTGCCTGTTCGCCGTTCGTGGGTCCCGTCTCGTTGAGTATAGCTAAGATTATGAGGGAAAATAGGATATTCGCAGCTTTTAGAACACAGAACACCTTGAGGGAGCTGTGTTATGGCAAGGACTCGGTGTCGGTTTCACACAGATCGGGTGTTTATTTGTTGAGTTGCGATGGCTGTAATATGCAGTATGTAGGGCAGACTGGCAGGTCCTTTGAGATCAGATACAAGGAACAAATGGCGGCGTTCCGCAACGGTTGTCCTGAGAATTCCCTCTTCGCGAAGCACCTCCTTGACACTGGTAATTCCTTGAACAATAGTAACACCTTTAGAGTTTTACGCTTATGTGAGAAAGGGTTCAAGCTGAGTGTTTGGGAAAGGCTAGAAATAGTTAGAAGAGATGCGGACTTACCTTACTCAATGAACAAATATATTTTCACACGTCTCCCTTACTTAATCTGTTTGTGAACAGACAGACACATTAGTTGGTTGTTTGTTTGTATGTGTCATGTGGCATTTCTACACAACTTAATAAAAATTACGAAGATAAAGTCTTGTATTGGTGAATACCTATTTTTGGAACTTAGTTAGCATGATCTGAGGTTTCTACCCGCATTAGTTATTGTGAAAAATCCTACATCGCGATAATGAAATTTGCACACGCTTACTTATAAGCAAATATGTTCTAACCACAAATTTTGCTGTTCTCTCTGAGACAGTCTTGATAATGCCTCGTTTAGAGGCGAAACAATTGTCGACGTTTTGTTGTCTTTTTAATTCTGCGAAAAATTAATGCTATTATATAATTTGAAAAAGTTTTTTCTTAAAACATTTTACTTACCATTGTTTTATACAGTATGTTATCAAATATATATTGGGAAGCTACAGTTAAAATATTAATATCTTTAAATCGCTCCCTAAGAGAATCTCTCTTACCTAAACAATAAATGGCACCGACTGCCCTCTTTTGTAATATAAAAATTGTTTCTATATCTGCCGCATTTCCCCAAAGTGGTATTCCATAGGACATCAAGCTATTGAAGTAACCAAAGTAAACTAGCCTAACAGTGGTAAAAATCGCTCCTTAACCCTAGAAAGATAATCTACGTCAAAATGACTCCGTGTGTTTCGAAATATTGCTGTCTCTCTCTAATTCGCGCGAATCCGGCGCAGTGCTTTACGGACATTTCAGTCGCCGGGCGGCGCTATCGAGTGGCAGTCGCGACACCAAAGTAAGTATTCCTGTTTTCGCAATACAACAGGCGTTGGAGTCAATATGACGTATGATTATCTTTTACGCGACTTTTAGGATTTTTGTATACGTTTCAATTAGGGTTCTTTTTGGTAACTTTTCTTTGTTTTAGCGATAGTTTTACCTTTATTTTATATTTATAAATATTATAGATTATCCGGTCGCAATGGAAAATCGGAATTTACAAGACGAAAGCATCCTGGCGATTTTTTTAGAGAGCGATGAGGATCTTTCATCTGCCAACACTGACAGCGAGCTCGAGGACCATCTGAGCGACGACTTTTTACTTTTGTCATCATGTGACGAAGATGCTGCCATAAACGTAGTTACTGAGAAACCAGAAATGATAATGTACTACAACCAAACCAAGGGAGGAGTAGATACCCTTGATCAGATGTGCTCTCTTATGTCGTGCAGTAGGAAGACTAACAGATGGCCCATGTGCCTTTGTTATGGGATGCTGAATATTACATTCGTAAATGCATATATAATATACAGGCACAATGTTGTCACTAAAGGCGAGAAGCCTCTAAAACGCCGCAAATTCATGAAACAGTTGAGCATGGCTCTAACTTTACCCTATATGGCCAAGCGGTTGGAAGCACCCGCTTTGAAGCGATATTTGCGAGATGAGATAAAGAATACGTTACCGAAAGCTATTCCTGGACCAACCTAAGACGACACAGAAGAGCCCAATCCAAAGAAACGTACTTACTGTGCCTATTGCCCCTCTAAAAAAAGCGTAAGGCTAGCGGATGTTGCAAAAAGTGCAAAAAAGTGATTTATCGTGAACATAACATTGACATGTGCCTGAGCTGCATCTAATCGATCTCCGTAGATTTAAGTGTTAAAAATCTATAGTCTATTGTTTCAAAATAACAGTATTACTAGAAATGACTGATTAGTCTAAGAAATGTGATTTCATAATTATAAGAGAAGTTCCTATGTTTCGTTACTTTAAAAAGATAGCCATTATATTTCGTTACTTTTTTAAATAATTAATAATGAGTACTTATATATAATTATGTTGTAATTTATTTAAACTGATATGAGAAATACATACACACCATATTTCATCAAATTAAGTAAATAATCTTTGAAATAGTAGCCATTTAAAACTAAGGAGTAATTTTGACGTAAGATTATCTTTTCCGTACAACTAAATAAGATTATCTTTCTAGGGCTAAGAGAATCCCTCTTACCTAAACAATAAATGGCACGGATTGCCCTCTTTTGTAATATAAAAATTGTTTCTATATCTGCCGCATTTCCCCAAAGTAAGATTCAATAGGACATCAAGCTATTGAAGTAACCAAATTAAACTAGCCTAACAGTAGCTACATCTGTCAACTGCCTAATCCGTCTCACAGCATATGCAGCAGAGCTAAGCTTATTAGCTAAAATGGTGATATGGTCACCCCATTGTAATTTAGAATCTATTGTTATTCCTAAAAAGGTAGTGTTATTCACAAATTCCATCCTTTGGCTACCCAGCACGACATGGACGTTTGCTTGTCTGACATTGGGCATTGTAAATTTAACGCATTTGGTCTTTTCTGCATTCAACAATAGGTTGTTTGTAGAAAACCAATTTGAAATATCATTTAAAATATTATTAACATTATTCGCATGTGTACTATGCCGATTTACTTTGAATATAAGTGATGTATCATCCGCGAACATTACTATGCCAGCTTGTGCCTCGATCATGCAATTGCCTTGCATGATTGTCATTAACATAAACCAAGAAGAGAAAAGGCCCCAGAATTGATCCCTGAGGTACGCCTATTTTGACGTTAGTTCCGTTTGACTTAACGTTGTTCACATGAACAGTCTGCAGCCTATCTGTCAGGTAAGATAAGAACTAAGAAGATCCTAATAGTTCTAAGGATTTTTTGTCAAAACCATACCGACGTAACTTAAGCAAAAGTGTCTGATGGTCAACACAATGAAATGCTTTAGACAGATCGCAGAATACCCCAATGGCATCATGCGATCCGTCCCTTGCGTCGTAAATCAAGCTAACAAGGGTTACTCCGGTGGTAGATTTCCGCGAGTAAAGCCAAATTGTTGGCTGTGGAAAAAATTGTTGGTCGTGAAGTGGACTTGCATTTGATTTAGCATCACTCTCTCAAACACCTTACTCAGAGCTGGCAAAATAGAAATGGGGCGGTAGTTGCCAAGTTCCGATTTAGATCCCTTCTTAAATAATGGTATTAGTCTACTATTTTTCATTAGGTTAGGGAATATGCCTTCATCTACACATTCATTAAAAATTAGTGCCAAGTCAGGTGCAATGATATCAATTACATTACTGATTAAGCTAACTGACATGCCCCAGTGATCTTCCGACTTTTTAATTTTGAGATTTTTAAATGCTTTCAAGATGTCACTGGGGCCGATATGTTTGAAGTTAAATTTAGATGAAGAACCAATATTACTTTCAAGAAGGTCCACCGCATTGTGGGCACCTGAATTAACAGAAGAAGTGACTTTAAATGGAATGTTGGTAAAATAATCTTCAAATGCATTTACAATATCTTTCGGAGAGGTTATACTCTTGTTTTCTAATTTAATTTAAGTAACAGTATCCCTCATTTTACATTTACCTCACTCTTTGTTTATAACTTTCCATGTTTCTTTTATTTTGTTAGGAGCCTCAATTATTTTCCTTTTGATGTGAATGGATTTAGCCTGTCTACATACTTTTTTGAATACTTTGGAGTAATTCCTAACATATTCAATGAAACTATTATCAAATCTGTATCGTTTTTGTGCATATAGATCAAACAGCGTTCGTCTACTTTTATAAATGCCTACTGTTGCCCACTCACAGAATTTTGTTTTAACACTACGATTTTGGAATTTTTGTTTGAATGTGTCTGAAAATGAATCAGATAATGTACTAAATAGACTATTATAATGGACCTCAGGATTATTACCTATACAAACTACAGAATCAAGCTTTTTCTTGAACACGTTTTTGAATTCTTTAATTATATTAGAGGTTATGGGCCTACACATAATTTTCTCATTATCCTGACTATTATTACTCTTGGGAAAGGATACTATTTGACCACAGTGAACTGATGGCAATTTACTAATTACAGACTTGCTTAACCACTCACAATCCGTAAAAAAATTATCAAGGCAATTGGCTGCCGTTTCCGTGACTCTAGTCGGCTCACAGAAAATATTTTCCATATTGTAACTACCAAATAAATTAAAAAATTGAGTACTTTTCTTACACTGTTTTAGGATGTTTACATTGAAGTCTCCGCACACAATTAACTTCTTCCTATTATTTGACGCAACCCCCAGAACCTGGTCCATGACTTTGGTAAATACACTAAAATCACTATATACGCAAACTACTATATATTGGTCAAGCTCGGCACAAGCCACCTCAGCACATCGCTCAACAGAAAGTCTAACTATGTCAGACCGCTCTTTGCTGCGCAGACCATTTTTAATTAAGACCATGGCGCCACCTTTAATCGCAGACTTCCTGTTAAAGCAACTTGCAATATTGTAGTTGTTTATATTGAACATCATCTCACTCTCCTTGAGCCAATGTTCATTTAAACACAAAATATCTACATTTAATTCCTCTAGGAATAACTCCACTACTAATTCCTTGCCAGAAAGACCTTCTATATTTTGATGAGCCATCATTAGCTCTGGTATTCCTGTTGTCTGGATATTCAGTTTAAATCATTTGTTATAAATACTAAATTATTACTACAAGTACCTAACAAATCTGTAGGTATATTATTTTGTTTACAATGTAGACTCGTCCAAAAATTAATATTATTTGCTAGCAATGTAGCAATTTTATTTTTGTCTGACGTCATACTAATAAAATTATTAGTGTCAAAAAAAGTAAAAGTGTCACTATGACGACCTGTCAAAGTATGAATAAAATTATTCAGAAGATGTATTTTTTTTATTATAGGATGAGCACTGGCAACACTCATATGGGAACGCACATAATAGTATTTTAAATACTCTTAGCCTACTTAAGAGCCATTTCACAAAATGATTGCGCTTGAGTTTAGGTAAAATACTGTATAATTGTTTATGTGTGCGTAACTACTCACTCAAACGTAACATAAACAGTGTAACGTGAGAGACGAGACGGACGAAGCAATCTTGAGCCGTAATGTGATTTTATATGAGATTTATGAAAGTTATATATTTAAATCGATTTAAATTTAAAAAAGTTGAATTGTTCTAGGCGGGAACGATATTTTATTTAGTCTAATGAAATTTTCAGGTTAGGTAAATAGAAAAACAAGAAGTTAGGTATGTAAAATAATATAATAACAATTAGGATAAAAACAATCACATATTATTGTCGATTAACAATAAAATACTCATTAATGCTTTATGAATAATTCGCGTAAAGGCATTGAATTTGCCTTTCTTGGGTCTATGATTTCGGGTAATACGCAGTCTTGGTAAAATCGAGTCAATTTGGGTAGCATTTTCTCCTGCCAAAAAACGTCGTCTTTCTGTACTCTTACTACTTTCAAGGAAAAATCAGGCCCAGTCCATACAGCAAATACACATATGTTGATGTCTGTGATGTTCCTTACGGAGACACAGATACGCCGCCCTGACTACACGTCTTACCTCAGTTACCCGGGTTATGTCATTGAGGAACAATTCCGCGACAAAGCCGGAGTGTGCGTGTTCGTTAGGGCGGATGTCTGCTTCCGCCGGTTGCGCTGTCTAGAGAACCCCTCCTACTCCGTCCTTTGGCTGCACGTGGATCATGGCTCTATGAGCCAGATCTACGTGTGCGTCTACCGCTCCCACACAGGGGACACTGGGACAACAAGGCTTTTCGAATACCTCAGCGAAATGGCTGACGATGCGCATGTGCGGTTCCCGAACGCTGACCTGGTTTTCCTGGGGGACTTTAACGGTCATCACGTTGAGTGGCTGGGGTCCCTTAGGACCGATCATGCGGGACGATCCGCCCATGCATTCGCTCTCTCCCACGGGCTGACCCAGATGGTACAGGGGATCACCCGGATACCTGACAGGTCAGACCACACGCCCGCCTTGCTGGATCTACTGCTGACGAGTCGCCCAGCCGAGTACAGTTGTCGGTACGCGCCCCACTGGGCACTTCCGACCACTGTGTGGTGCACGCCAGCTTCCAAGTGCCACCGCCTGCTCGTGCTGAGCAAATGACTCGACGACTATGGCACTACTCGTCGGCAGACTGGGACGGTCTCCGCGATTACTTTGCGTCCGTCCCGTGGAGCCAACGCTGCTTTGTAGGGAAGGCGCCTTCGGATAGCGCTGCTGCCGTTGCTGGCGAGATCAGTCTAGGGATAGAATATTATATCCCTTTCACTGATGTCGCCAGCATCCGCAAAGCTCGCCCCTGGTTCGGGCGTGAATGTGCCGAGGCTGTCCAGAAAAAACAGTCGGCGTATCGCGCCTGGGTCAGGGCTCGGGCGGCACGTGACCCGAATGTGAACCGCCTCAAAGCAGCGAACAATAGGGCCACTAGGTCCAGCAAGAGGGCCTTCAAGAGAGCGGATGCCCAGCGCGTCGCGCGGCTTCGTCAGGAGCTCACATCCCACCCCACGGGCAGCCGTGGATACTGGCAACTGGCCAAAGCCGTACAGTCTAATTTTTGCCAACCCTCGCTGGCACCACAGCGTTTTCCTGATGGATCACTGGCTCACAAAGCCCAAAAGAAGGCGGACATGCTCGCAGACCTCTTTGCGGCTAATTCCCGCGTCGATGACCGTGGCCTGCAGCCCCCTGCCATCGCCAACTGTGGCCACACTATGCCTGATATTGTTATCAGGCAATGTGATGTATGGGCAGTGCTGCGGTCGCTCGACACGCGGAAAGCCAGTGGCCCTGACGGCAATCCGGCGGTGGTGTTACGAAAATGCGCTGCTGAGTTGTCTCCAGTATTAACGCGTCTGTACTACCTGTCATACTCTACAGGGCTCGTGCCGGAGGTCTGGAAAGAGGCGAACGTACAACCGATCCCTAAGAAAGGGGATCGCTCCGATCCAGGCAACTATCGACCCATAGCTGTCACCTCAGTCATTTGCAAGGTGCTTGAGCTCCTTATCAATAAGCAGCTCATGCGATACCTGGAGGATCACTCGCTAATCAATGATCGGCAATATGGCTTCAGGCCAAAACGATCAACGGGTGACCTCCTGGCATTCGTCACGCATGTATGGGGTGGGGCTATGGAAAAGTAAGGCGAGTCCTTGGCTATTAGCCTGGACATCGCCAAAGCTTTCGATAGGGTCTGGCATGCTTCGCTCTTTTCCAAGCTTCCGGCATATGGTCTACCTCCTCAACTGTGCAGCTGGATTGCCAGCTTTTTAAACGAGCGCCGAGTGCGGGTCCTCTGCGATGGCCAGGCTTCTCGCTTCTTGCAAGTGAATGCCGGGGTACCGCAGGGGTCCGTACTATCACCAACTCTCTTTCTTCTGCATATTAATGATATGCTATCCCTCGGGAACATTCATTGCTATGCAGATGACAGCACACTGCACGGTAGTTACTCGGTTCGTCCGACGGCGGCGGCGGGGCGATCTGAGATTGAGGAGGAGAGATGACGACTCGTGGCTGATCTCGACCGTAACCTCGATAGTATCTCCCAATGGGGTGCCGAGAACTTGGTCGAGTTCAATGCCCGCAAAACACAGGCGTGTGCATTTACAGCGAAAAAATCCCTTTCCTTCCCCTACCCACTCTTCAGAATGCAACATTACCAATGAAGGATAATCTAGACATCCTTGGCATAGACGTACGTCGAGAGCTCAATAACACTAAATACATTGAGAGATGTATTGGGCTAGCTTCGCGGAAACTAGGAATACTGAACAAGGTAAAGCGATTCTTTACACCGCACCAGAGGTGTCTGCTGTACAAAACGCAGATTAGACCCTGCGTCGAATACTGCTCTCACCTCTGGGACGGCTCCGCGAAGTATTTGCTGGACGCACTCGACGCTATGCAGCGACGCGCTGTTCGCATTATAGACTGTCCGGAGGTAACGGGAAGCCTTGAGCCGCTAGCCCAGCGCCGAACAATTGCTTCCTTGGCCGCGTTCTACCGTATTTACCACGGTGAGTGTTATGAAGAGCTCTTCAATCTGATCCCACCCTCTCCCTTCCGATCCCGAACAACGCGTGCCGGGCAGAGATGTCACTCTCGTACCGTGGAAACCGTCTTCGCGAGAAGTGAGCGTTTTAAACGTTCGTTTCTCTGCCGAACGATGGTGGCTTGGAACGCCCTGCCCGCGCACGTGTTTCTTACAACATATAACCCTGGGTTCTTTAAGCGAAGCGTGAAGAGGCACATTACTGGGTCGTCAAGTTGAGGGTCACTCTCTATAGTATTCCTGTGTACTGTGAGAGTTGCCTATAACCGCCAGACGTCGCCACAGCTTACCATCAGGCGGGTGGCGTCAATTTGTCGACCTAAATATAAAAAAAAAATTTGTATTGTTAATCAATAAATAATCAGTTACTATGTAAATAAATATTGTAAATAAAAATAAATAGATATTTACCTCACATCTGTTGCTTTCTCTAAGGCTGCAGAATTATCACGTTTCCTTTTTTTAACACAACGGTATACACAATCCTTGCGCCCCATTGCTAAAACTAATAAAACAAAAATATATATTTTTTCTACAAACAATGAAAATCATACAGTATACTTGATAATAAACCAAAATTTACCTTGTGAAAAAATACAAAGCAGATCAAAGCAATGTGGTCGCAGTACAATAATGGTTTCACTCTACGAATGCTCGATAATCGGGACGCGGGAAAAAATGACACAGGTCCTTCTCCAATGGGCGCTCGCGCCGTACTAAGCGGTGCCCACTTGTGTATCGTAATTTATTGTACTTTCGATTGAAGTTATATCAATATTTTGACAAAGTATATGCAAGAATTTCCTATATTACTGCAGAAATCGGTTCTCTAATTAATGTAGTTTATTTTGGAATAATTTTATTTTTGTAATTACTGTGTATTTAAGCCAAAAATCACGATCAAATTGCGATGTTAAACTCAAAAATTGGCCGAATGGTTTATTTTTTTACTAAATAATTGTGATATAATTCAATCATCTGTTACATTAAATGACGATTAAAATATATATCCAATGCTTTATGTATTTTTTTAAACTCAATTAATAAGTATTTTTGATTGAAATACGACTCTGAAATCAACTCTGCGCCCGTTTTTCAATAAAATGCTTGTGGGAAATTGATTACTATAGATCAAATAAGTTATTTTTAGTAAATGTGTTACATTAAACGTCAACACGAAAGCTTGGCTCATTTTTTGCGCATATTCAATAACTTCTAGTTATTACAGACTATGGTAATTTAGGAGCTCAAAATATTAGAAATTCGTGCGAAAACGGGAAATGGCTCTTAAGCATTGTATACAGTACATTAATTCTTTCTTACCTACTTTGTTACTTTCACCTACCAGTAATACAATAGTGGTACTACTATTATACTTAGATGACACAATTTTGTCTATAATCTGAGTGTACGTTGCATTGGGCAGGGAATAATTAACACAGTTTTCAATGTATTTATTAAACATATAGCCCATATTACAACCCACCCCATCAGAAAAAACCATTGTATTACTAGGAGGCTCAATGTTGGTGGTAGGATCAGAAGTTGTTTCCAGACTACTGTCACAAGTATAGAGAGCTGGTACGAAGTCATTGATAGGGTGTTGGTCGATGTGCTCAGAGTTATAATGCTGAGTTATAGAATAAAGTAATTCTTGGTTGTGTCTACTGTCATCTATCAATTTGTCCAATGCCAACATGTTTTCAGTATTCTGTTTACTTTGTAGTTCATTTTTATAGAATAAACTATCATAATTCTCCTGTAATTGCTTGATGTGAGATTCTAACGTGACCCTCCCAACATCATGAGCCATCTGACTTGCAGCCAACTGCTTACTGCATATAACCAACTGCCCAGTACAAACATCCAGGTCAGACTGTAGTTTTAAATTTAAATTACTATTATTAGACAAACAAGATTTCATTTTTAAATTAACTTTCTTAATTTTTTTGTTTATTTTTCTTTGGCATTTGATTTTATTATGACTAATCATTGGTTTCGGAGTATTTAAGCACCTACTATAAATATAAAATAAAATATTCAATATATAAATATAAAATAAATTATTTGTGAGATCAATGACAGATAAATTAGTTGAGGCAGGCACACAGTGACTTTCAATAATTTTTGTGTAGAGGTTGGACACCTCTGTTAATTGGTGCGACTGGGCATCCTGTTCATAGGTATTAATAAGCCTGTGTGCGTCCCCCAGCTCATCTTCTAATTGTGTGTTACGTCTGAGGATTTGCTCAAACATATCACTACATTGGCGGAAAGATTCCATTTCCAATTTAAGCTAGTTAAGTTGCTCGGTCAACTCATCACAATTTACCTGACTTTTGGACAGCTGTGGCTCTAAACTAGAATTTCTAACGCGCATTATGCAATGATGTTATAGTAAAAAAGAGGAGGATAAGAGACTTAAATATCGATGGCATTATGTCATATTCACGTTCATTATCTTCCCTTTCCATTATCAGTTGCTGGTTTTCTTTCTTTTCTACTTTAAGTTGTAATAGGGCTTCTTTTAACTGCATTTGCAATAACTGCATAGTAATCAAACTCACCAGTATACCATTCACTAAGAATATTCCACGAAATATTCAAAAGAACCATTGATTACATGCACTGACAGTTCGGCAAAACCGATCTTGTTATTGACAAATTTCACAATAATTCTACGAGTTTGTGCACAAATTTATTAAATTTACTTTAAAATAACAGTTTTACTTGCGATTCACAGATTTTAAGCTTTAAATTTACTAAAATAATGAATAATTTAATATTAATTCGCAAGAGCTACAAAAATTAGCTGTTAGTTACAGTGTCGCCAGCCTCGAAAAAAACTAAATGATTATTGGTACTCATTTCTAAGATACTAGTACGGTGTCTTGCGCGGTGCTTCGCGCCGCACCACGCCATAGGTTTTGGCCTATAACTTTTGACCCCTTAGGGCTAGGTCAAATTTTTTTTGGCTTGCCTCCAGAGTGAGGGCTATCCATAGAGGGGTCAACCATCATTGTAGCATAAGCAGTTCTCGAGAGCTAAGGGGGGGCAAAAATAACATTCCCCATTTCTATATATATATAAATAGATACAAAGGGTTAAAGTATTGCAGTTTTGATATTTTTAAATTTGACTTTAGTGCTACAGTGACAACAGTTTAGAAAAGTGATAAAGATAATATATTGTATTTAGGGTTCCGTTCCCAAAGGGTAAAATGGGAACCATATTACTTAGACTTCGTAGTCCAGTCGTTCGTCCGACTGTCTCCAGGCTTCTCATGAACCGTGATAGTTAGAAAGTTGAAATTTTCACAGATGATAATTATTTTTGTGGCCTTTATAACAACAAATACTAAAAAACAGAATAAAATCAATATTGAGGGGTACGGAACCTTTCGTGCCCGAGGCTGACACGCACTTGGTCGGTTTTTTTTAATTCAAATCACTTACTACGAGTATCAATAAAAGAAAGTACAACAAATGAAGGTATTTAAACAAGGCTGGAGTGCGCTTACGCTAAGCGCGCAATCGCGAAATGCTCCAAGGGTACTATCAGCATGTCAGTGTCAGATTGAAAAGTGACACGTACGGACGGACAGACGGAGAACGACGGGCGTATAAGGGTACTTTTTTCAGCTTTTGCTGATAGTACCCTAAAACGATATTTTTATAATGGACCGATGGATTTTAATCTGTTCCAAATACATACAAAATTACCGGCGAAATGTAGGTGTATGATTTACCTCTGCTTACCCTCTCAGGAATATAAACGAGATTATAACACTTGAACGCCATCTTATCTTAATAACAGTAATTGAAGATGACAATAAAACTCTATAGTAGCAATTCTTATCCATTTCACAAAATATAAGTATCTTGAAATGAAACTTTATTATTTCCCTAATCAAAAGGATATCGCAAACTGCTGTAAAGCTGAGACTACAATGATGTGCTATGCGATAATCTTATAGCTGGCAATTTAATTGTTAAATGCATCTTTGTTTATATTTCTAAGTCAGATCGGAAAAAAAATGTACTTATTAACAATCAGTCAAAAAAAGAAATTAAAAAGTACCTAGGTAGTTATTATTTTTTGAAGTCCTTTAAAAATATGACAGTAATTACTACAAGCAATAAGGCCGTTTGTTGTAGCACAGAATAGGAAATAGTACTTACATAGTTGTAGGTACTTGTCTTAACTTAACTAACTTTTTAATTGTAAGTTATAATTTTGAACAAACAAAACAAATAAATTAAACGCAGCTATAAAAATCACTATTCGCTCAATCATCGTATATCTCTGTATAGTGTAACCCAGGCTTAACTACAGGCTAGGGATGCTACTAGAATTGGCAATTACCGGGTAGTGTGAAGATGCCGTTATTGGTACTGCTCTCACAATTATAGTGGAACAACTTCGGTTTCGAAATGTACATTTAGATCGATGGCCCCAATTATTTTAGATTTATGATCGAATGATTGATGGAGGATTTGTTTCCTTATAATGTTAAGATGGATTTAGTCGATTGGTGATCCATTTAAGAACTGGATTGATTGATAAATGATAAATTGAGGTAAATAAGACTTTGACTATCTCTCGCTGGATGTGACTGTTTTTCGTGGTCTTGCTGTAAGTAATTATAGAGATCGTGATACGTAGAAATAAAATTAATTGAATGTACGAGTAATAGTACTATGTAGGTCACAAAATGACGCTTGGGAACATCGGTATTATTGCTTCTATATTATGTATATTTTACTGCTAGTTTGGTAAGGCAAAAGATAAACCTCCGACGAAGACACAGTACGCCAAACGTTGATGGAGTGCTCAACGTGGGCGAGTAAGCGTCGGGACCTCGTAGTGAACCATGTTTCAAGCCATCGTCTCCAGCGCAAGTAGGTGGAACGCGGCCGTGTCCTTCTGCGAGCAAGTCATGCTCGCGAAGGAGGCGGCTGAGAGGGTGTGAAAGCATACCTATCCCGCTGAGTTCCGATGTCAGTGGCCAAGGCACCTCAGACTTATTTACGCCCAAGTCCATCAATCTCCATGATCGGGATCCGCCTGGCGCTTGGCAATGGACGTAGGAGCGGCCGTGGCCTCGGGTCGCGGAATTAATAAAAAACCAAAATATAGAATCTGTGAGAAAGAACCTGGCAAAAATACTGACGGCCACTCTTTTTCTATTGCCAATAGGTAATTTCAAATTTTCTTAAGACTGAATGTAAAAAAACAGGTCAGCAGACGTTGGACTTAAAGGTTTGTTTCTAAGACACCATAGAACTTTGAATGCTAAGATAATAAACATTAAATAACCCTCGCTGGCGAAGTCATGTAAAAACTAATGAATTAGCGAGGAATTGTGATTGGGACCCAGAAGGAGAAGGGAGAGTAACAAAGAAAGTTATGAAGAAAGAAGATTATAAAAATGAGAAACAAAAATGAGTAGTAGTAGTATTTGTTTGTAAACACTGATATAACCACAGACAAGCCATAACTAATTGCATACAGCCAACTCTAATCCAATTATATCTACAAACATACACACACGCATACATCAGGGTAATTAACCACCATCACTAATTGCATGGCCGCCAAACATTAGTACAAACAGATGTCTTTGCTGATGGAATTATTATGACATAATGTTGGTTAGTAGTTTACGCATGGATTTAATTTTAGTTACCGGTTGCCGAGACCAAATAGTTCACAGTACTTTACTGTATGTTAGTTATGTGGCTGGGAAATATTTGGAATATTTCGATGCTTGAAAGGAGATGTCACGTAGTATGAAAATAGAGTGATATCCATACGAAAATGTCTTCGATAGGAATGTGTGAAGGTTATCTTTAGATAAATTTAGTGAAGTAACTTCGAAACTCGATATATCTAAGATAAAATCAATCAAATTAAAATTATCTTGATTGGTAGTCCGCAAAATAACACCTATGAACGTCACGATTCTTATTTTTTATTTATGCTTTCGATTGTCGGCACTTGGTGGAACTTATAATAATACATTTTGAATAAATTGACTAGACTTTCCACAATTTTCTTTATTATTTAAAATCGTGACCGGTGTAGTCCAATATATGGCATCATCAAAGGTAATCACTTTCATACTATCCATAGCTGACATTGAACATTGTCACTCCAATGTCAGCTATGGGTAGCTGCAAGATGAATTTGAATTAAATATCTCAGGAATATTAATTAGAAAGTGATATGTAGTGTGTATTGTGAAAGTGAACACCTTTGATGATGCCATATATGGAGGGAAACCGGTCAGGATTTTACATAATAAGGAAAATTGTGGAGTGTACAAGTGAGTTTATTTAAAATATGTCACGATTCTTCTTTTACATTTACTGCTAAATTTGCAAGGAAATAAATAAAGTAATTAAGAAAAGAACCTGGCTATACACACTTACGGTCACTCTTTGAAGGCATAAATAACTGTGCAATCTCTGTCGTGAATTGTAGATTGGTCAACTAATAAGCGGGGATGAAGATCGCTTATTAGAGTTTGCACAAATTTTCTAAACTGGATTGCAGGAATAAGACTTAGAGTAAGTATGTAACACCGGCCCTGGTGGTTGGAATTGGGGTTCTCAATACAGATCTTTTTTTGTATTATCCCAATAACAGTTGCCTCGTATTACGTGAGACCAACTAAGCTACTGGCACTGCTACTTACCCCTCGGCAATATAGGCGAGGTTATATGTATGTTCATTTATTATTTGTCTTGTCTTGACTCTGAAATACACAGAATACAAATTATAAGTTCCACAGTTCTATTACAGGTTGCAACACTAAAACAAGATCTTCGCCAGTTGATTGAGAATTAATATGCAAATCTATTCAAATAGAATCCAATATTACTTTGAGCAAGAGTTCAAAGGGGCCTTTGTTCTGTTACATTATTATGTTATTTGGTTATTAACGTCTTAAGATATTAATAATTATAAGTTACAATAATCTTTAGTCAATTAATCCCATTTATATCTTAAACAAAGGGAAGCCCGTTGCTCATCTGTCATGGTTGTTTTCTTGACCCTGTTGTACATGGGGCACACTAAAAGTTTTGCACTTCTAGCTAATCGGAACTATTTGAATTTTGAATGTTATATTTTTTTAAACGTTGCAACCTTCTTAGTAATAAAAAAAAACAAGTGGCGGGAAATCATTTATCAATTGTTTTTAATCACACATCAAAGTTCTACGTATGCAACGAAAATGGAATTAAGTCGAAAAGATTTTAGAGCGATGATTTTTTCTGATTTTAAAAGTTCTCGCTCTCCGCAAGACTGTGCCGCTCGTCTTCAAAATGCTTTTGGGAGAGAAGCACCATGTTTGAGCACCGTGAGGCGATGGTTTGCTGAATATGAGAGAGGTCGAGTTTCTTTACATGACGAATTTCGTGAAGGGCGGCATTCAACTGCCGCCAACGAAAATAATGTGGCCACTGTTAAGCGGTTAATTGAAGAAAACACGTGGATTACCTATGAGACAATTCGAGGACTATTGGGGATTGGTATGAGTCAAATCCAGAAAATTTTACACGAAGAATTTAAAGTTCGGAAACTTTGTTGTCGTTGTAACCCTCATGAACTGACAGCGGAGCAGAAGCGGGCTTGCGTGGAATGGTGCTCACAGATGCTACTGAAGTACGACCACGGACATTCTAATTCTGTTTATGACATTGTCACAGAGACGAAACGTGGATTTATTGTTTTAAACCCGAAAAAAAACAGCAATCTTGTGAATGGGTGTTTGAAAATGAGAACAAGCCAACAAAAGTGAGGCAGGCGAGAAACGTTGGTTAAAAAATGATCGCGTTTTTTTTCTCAGCTACGGGTCCCATCTGTACAATTCCACTTGAAGATCAAAAGAGTGTTAATGCCAAGTGGTATTCTACCATTTGTTTACCCAGGGTGTTAGAAAAAGTTCGCGAAAGACGACCCAAAAGCCGCGTTCTCCTACATCATAACAACGCTTCTTCACACACGGCCAACAAAACAAAGTCATTTTTAGCTTCCGAAAAAGTACAACTCGTCACCCATCTTGCGCATAGCCCCGACCTAGCACACTGTGATTTCTGTATTTTTCCCAAAATCAAAGATTTGATGAGAGGTTTCACTTTTACCAACTCCGAAGAGGCAGTGATAGCGTTCAATCTGCACGTAGAAAACATGCCTTCAGATCTGTGGTCCTCCTGTATTAAAAAATGGTTCGGTCGCATGAAATAATGTGTAAAATGTATAGGAGAATATTTTAGAAAAGCAATAGACATAATATTTTGGTTTTAACATGTTGTTTTTTTAAGTTACGCAAAACTTATAGTGTGACCTACATGCAATCTATTCTCGCTATTAATATTGTCTATTAACTGCTTCGGTGGCGTGGTCGGTAGTGCATCTCCTTTCGCCGCCGGAGTCTCGGGTTCAATTCTCGTTCGGGACAAACTTTGTGTGATGACTTGATGACAGATACATTTGTGCCGAAGTCTGAGTGTTTCCTATGTATAATAGTACTACGTATTTACAAAAAAAATGTACATAAGTATTTATATCAGTTTATCTAGTACTCATCTCTGCTTGGTTTGACATTAGATGGCGTTGTGTGAATTGTTCTAACATATTTATTTATCTATTATTTTGTTAGATTTCATGATACTTAATTAGCTTTTTATGTTAGTCAGATGCGATTCTATTTAGTATGTAACACCTGTTCTAGCTGTTGGAATTTTGGTTTGATTTATCTGTAATGTTATGGCGTCATTATGGGTGACGGCAATCGGATATATGAAAATTGTGCTGTTCTGGCATAGTGTGGGTATGGTAATGGACCTCTGCTTACCCCTACGGGATATAAGCATGATGTAGGTATGTCTGTCAGTGTTCTAATTTTCGCACACTATTCACAAATACGTTTGAAACTACAAAACAAATATTTGCAGAGCATACTTCTCCCCTACATTATTTTACATAAGGGATTAACTGCTAGAGAGATTACTCTTTAAACAGTGAAATCTAATACGAAAATAGGTTTACCTAAAACTGACAAAATTACCATATCCAAATAATAACCAGGAATAATCCTGAAGGGTATATTTTAGTTCATTTAGTTACAACAATCTCAAACTAATGATTCCATTAATTCACACTTTAAATTTGAGTTTCAACCGAAGGGTTAAAACTAACAAAGTGAACTTGATATCAAATAGATTAACAAGTTAAACAGTTAATGAGTGCGACTCTAGTAATGAAATCTGTTCCATTCCATATATCCACTGCGATGACAGTCTCAGTGCTTTATAATTAATGGGTAGCTCAAGGGGAGGGTTATTTAGGTAGGTACTGTGAATGTGCTTGCATGCTTCGCATACGACCTCATTAAGTATATTGTAAAAGTTAAGCCAATACAAGTGTATTGGCTGGTTACAAATCTGAGAAATTGAATATTATAGAATAAAAACTCAATAAAACAAAATTGAAGAAAGGGATGTCAATCGGCCGAGAGCCGAGGTGGCGGACAGACCTAATGGAATGAATTGTAAAGATTGTAAAATATATTTAGTAACGGGAAAAGCGAAGGGTTTTATTCCTGTAGATACGATCTTGCGTGCGTGCTATCTGTGCACCACGCTACTGTACCTACCACAATAATAATACTAGTGGTACGATGGTCGAACAGTAGACCTCGCGAACATTAAAATCGCTAGCCCTGAAAAAGATTAAAACTTTATTTGACCATATTTACCCCATTTTCCCCTCAATCCAAAAAGCTCATCTTCAAGATCTCAAAATCAAGGAACACTTGTGCCAAGTTTCGTGAAGGTCGGATAAAAACTGTGGCTGCTATCCCGGAATACATATACATACAGATAGACGGACGAAAACAAAATTGTCCAATCTCGAAATATAAACGCTTCGCTCGCTCGGTCAAAATGTAGATTATACACTATGTACTATCTATGAATATAATTAACCCATATTATCCCTACTTATATAAGTAATTTAATGACGTGTCAATAATTTTGGACTAATATCACCGATTAAATAGTAGCACATCTCAGTTTTCAAGTTTTAAGAACGTCAAATTTCAAACTCAATTTACCTACAAAGAGCCTTTTCCCAACACATTGGGTGCTTGGTGGGTAGATTTCAAGTGTAACAGCGAAACTGGACTTCGATATTGCCCGTGTAGCGACTTCCATCTGACCTCCATAACCTATTAGCGAAATCGTAGTTGGTCATAATATTTTTTTCTTTATGTATTCAGACCTAGCAATCGAATATACTAGCATTGCTGAAACTTTTTAGTTAAACTAAAAGCGCATGTGTTTGCAGGGGTTTCACATCAATAGTGATCAAACTAATCAAAATGCAAGAACAACGACTTAGCCGCGAAGCTGTGGTCTCTTAAACGGTATCTAAAGAAACTTTAACTGTTCAAAAAGACAATAAACAATGAGAACTGTGTTTTTGGTATTCGCGCAAAGTTGTCATATTCCATAAATTTACATGTTAATGTAAATATTATAAGTTGTTGAAACCAACAAGCAGTATATTCTGAATTATATTCCGACTGCCAACAATCTGTATTACTTTTTATAAGCACACGTCAACTTCTATTAAATTATCAGACATGTTTCCTCGAAAACCGAGGCTTTAACGACCACTTTTCGACAGTAACTTTGTTGTTTGGGGAAGCTTCTTGTTGCCTTTAAACAGGCATTTCTAAATTGGTCACATGATTCTGTTAAACTTCTTTGTCTATACACAAGATGTGTTTAATACCTACGCCCATTGCCACTATTTTTATTGGTACCCCGTGATTCATAAGATGCGAAAATAATACGCTAGCTGACCTTTTTACTTCGTATCATCACAGCAGTGCCTACCAGGATTCAACTGTATTTTTTCAAACCATCCAGAAACCTATTGAAATATGCACACAAAATTTTATCCGAAACGGTCCCAGTTTTTCAGGAGCAAACATACGATAGATATGCCACTAGTCTTTTCCCTAGTAGATAGTTTTGTCTACCTTCGAATAAGCATTTTGTAGGTATATAGACGTTGATATTACGAAATCATATTAAACAACAGTCATCACGAATCAGTACAAATAGGCTCACATTTGTTTGGGTTCTATTTGGAAAGGATCAAAGATCTTTTGAAGTATTACAATATGCGAGGTATGGATTTGTGGGACTTCTTCGCCGTTACTTCTTTGGCATAATACTTGTAAATCAAAGCAATGGTAAGTATGATGTTCAAACTTTTTTTAAATAATATATATTATTTTCGCTAAAAATAGAAAACATTAAAACGTCGACATATGTTTCACCTCTAAACGAGGCATTCTCAAGACTGTCTCAGAGAGAACAGCAAAATATGAAGCCAGATCATAGTTGTTTTTAAGTATGAACATGTAATTGTTCCAATGGCACAAGAAGGCGCTGGAGCGGGACCACAGCCCTGCGTCTCGAGAAATCGCGGCTCAGCGGTCCTAACTCCGCCAGGATCTCATGCAGACATGGAAGGTGCGACTTGAGCAACCAAAGTGGGGAACCACTACCATTGCGGCGGTGAGACCAATCATGGAGGAGAGCACGATACGTGAGGTCACCGTACTGCCACTGCAGCAGTGGCAGTACGGTGACCTCACGTATCGTGTGACACAGATCATCACCCGACACGGAAACTTCGCAGGTGGTCCAGGTCCGCTGGACGCTACTGGGAATTCTTTCACTGCTTACTGGACGCGCTCGGCAATGTACATAGGTGAAGACTTAGATTATACTTTATAGTACACCAATACAAAAATACAAATGAAACAGAAACTTATTATTTAAGTAGTATGTACAAATGGCGGATTTATCACTAAGAGTGATCTCTTACAGGCAACCTTTGGATGGACATAAGAAGATAGAAGTGAAGTAAACAGTGGATAGGTATTGGCATATACTCGTAATATGAAAAGAAAGATGCAAAAGTTCTGAAAAGAAAAATAATGGAATAAACTGAATATAGTAATTATAGACAATATTTAGACATAGGTACGTATTTAATAAATACTTAACCTAATATTTAACGTCCAGCAGTGGACTGATGATGATGATATTTGACGTACTTGAAACGCGGCACACCGATAGTTACATAAGATTTGCCCAATTAAAATTATTGATACAAGATCTTAATCAATCAGAATTGAAAAAAAAATCTTTTATTATAAAAATGCTTCGAAAATACTCACGTCACTGTGAAGGTAATAAACTTATTATGTACTATTTTTAATACAATGACAAACAGACAAGACTCTGAAAAAAGTAACAATATTTGTTAAACAAAGCAGGAACAATATTCAACATATCACGCGCATTCTACATATCTGCGTCAATATCTTAGCGTCAATATACATTAATATAACCCGTATAGATTGTCTGGATATCGGTGGAGCATCCAATGTAAGGAACGGTAGATGTGCACAGTGTACGTATCTATCTGAGTCCACTGTCTCACTGATAGCGACAAGCTTATTGGGAATGCTCTCAAAAGATTAACACCAAAGCACCGGCGGATTTTATAGCCACCTCTCCTCATCACACAGTATTATTTACTTACTAACTGACGAGTAACTTCATAGTACTAAGGGACTTAAATCATAACCTAACCCTATTAGCTATGCTTTTTTTAAAACTGTCACATTCCGAGCGCGCAATATATGCTGAGATTCTATTTAGTGATATGCATCTTATATCTTCTTTTTATATATATATAATTCTACTGTACGTGTGTATGTAATTGAACTCCTGGGCTAGCAGGGCAACGTCTGTCGGGTCCGCTAAAAAAAAAGAACCAAATTGTAAATCTAAACCATTCTCGAATCTCCTTGAACACACACAAAAAAATTCATTAACATCGGTCCAGCCGTTTAGAAGGAGTTCAATTACAAAGTCTGTTGGGTTTGCAGGACAACGTCTGTCGGGTCCGCTAGTTGATATGTAAAATTCAAAAACAGCCCGGACTGATGTTCGGGCTGTCTGAATTTTGGTTTGAATTTCAGGTGATAGTACCCGGTAACGGCAATATGCTAACCCCCTAATTACGTAGAATCTACGAAATTACTGGCAAGTGCGTGTGTAATATACCTCTGCCTACCCTTTAGGGGATATAGACCTGATGTATATCTTTCCCATTATGCCCTATTATGTCCTATCTAGCTATTCACGTAAATAGGAAGTAAAAACAACAACAGCAGCAGTATCCGCTAATAGTGACACCCCACCCGACCACGTTAACGTAAGCGAACGAGACATATCGGGACATTACCAAGCCATCCAGTTATTAGCAGGAGGCGCAGTCATTATCTCAATGTACGCTATACATCGACGCTCTCGCGAACACTGCCTAACATTTATTACGTTCATTAGCCTCAAGCGAATTCGCAATTTGACGAGAGTAGGATATGGGAGGGTTTAATTTGTTGGAAAACGTTGCGTAGTTTTTTTTGTTGTTGATACGATGAGACTTTTGGGTCTTATAATAGTTACGATAAAAAGTTGATGTTTTGGAATAATTGAAGTTGGTTTTTCCGTCTAACTGATGTTTTTGTGGCTTTAATTCTACCATTCGTTCTATCTACTGTAATCTAAATAGCGCAACATTGGACTATTAGTATTATTAAGAGTATTCATTCAAGTTAATTTTTTTGTGTAATGTAGAGTAGGTAGAGGTAAATATTTCAGTCCTTAGGAAACTATATGGGCCCTTATTTATTAATTCCGCGGGAGCGCGGCCGCTCCCATGTCAATTGCTGCGGTGTCTCTGGTGGCACCCGAAGGTATAATATTCCAGTGGACGCCCGTCGGACTTTGGCCACCTGCGTGGCCTCTTTGGGGGTTTGGTCGGAATCAAAATTCCGCGTCTTGGGGTTAGGTGAAATTCGCGTTGAGTGAAACTGGTTGCGTGCTGTGGGACTGAGTCCCTGTTTCTGTAAGGACGGCGGGTGAGTATCCCGCCGTCCTCAGGCCCCGATGGTCCTGGGCGTAACTATATTGGCCCTATATAATTTTACAATATGAATCACAAAAACTATAGTACAGAAGGAACGTTCTACCAACTGACCAAGACACCACTAACCCAAGACATCTAATTTTGTGATCACATTGTGTTAATATCGCGACTTACGGCGTTGCCAGGGCGCCATCTACCGGTAGTTGAGGAACTAACTACTATGGTTTTAGATGTCTTGGGCTAGTGGTGTCATGGTCAGTTGGTAGAACGTTCCTCCTGGAAAGGGATCAGTCACTGATTCGAGTCCAGCCCAGGACTATAGTTTTTGTGAGTCATATTGTAAAATTATATAAGAAAAAGTTAGCATACTTCACTGTTTATAAAATATATTAATATATATCTCTTAGGCCCACGTCAATCTCAACTGCACACGAATTCACGTTATGCATTTGCCGACAGACAACCGAGGCTCTGGTAAATAACATCTTCGCATAGTGCACAGAATGGCTATTCCGTCCCCGTAGAGAGAAAATTAACTAAGTCACACTTTAAGGTAAAATGAGTTTTTAATACCATGACGATCACATATTTTTTCTTAATTTTTCTACCTAACTGCCAATAGTCTATTTATTTAAATAAAAAAGTTATATTTGAGCTTTTTTTTTTTTTTTTTTTTTTTTTATATTTGGTTCGCCAAATTGACGCCGCCCGCCTGGTGGTAAGTCGTGACGACGTCTAGCGATTGTGGGCCACTCTCACAGCACACATTACTATTGAGAGTGGCCCTCAACTTGACGACCTACTGATGTGCCTCTTCACGCTCCGCTTAAAGAACCCAGGATTATATGTGGGAGGAAACACGTGCACAGGCAGGGCGTTCCAGGCCACTATCGTTCGGCAGAGAAACGAACGTTTAAAACGTTCGGTTCTCGCGAACATGCTATCCACTGTGTGGGGGTGGCATCTCTGCCCGGCACGAGTCGTTCGGGATCGGAAGGAAGAGGGTGGGATCAGATTGAAGAGCTCTTCAGAACACTCGCCGTGGTAAATACGGTAGAATGCGGCCAAGGAAGCTATTGTTCGGCGCTGAGCTAGCGGCTCAAGGCTTCCCGTTACCTCCGGACAACCAATAATACGGATAGCCCGTCGCTGCATAGCGTCGAGAGCGTCCAGCAGATACTTCGCGGAGCCGTCCCAGAGGTGAGAGCAGTATTCGACGCAGGGTCTAATCTGCGTCTTGTACAGCAGACACCTCTGGTCCGGTGTAAAGAATCTCTTTACCTTATTCAGTATTCCTAGTTTCCGCGAAGCTAGCCCTATACATCTTTCGATGTAGTTTTTATTATTGAGCTCTCGACGAACGTCTATGCCAAGGATATCAAGGTTGTCCTTCATTGGTAATAATGCATTCTGAAGAGAGGGTAGGGGAAGGAAAGGGGATTTCTTCGCAGTAAATGCACACGCCTGTGTTTTGCGGGCATTGAACTCGACCAGGTTCTTGGTACCCCATTGAGAGATACTGTCGAGGTTACGGTCGAGATCAGCCACGAGTCGTCGTCTCTCCTCCTCAATCTCAGATCGCCCCGCCGTCGGACGAACCGAGTAACTCCCGTGCAGTGTGCTGTCATCTGCATAGCAATGAATGTTCCCGAGGGATAGCATATCATTGATATGCAGAAGAAAGAGAGTTGGTGATAGTACGGACCCCTGCGGTACCCCGGCATTCACTTGCAAGAAGCGAGAAGCCTGGCCATCGCAGAGGACCCGCACTCGGCGCTCGTTTAAAAAGCTGGCAATCCAGCTGCACAGTTGAGGAGGTAGACCATATGCCGGAAGCTTGGAAAGGAGCGAAGCATGCCAGACCCTATCGAAGGCTTTGGCGATGTCCAGGCTAATAGCCAAGGACTCGCCGTGCCTTTCCATAGCCCCACCCCAGACATGCGTTACGAATGCCAGAAGATCACCCGTTGATCGCTTTGGCCTGAAGCCGTATTGTCGATCATTGATTAGCGAGTGATCCTCTAGGAATTGCATGAGCTGCTTATTTATAAGGAGCTCAAGCACCTTGCAAATGACTGAGGTGACAGCTATGGGTCGATAGTTGCCTGGATCGGACCGATCCCCTTTCTTGGGGATCGGTTGTACGTTCGCCTCCTTCCAGACCTCCGGCACGAGCCCTGAAGAGTATGACAGGCGGTACAGACGCGTTAATACTGGAGACAACTCAGCTGCACATTTTCGTAGCACCACCGCCGGAATGCCGTCAGGGCCACTGGCTTTCCGCGTGTCGAGTGACCGCAGCACTGCCCGTACATCACATTGCCTGATAACAATATCAGGCATTGTGTGGCCACAGTTGGCGATGGCGGGGGGCTGCAGGCCACGGTCGTCGACCCGGGAATTAGCCGCAAAGAGGTCTGCGAGCATATCCGCTTTCTCTTGGGCTTTGTGAGCCAGTGTTCCATCTGGGTAACGCAGCGGTGGCAGCGAGGGCTGACAAAAGTTAGATTGCACGGCTTTGGCCAGTTGCCAGAATCCACGGCTGCCCGTGGGATGGGAAGTGAGCTCCTGACCAAGCCGCGCGACGCGCTGGGCATCCGCTCTCTTAAAGGCCCTCTTACTCGACTTTGTGGCCCGGTTGTACGCTGCTTTGAGGTGGCCCACGTTTGGGTCGCGCACAGCCCGGGCCCTGATCCAGGCGCGATATGCCGACTGTTTTTGTCGAACAGCTTTGGCACAATCTCGCCCGAACCAGGGACGGGCTCTGCGGATACTGGCGACATCAGTGAAAGGGATGTAATAATCCATCCCTAAACTGATCTCGCCAGCAATAGCAGAAGCACTATCCGAAGGAGCCTTTCCTACAAAGCAGCGCTGGCTCCAGGGGACGGACGCAAAATAATCGCGTAGACCGTCCCAATCCGCTGACGAGTAGTGCCATAGTCGTCGTGACGTTTGCACAGGACGTGCAGGAGGTGACACCTTCATGCCAGCGTGAACAACACAGTGGTCGGAACTACCCAGTGGGGCTCCTACCGAAACACTGTACTGGGCTGGGCGACTCGTCAGTAGTAGATCCAGCAGAGCGGGCGCGTGATCTGACCTGTCTGGTATCCGGGTGATCCCGCATACCATCTGGGTCAGACCGTGGGAGAGAGCGAACGCATGGGCGGCTCTACCCGCATGATCAGTCTTGAGGGACCCCAGCCATTCAATGTGATGGCCATTGAAGTCCCCCAGAAACACTAGGTCAGCGTTCGGGAACCGCACCTGCGCTTCATCAGCCGTCTCGCTGAGGTACTGGAAGAGCTTTGTTGTCTCAGAATCCCCTGTGTGGGATCGGTAGACGCACACGTAGATCTGGCTCATAGAGCCATGGTCTGTTTGTGGTTGTGGAGCTAAGGTTATACATACCTAATTATATATTTATGTCCCAGCTGCAGAAACTATAGCTCTAAAACATCAGTTATGTGACAGTTAGAATAGATTCAGATAACAAAATTTATATTCATCTTTCTTTTGATGCCTGGTAACGACAACAGGCTTGTTCTGTGGTACATGGGCCGAACAAAATTGTCTAACAAAACGTGAGCGTGTTATTCATCTCCGCTGACCCCTTCGAGGACATTCAAGTCATAATAATATGTATGTACCATCATCATCCACCGAGCCTTTTCCCAGCGTAGTTGGGGTCGGTTTTCCACTCTAACTACGATTCGGCTGAACTTCGATATTTTCCGTGAAGCGACTGCCATCTGACCTCCACAACCCATGGGCGATATTGAAGAAAAAAAAGAAAGTAGGTGACTTCAGAGTCACGTTGACAAACATAACGAGAAGTACTAAAAATCCGCGGTATTTAAATAGAATCATAACATAGTATAAAACAAAGTCGCTACTGCTGTCTATCCATCCCTTTGTATGCTTAGAGCTTTAAAACTACTCAACGGATTTTCATGCGGTTTACACCAATGGATAGAGTGGTTCTCGAGGAAGGTTTTAGTATATAATTTGTCCAGCAGACGAAGCCACGGGGGTCTACTGGTAATTATTATTAAGAAGATAAATACTTTCAGTCCAAGACGCCCAGGACTTTAATTTGCTGTACCATAGCGGCTGGCACGTAAGATTTTGTTGCCTTTCATCAACATATCATCGCAAGGCAATGGGTATAATTTTTTTTGAAAATTTCAATATAGCTGCTACTTTTTATTAAATTCATTCGGCCATTTTGGACATAACCCAATATAAATGTGCCCGATGACGGCAATAGGCTTGCCCCCTATTACGTGGGACTAAAAATACTTGCAAACTGTGGGTGTGTAATGCAACTCTGCCTACCCCTTCAATAATATAAAAATAAATATATCTTCGGGGATATAGGCGTGATATGTGAGTGTGTGTGTAAGATAAATACTTAAACTATAAAGGATAAATGAAAATCACAACTAACAATCACTGCTAACCATTAAAGCATCTTCATAATATATTTTGTAATTATTAAAGCCAAATATTTGCACAAAGGAAATTGAAACTGTGTACCGAGTCTGCGCGTTACTCGGTACTTGGCTTTTAGACATTACATACCCTTGATTTTAATCTAAAACATAACCTTCAAACATAAAATCACAGAGAGAATCACGGAGTACGTTAATAACAGTCAGAAATTTACATGCCAACTCCATTTGTGATATCTATCTAACCGAAATATTATGTCTTATGAACCACACTTTTTGACCGGTGTGAACGTAGCAGACAGTTTTCAGAAAAAGAACGTATTTTTACATACTTGTGTTTTGTGTCAATTTTCGTCACAAAGTTATGATTTCAAAGATTCAAAAGTTGTATTCATATTGGTCATAAAGACGTTTCCTGTGAAAGTTAAAAAGACTAATTCTAAATTAACGTTTATTGCCAGTTTGCAAAGCAAATAGCCTATGAGTTAGAATCTGGCAAGAAATCAAGAAAGATGCATATAAAAATAAACATAAGCTCTTTAATTTTCCATATCACTGTAACCACTGAAAAGATTTTGCAAAACTTCGGAAATACGGGCATCTGGTGCCATCCAGAGGAGACAGAATACACCTTGGAGAATGGATACTGTTTGAAGGAAGAACAGGAAAAACGCAACGCAACGCAACGCAACCGTGCTACGTATAACACTTAAATAAATCAGCCAAGTGCGTGTCGGGCCACGCATAGAATAGAGTTCCATAGTCAACCTTTATAACTCATTAAATAACAGAGTTATCGAATCCGTTATAGTTTTCCTTAAAAGTTCATTACATGGACTTCCATCACAAATATTTTCAGATTTTTCGAGACAGCCGTTTAGATTTTAGAGGGGGGATTCCGCTCTGTTTTACGAGAAAAATTAACTATAAAGTTGAAAATCTCGCAAACGAATACAAAAATAAATCAAAAAATCGTGTTAGCAACCTCTCTATGTTTTTTAAAAGACCTATGTAATGATAACCCACACTCCGGGGTTTACGCAAGAAAAAAAATACAAATTCTGGTTACGTGTAAATACCCCAAAAAAAATTTCATAATTTTATTGTAGCACTTTGTCAAAGTAGTAACTACACATATTCATGCACAGTTTCATGTTTCTAGCAGTCACCGTTTAGGAGGAAAGCCGAGGCCAGACGGACGGACCGACATGACAAACCCATAATGGTTCCGAAATTTAAACTACGTAAACCTTAAAAACCTATTGTTTCATTAATTTCCGGCTAAGAATGGCATTAATTGAAAGGTACATTGTACACGCTTGCCCCAAGTTCAGATAGGTCAAAAAGTTTAGTGATATCAGCACTTTACATTTAAACGCAGAAAAGTTCTTACATTAAAATGCTCGAGTTTCAGCTAAAAGCGTAGGAACCTACACGAGTACCGTATTTTGCACTTATTATTAAACTCGTTTCAGCTTTATTAAAATCGGAGTTCGTTCAGCGTTGGTATGCAGCCATTATCACCAAAGGTACCGTATACACTACACTATGTGTTAGCTGTATATTTATTTAAAATAATTAAAGGTAAAATCCATCAGCCGGGTATACTGCAGCGTATAAAGCTTGAAACACACTGGTCCTTTACATACTACGTATGCCACGCGACGTGGGAAACAGTGACACACTGGTCCTACGTCCTACGAAGCTGACGTCTGACGTTTACGTTATCTTCACGCTATGACACATTAAACGAGTGTGACAGCGTCGTACGCGTGGGATAGCATGGGAACACGCGAATCTGGCGCGGTGACGCGTAAGACAGCATGATGTCTGACCATTGTGTTCGTTACCATACAAATTTAAATGGCAGATCCTGTTCAGATGTCATAATGCGTGGTGTACGTCGCATGTGAAGGATGAGTTTGCGCCGTCGCGTCGGAGGCCACAACTGCTACAAGTGCCGACCGCACGCACTAGACTACAGCAGGAGACGCGAGCCTCTCCGCACTCTCAATGCCGTGGCTCTCAAAGTTGACGCTTTTACTCGTACGTGTGCCTTGAATGAATTCACCGCTAATAATTATTTATTTTATGTTATGAGTTAGAGGCGTATTTTTGTGCTTTGATAACTATGTATAAATGTTAGCTCGTTATGTACTTAATATTGTAATTTCATGCTATTAGAAAAGAGTGGCCGTGAGTTTTATTGCCAGGTTCTTTCTCTCAGGCTCTACCTATTGTTTTGCGAATCTGGCAGTAAATGTAAATTTAGAAGCAATTTAGACTATTAATCTTTATAACTGACTGACTTTCAAAAGTGTTGTAACTTACTTGAATAAACATATTTTTCATTTTCATTTTCATTTTTGGCGAATTGTACATAAATCGCCTATTCTATTGCCTTAGGAGTTATCATGTAGTAATATGTAGAAGTGTGAAAAAAATAAATGTTTTGAGATGAGATTATTTATATCATAATAATACCCTGACACAAACAGGTTTAGGTAGGCGTGGATCTAAACAAAAGAACGACTATAATATACCTACATGTTTGTAGTATATATAATTTATTGCTTATGCCTAATTGGCTAGTTCAATTATAAGGAGATGTGGCTTATGGCGTGTGCGCAACTGGAAACTGGTAGAAGCTTGTAGAAGGGACTAGAACCGCCTTCTCGTATGATATAGACGTCTCGTATATATGACGTCAGAGGTGCTTCGTTTCTTGTCTACACGCCACAATGGAATTAGTTTTGTACTTAGTAGCCTTCCAACTTAGATTCGCACGATTGTCGTGGCTTATACCATGGATGATGTGGCCTACATAAGTAGACATGGTCATACATACCCACCATATAGTTCTATATTTGCCATAAACAAAAGGTCTGCTGGTTTTATCCGTGCAAACCACTAGTCTATAGTAAAAATATATAGAAAAAAAAGTAACTTCAATCTTGGAGTAAGATAATAATAATCGTTTTTCACCCAAGCGGGGAGAGTGGGGTGACAGGGCCAAGGGGTGAATATGTCCCCAACCGCAAGTCCGGGGCGTGTTTTCTCAGCTGCGAACATACATGGCCTAATGACGACGGGTTTATGCATGCTCACAACTTAATTGATTGCTTGTGAAAATTATCTTTTGTAAATTGTCTTTGTTTTTAACTTTATTTCAATTTAATTGTTGTTTGTTGACGTTGTCTGTGCTTTTGCAGCCTGCGTGATATAGTTTCACGTTTCCAATTCTTAAGGTAACACATTACCGGGATTAAAAGTAGTAGTTAGGTACATCTTATAACATGAGCTTTCTCCCAGAAAAAAGTCCCGACAAAATGAGTTTTGCCGTTTCACAGATAAGATAAATAAGATAAGATAAATACTCTTTATTGTACATCATACACAAGCAATAAATAGTAACGTATAACATACATGCCTGAAAACTTATTTACAAAGGGCGGCCTTATCGCTAATAAGCGATCTCTTCCAGGCAACCTTTGGATGGAGAGAGATATATACGATATAACGTGGATAGTGTACAATATATAAATAACTTAAGTAATAGATAAAAGTAAGGTGGGGAGAAAAAAAACAAAGATGAGAGAAAGAATGGTTTGCGAAAAATCCGATGAGCAAAATAATTACATACCTAGAAACCTACTTATAATTATTAGGTAAATACAAAAATATGAATACAATATATAAAATAAGTACAGTTTTAATGACAGTTCTAACTACAGATCAAAAGATGATATTCTTTAGTCAAAAGCTTGACCGATCCAAGTATTTGTGCACGCCTTACATGTAACGGAAGAGCGTTCCAGGCGGACTGCTTGGACAGTAAAAGATTTGTCAGCGAAACGCGATAAGCCGCAACGAGTAAGCAAAAAACTTAAAAAATATTTAATTATATAAAGTTTGGTATTTATACTCATTGTATTAAAAATATTTATATCAATTGATAGATAGATACAAAACATGTATAACAATTTGCGGCAAACAGAACTACAAAACTAAAGCGAAACATGGGCGACTCACTAGTTAATATAAACACATTTACGTTTCTACCCTATTAATTGTCGAGTCAGGTGTGACCACTAATCACCTTGTTACACCTGTTTCACGAACCCTTTGACTTAGATAACATATTGTACACGATTGTGTCGGATCACAATTCATACAATGAGTACATTGTTCAGGAATTGTATAACCAATGTACTGGTTGAGTTGCAATGGATGGTGTAACAGTGCGATTACGAAGGTTCTCAGATGATTTATAGAGGGATTAGGTAGTGGTGGGGCTTTTCTAGTACGAATTAAGATTATGATGGAGCTTTATGTAATAGAATTGTTGAATAATTTAATAGCTTTTACTACTATGTAATATTAGAGCTTTATAATTATTCTAATTACTGAGGCCACGAAGCCGCAGTAAATTACCCTATTGGAAAGAGTCGTACTCACACATACCTACAAAATCACGAATTTATCCTCGAAGGGATACACAGAGATTAGGTCCTGTTTATATTAGATACTAGCGGACGCTTGCGACTTTGACCGCGTGGTACGAGACTCTAGTGTACACGACATCAGCAATTATGCAATCATCTCTTTGCTGGTAGGAGGAATCGTCGCGGCTGCTGTTGTTTGACACTTCACAAGCTACATCCCTATGAGTCTTTTTTTTTGTGAGCGCTCCTCTACTGATGGCAGAGCCTATTCTACATCGTTATAATAATCTGGTCTACCTACTAAATCGACAGCCCTCTCAGGGCTCTTGCTTATTTATCTAAACTGGGTGTAAGTTTAGATAAATAATTCGCCGGCCACGCCACGAGGTACACGGACGCCATGCACTGGTAAAACTAGATACTTGGGATGGCGCTCGCGCTTAACAGCGCATAGCCACGCGCACCCCGCGGCGCCGCCCGCGAATACGTCGTTTTTAATAATAATCATCTTTCATTCTGTTCCTCTAGTACCATTCCATTTCTTCTTTTATGCCTCTCGCACTTTCATACTACCTTTCATTCATTTCAGTGGGGATTCAAGGGTACTGACGCGCTTTTTATATTTATTAAAATTTTGAATCTTTACATTTTTTCTTCATTCTATTTAACATATTATTTAAAATTTTAACCATCTTAATATTCTAACAAAGTATTCTTATGATAATCTTATTTTCTATTTATATCGAGTCTAACAATCCTATATATTATCTTCTTCTTTTATTATTTTAATAACATTTAACTTTTCTAAATTTGTATATCTGTCTAACAACTTGTACAGGGTTATACCTGCTTACATCTATTTCATTATTATTCTATTCATTTATGTTCCTTAATTTAAACATATCTCTTCTACTACTTCAGTATCTATAACAAATAATATTCTATATAATATTGTTTTATAATACTTAATTATCGCTATTTCTTATATGTACTATTTTTATTATTTTCGCAGAATATTTCAGAAACGGGTCTCTGCATTGTCTCATAATTATGGGCAGGTTGTCCTGACTTAATGTCATGTTATTTTCTATCTCAAAGTTAAATCGATCGATCATAATGGACTGGGCATTCAAGCAGTAAGTGTATGACTGTTTCGTGTACGTCCGAGTCGCAGACGCACGATGGGCTCGCCTTACACCTGAATCCCTATGAGTCGGAAACCCAAGTCTCCAATCGCCGACAGAACCACAAATATCGAGCTTCTGGAGATCGCTACTTACGCGGAAATAGGAAGAGGACAAGGAGGTGGACAGGTGCAGACCAACCCTCGCCCGGCCCCGGATACAAGATTTAAACTTTGATTAATTTCAATATATTTTAACTAACTTTTATTAAGTTGAACATTTAACTTGTATTATGTTTAACTTGTATTGCTTTATGTTTTTATTGCTTTTGCTATTTTTAAACTATTGTATACATAACTTGTAACTTTAACTAACTATGGGTAATCTAGGTATGCACATTTATCTCTCCCTCGGGACGTACGAGCCAATAATGCTCGTACAGCACTTTTCTACGGTATTAATAAATGCCGTAGTAATCGAGAGGAGTAGTCGTTACTATACCGCCGCAACGTGCTAATTAGAAAGTATTTTACCGTGTACTCACGTAATTCTCGGTCATCGTGACGTCCTCTGGACCTCGTGATTGTAGCGTAATGTTACTCGCTAAAAACGTAGGAGAAAGAATTAATCAAATCCGTCGAGAAGTTTTGGTGCCTATTAGCAAAATTGCAAATAATCAAATCTTTCCTCTTTACAATGTTACTATAGATCATTACGAGTATTTTTATAATTTAAAAAAAAAAACGGCAAAGTGCGAGTCGGACTTGCGCACAAAGGGTTCTTCAAAAGTTGATATTTTCACAGATAATGTATTTGTATTGCCTCTCTAACAAAAAGTACTAAATAAAACGGCGGTAATAAAATGGCGAAAACATCACGTTAGTTGTATGACCCCCATACAACTAACGTGATTTTTTCGCCGTTTAATTACGGAAAATTTTATTTTTAATTATTTATGATATTCTGTTTTTTAGTATTTTTTGTTAGAGAGGCAATACAAATACATTATCTGTGAAAATTTCAACTTTCCAATCATCACGGTTCATGATATACAGCCCAAGAAAGACGTACAGGCGGACAGCGGAAAGTCTCAATAATAGTTCCCGTTTTACCTTTTGGTATGGAACCCTAAAAAGCAGATCTTACTTTAAAAATTGTAGCAATATTCGACCTGACCCGAGGATCGAAGGTCATACGACTAAATTACTGAGACAACAAAACAAATGAACACCTATTTAGAAGTATGATTTAAAAGCTCAACCAGTCTTCAACATAAAGTCATTATCATTAGCAATTCAAGACAATAGGCCCGTATTTACCCATCCTACCCCACAAACGACACAAGGTACCATTCCTGTGACGATGGGGACTTAAATGACCCTTTCAGTATGATTAATGTGACATACATAGGAAACTAAATTAATTAATCACATAATGTTATGTTCCACACATCACGGATACTTTGTTCTAATTATAAAGCAAGGTTGTTTGTTCAGTAAGATGGAATTTTATACGGATAGAGTCGTATGCCATGTAAAATTTATGGTTGGTTTATTTTAGTTTTGTTGGGCAAAGTGTATGTACTGCACCTCAACCTACCCAAGTGTTGCCACTGCTGACGAGGCTCTTGCAAACTTAACAGTGCCTATGATATTAAGTTTGGCTCCCATTACGTCAGACCAACCAAGTTACTATATCTCGATGCGACCACTTTGCACCCAATTTCAATACAGCTCCCTAATACGTAGGTAATTCTAATCTCTACAGTCCTATCAAATCTGAAATTCTATTTCTTCCAACAGGAGGCGTCTGGTCTCTTCGCAACCTCACAATCTCAGTTCCTCGAGCAGTCCTCTCCGGTGAAGGTCAGGCTGCTCTGCTCAAGTGTTCCTATGACCTGGAAGATGCAGCGCTGTACTCCATCAGATGGTACCGAGCTGAGACTGAGTTCTACAGATATGTGCCGCGGGAAATGCCTCCGACTATGGTATTTCCATTACCGGGAGCGTCTGTTGATGTAAGTTGTTTTTTTTTTTTTCATATTCCTCACTGATAAAGTTTTTTGGGTTTTTAAATTAGGGTGAAAAATTTCGTTCACAGATAGAAAAGGGCCTAATATAAGTTTAAGAAATTAAGTAGCTTCTAACAATACTTACAAAAGACAGTGTAAAAAATCTTAAATACGAGTATCAATGCCGACTGAAATGGTTTTCAGAATGCTACGTTGCCACGTTTTTTACATTTGTTTTTGTTATTTGCTTTGGGCCAAGAAACAACCATCAGCCTTCGGATCTTGAAAGGCATAACAACTCAGATTATTATAGAAAAAGATTAGTACATTTACAAGCATGGCCTATGTGTGTTACAAGCATGAAGGTTGTTTAAGTAGTTTTACACAACCTTTTTGCTTGTGACCTTGCAAAATTGTTAAAAACGTTAGTTTATTCAAATTACTTACGTTAAGGTGCATGGAACATTAAACCTCTAAAAGGTAGTCAAAACTCTTCAAGCTTTCAATATTCGATACTGATACTATTTTAAAGGTCTTCACCTATACAGTCTTTGCCAAGCTATATGATTGCCAAGTATAAATAATATTTCGTATCTGTAGTTTTTTTAATAACGGTATGTTTTTTCTCACCAGCTAACCCAATCCGATCATCAACAAGTGCGCATAGTAAACTTGAACCGACGATTGAGCGGTGACTACCAGTGCGAGGTGTCTGCTGACGCTCCACTCTTCCACACTGAAATACGGTCTGCTCCACTGACTGTTGTTGGTAAGTATACCTGTATCTCATCATCCACGGAGCCTTTTCCCAACCCAATTATGTCTTCCAGTCTAACATGAAGCGACTGAACGTCCGTGATGCCACTCCATCTGACCTCCACAACTATCTGTAACGATTGCTTTAAATGTTCGTATGGCAATGACTGCTTAAGGAACCATGGCTTAATAGTACACACAACACAATTATACACTCAACATACACCAACCACTGACAAATACAAATTCACACACAGACACAAAAACACGTATATATACACACGCCGCCTTAACAGGCGTTCCCCTCGCTCACATGATTATGGCCACTGGGGCATAAGTTAGAAACAAAACAATTTGGCGTCTTGACCACTCACCAGACTAAATCTAGTTACGCGTCTGATATAACATTACACTAAAATGTTCAGTTTTTTTTGCTGTAAAAGCGATCTGCTACATCAAGTTTACAAGAAGATGTTTTTACCTTTAATTTCTATCAATAATTTAATCAAATTATATTATTAATTTCTTTTTAAACCTATTTATTTGCAATAATCACAGTATTTTATTTGGATGTTTCTATCAACATGGTGTATAAAGTCCGCTGATCGGTCGAATGACTGACATGGGTGTTGACACTCTCCCTTACCATGGCGCTCGGAAGAGTTTGTCGTTATCCAATAATATCCAATAATAATAAATATAGGAAATTTCAAAAATGTGTAGGTAAATTGAGTCCCGCGTTCGGAATTTTCTGTGATATCATTGGTTATCGACAAACTCATCCGATGCCATGCTAACAGGAATCCTGACAATTACTTTACAATTACAATTCTTCCTTAAAAACGTCAAAAGCTGTCAATATAGTTGCTCCGTATTTTTTAACATCTAAAATATAATACCGTTCCTACATAAATAAAATATACCAAAATGTTGAGTTTATAGCCTAATTCAGTGATAGAAGTGTTATGAATGATATTAAAGTACTAATTACAGAATCAGAATCCATTATAATTGATATGTATGTGCAAAAGAAAGTGTAACAATATACGAAACCATAGTAACGGTTGCGTGGCAACCAGCCGCTGTTATGTGCGCACAGTGTTGTAATAAGTCTATGATATGGTTGGATGGGAGCTTTGAAAATTGAAAAATTTAAAATTCTATAAATGAATCAAGCTTTGCAAGCAAACACTACTACCCTTTGAATTTCTTCGTTTTTTTACTACTAGCCCTGAACAATTATTTTCCTTAGTTATATTTTTTCTAATAGTTTAAGTACTTTTTAAATATTTTACTGTAAGTAAGTGTTCCTTTTCCTCGAGCCGTATGCACATCTGTGAAGTGTGTTCACGATCTTTTCATAGCACAAAAGGACTTCATGTACATCAATCACGTATTCATCACGCTCGTATCATTAATTCACCTCCATGTAGCCAAAACCTCGACCTCCTGACTTTCAACAACTCACCACTATCCCCCATACCCTTACACTCACACCTTAGCCAACTGAAACATTCAACTAGCATCGTAAAACGAATACCCCGGGGTGCCCGATCCTGCGTAGCCTCGGCTCTAGCAGATACCATTCGAAAATGTACTCGCGACAACAACCCCGCTTCTTGGCATGACCTCCTAACATTCGCTTACAGAACTCTACACGCCACCCCCGAAACTAAAACCTCACTCACTCAACAAATTAAAAATAACACTGCCCCTAACACTCAATTACCCCCAGCGGCACCTCCAAGGCCTCCGCATAGCAAACCTAAAGACTTGTTCTCTAAAGTTGAAGAGAAAGTGCAAGACGGAGACCTAAAGGGTGCCGCTCGGCTTCTTTTTTCAAATGACACCATAGCACCTGATACACCGGAGACCGCCTTAGCATTACAATCGAAACACCCCCCAGGCCCTACCTGTCCACCTTTTGTAGACCCACCATCTGAGGTTGCAACATGCCTCCACGCCAAAGAAGAAGATGTTGTTGCTGCCATTGCTTCTTTCCCTATAGGGTCGGCGTCTGGACTGGATGGCATCTCCCCCCAGCATCTCAAAGACCTCACCAGCCACGGTGTGGGCGCAGGTGGCGACCACGTCATCTCGGCCCTAACCGGACTAGTCAACATCATGTTGGAGGGGGCTGTGTGCCAGGAAGTTACGCCTATCCTATACGGAGCAAATTTAATAGCTTTAATTAAAAAAGATGGTGGTGTACGACCGATCTTTTTTAGGGATCTGTAGGGTCCACTCTGTGGCGATTGGCTGCCAAAATTTGTGTTCGGCTAACACGGTCAAAATTTCAGTCCCTTTTCGAACCCGTACAAGTTGGCTTCGGAACCCGTGGAGGTTGCGAAGCGACGGTACATTCCGTACGCACCTTTGCTCAAGATGATCAATGTGAAGTGATCCTTAAGTTAGACGTAAAAAATGCTTTTAATTCGGTCAACAGGGACATCCTCCTGAATGAAATTAAATTATACGTTCCGGAGATCTACAATTTTATGTTACAGTGTTATCACTGTCCTTCTAAATTATTACACAAAAATAATGAAATTATTTCGGCTGTGGGATGTCAGCAGGGTGATACCCTCGGTCCACCAATCTTCAGTTTGGCCATTAATTCGATAATCCACAAAGTAAATTCAAAGTTGAATATATGGTACCTAGATGACGGTACCATAGCCGGGGACGCTCAGACTGTTCTAACTGACTTAGTAATGATAAAACAAAATTTTGATCTCATTGGCTTACATTTGAATTTTAATAAGTCTGAACTCTTCATTAACGACAAAATAAACACAACCTCTGCTCAATCCATAGTTAATAATTTTAATAGCGTAGCCCCAAATATCAATATAGTAACAAAGAACAGTCTAAGCCTCCTTGGTTCACCTATTTTTGATGAGGCCATTCCACCACTTCTAACAAATTCGGTTTCTAAATTTAATGAATTTTCGAACCGCCTCCTTAAAATTAACAGCCATTCCGCTCTTTTCATCATTAAGTTTTGTCGATTTGTTCCTAAATTTACGTACCTGCTCCGCTGCTGCCCAGTGTGGAAATTTCCTCATCTAACCCAAGACTTGGACAATACAATAAAATTCCAAATTGAAGCTATCATAAATATCAGACTAAGCGAGCAGGCATGGACCCAAGCCTCCCTACCAATTAGGTATGGTGGCCTGGGAACCCGAAAAATCTCTACTGTAGCACTGCCAGCATTTCTGTCCTCAATCCATAGCTCGTCTGACCTCGCAGGAAAAATCCTTAAAGCCCCCGCGGCTACAAACTGTGAGATCGCGAGCTTGGTCGAGGCTGAAACTGCCTGGCTAGCTGGACCGAGTCCAAATTTCCCTCCCACTCTCAAAAATCAGAAGGCCTGGGATAACATTTCATGCCAACATATTTTACAAACCCTCATTGATACCTCGTCATCTTTAAAAAATCGCGCCAGGCTGGAAGCAGTGTCAAGACAGGAATCCGGACACTGGCTCCATGCCTACCCATCCCCCAACACTGGTACTTTCATTGAACACAACACTCTCCGACTCGCCATCGGTCTCCGGCTGGGGGCCGAGGTTTGTGTAGAACATAGTTGTGCTTCTTGTGGAGCGAGTGTGGATCGCCTAGGTCACCATGGGCTTGCCTGCTCTTCAAGTGCTGGCCGCCTATCCCGCCATGCCGCGATCAACGATATCCTGCGACGGTGCCTCGTCAGTGTAAACGTCCCTGCGATTCTGGAGCCCCAGCACATTGCACGGGACGATGGTAAGAGACCTGACGGGATGTCGATGATACCATGGAGGATGGGTCGCCCGCTAGTGTGGGACGCCACGTGTGCCGACACACTAGCTGCGTCCTATCTTCCGGCAACTGCCAAACGTGCCAGCGCGGCGGCCGAGGTACGTGAGCGCTCGAAGGTGGGCAAGTACAGTTGTCTCGGCACTCAATACGACTTTGTCGCATTTGGTGTCGAAACACTGGGCCCGTGGGGCCCGGGCGCCCACTCGCTTTTCAAGGAGCTCAGCAAACAGCTCAGGGAGGTAACGGGAGACTTACGAGCCGGCGGATTTCTCGCGCAGCGGATAAGCATCGCCATACAGCGCGGGAATACCGCCGCCATGATGGGCACCCTACCGCGGGGCCCAAACTTTTTACATTTTTTTTTAAATAGTAATAATTAAATTTAGTATTAATTTCATTTTCTATTGTACCTAGTATATAATAATGTATATTTTTATAAATAAATAATTACTTTGTTATATGTCGCCATGACAACACGATGTACTAAGTAAGATATCGATTTTTTTTTTTTTTTTTTTTTTTTTTTTTTTTATATTTGGTTCGCCAAATTGACGCCGCCCGCCTGGTGGTAAGTCGTGACGACGTCTAGCGATTGTGGGCCACTCTCACAGCACACATTACTATTGAGAGTGGCCCTCAACTTGACGACCTACTGATGTGCCTCTTCACGCTCCGCTTAAAGAACCCAGGATTATATGTGGGAGGAAACACGTGCACAGGCAGGGCGTTCCAGGCCACTATCGTTCGGCAGAGAAACGAACGTTTAAAACGTTCGGTTCTCGCGAACATGCTATCCACTGTGTGGGGGTGGCATCTCTGCCCGGCACGAGTCGTTCGGGATCGGAAGGAAGAGGGTGGGATCAGATTGAAGAGCTCTTCAGAACACTCGCCGTGGTAAATACGGTAGAATGCGGCCAAGGAAGCTATTGTTCGGCGCTGAGCTAGCGGCTCAAGGCTTCCCGTTACCTCCGGACAACCAATAATACGGATAGCCCGTCGCTGCATAGCGTCGAGAGCGTCCAGCAGATACTTCGCGGAGCCGTCCCAGAGGTGAGAGCAGTATTCGACGCAGGGTCTAATCTGCGTCTTGTACAGCAGACACCTCTGTTCCGGTGTAAAGAATCTCTTTACCTTATTCAGTATTCCTAGTTTCCGCGAAGCTAGCCCTATACATCTTTCGATGTAGTTTTTATTATTGAGCTCTCGACGAACGTCTATGCCAAGGATATCAAGGTTGTCCTTCATTGGTAATAATGCATTCTGAAGAGAGGGTAGGGGAAGGAAAGGGGATTTCTTCGCAGTAAATGCACACGCCTGTGTTTTGCGGGCATTGAACTCGACCAGGTTCTCGGTACCCCATTGAGAGATACTGTCGAGGTTACGGTCGAGATCAGCCACGAGTCGTCGTCTCTCCTCCTCAATCTCAGATCGCCCCGCCGTCGGACGAGCCGAGTAACTCCCGTGCAGTGTGCTGTCATCTGCATAGCAATGAATGTTCCCGAGGGATAGCATATCATTGATATGCAGAAGAAAGAGAGTTGGTGATAGTACGGACCCCTGCGGTACCCCGGCATTCACTTGCAAGAAGCGAGAAGCCTGGCCATCGCAGAGGACCCGCACTCGGCGCTCGTTTAAAAAGCTGGCAATCCAGCTGCACAGTTGAGGAGGTAGACCATATGCCGGAAGCTTGGAAAGGAGCGAAGCATGCCAGACCCTATCGAAGGCTTTGGCGATGTCCAGGCTAATAGCCAAGGACTCGCCGTGCCTTTCCATAGCCCCACCCCAGACATGCGTTACGAATGCCAGAAGATCACCCGTTGATCGCTTTGGCCTGAAGCCGTATTGTCGATCATTGATTAGCGAGTGATCCTCTAGGAATTGCATGAGCTGCTTATTTATAAGGAGCTCAAGCACCTTGCAAATGACTGAGGTGACAGCTATGGGTCGATAGTTGCCTGGATCGGACCGATCCCCTTTCTTGGGGATCGGTTGTACGTTCGCCTCCTTCCAGACCTCCGGCACGAGCCCTGAAGAGTATGACAGGCGGTACAGACGCGTTAATACTGGAGACAACTCAGCTGCACATTTTCGTAGCACCACCGCCGGAATGCCGTCAGGGCCACTGGCTTTCCGCGTGTCGAGTGACCGCAGCACTGCCCGTACATCACATTGCCTGATAACAATATCAGGCATTGTGTGGCCACAGTTGGCGATGGCGGGGGGCTGCAGGCCACGGTCGTCGACCCGGGAATTAGCCGCAAAGAGGTCTGCGAGCATATCCGCTTTCTCTTGGGCTTTGTGAGCCAGTGTTCCATCTGGGTAACGCAGCGGTGGCAGCGAGGGCTGACAAAAGTTAGATTGCACGGCTTTGGCCAGTTGCCAGAATCCACGGCTGCCCGTGGGATGGGAAGTGAGCTCCTGACCAAGCCGCGCGACGCGCTGGGCATCCGCTCTCTTAAAGGCCCTCTTACTCGACTTTGTGGCCCGGTTGTACGCTGCTTTGAGGTGGCCCACGTTTGGGTCGCGCACAGCCCGGGCCCTGATCCAGGCGCGATATGCCGACTGTTTTTGTCGAACAGCTTTGGCACAATCTCGCCCGAACCAGGGACGGGCTCTGCGGATACTGGCGACATCAGTGAAAGGGATGTAATAATCCATCCCTAAACTGATCTCGCCAGCAATAGCAGAAGCACTATCCGAAGGAGCCTTTCCTACAAAGCAGCGCTGGCTCCAGGGGACGGACGCAAAATAATCGCGTAGACCGTCCCAATCCGCTGACGAGTAGTGCCATAGTCGTCGTGACGTTTGCACAGGACGTGCAGGAGGTGACACCTTCATGCCAGCGTGAACAACACAGTGGTCGGAACTACCCAGTGGGGCTCCTACCGAAACACTGTACTGGGCTGGGCGACTCGTCAGCAGTAGATCCAGCAGAGCGGGCGCGTGATCTGACCTGTCTGGTATCCGGGTGATCCCGCATACCATCTGGGTCAGACCGTGGGATCCCTAGACGCGATTACTGTACCAACCGCAAATAATAAGTTTGTCGTAGGTTACGTCACCCGCAGCGGAGTTCACTAAGGGGCGCTGCACACGTCTAAGATACTATAATATGTTATCTTAAGATACAATATCGCTCAACAGCTATACATAATAAATCAGTAACTGGTGATCAAGAAAGCTATAACACGCAGGCGGAGTTGAGGGCAACAGCTAGTGTATCATTAATAATAATAATAATAACCTGTAACACCACTGTTGTTACCTGGCAACACCACTACAAAACAGTCACATTTTTTTCTTGACAAACATTTATTTAAATATTTTACGTTTAATCTACAATAATACAGAAATATCATATTCAAATCATAATAAAAGTATAAATAATTATATTATCTATTCCAAAAAAGTTGCAATATGAAGGAAATCCGGAAAAAACATAAACACAAAATTTTATAGTACACTGACACATTATGTCAGTGTATCAAATATCAAACTGAAAACAGAAAAACATGATATATGATTTTCATCAAGAAAAAAGATAATGTTGACCAGAGCTGGCGCCAAAAAAGCACAAACACCAACCCCGGACTTGTCGCACAGCTCCACCTTACAGTCGCCGACAACTGTGGCCACTGGTGAGGCGTCGAGCTCAAGCAGCGACGAGTTTTTCTCTCCGCCGACGTCGCCTCCACCTGTACGTCGGCAGGGCAGAGGCCGGCCACCGACTGGCTTGGGACCCCGAGGCACTCCGGCTTCGATTACGGACCCCGCTACCGGTGGTAATGTGCACCGCATTCGATGGACCTTCGGTATGAATGAAAACGTGATACGGGCATATTTTGTAAAAAAATGTAGCGCTAGTGTGTGCCCTAGACTCGATGTTAACATCGTTTTTTAACAACTGCAAAAACATTACTGATGCCCATTCCATTCTGCACTGTGCAGCTGTTGCAGTATGTCGAATAGCTGGTGTTAAATTTTTTAAACAAGAAACAGTTATTCGACCAAAGCCTGCTGTACCAGCTTGGCAGTGCAGAATTGAGCGGCGCATCAACGAGGCTAGGGTGCTCATTGGCAAGCTACACTGCTTTAGGACGGGCAATACGCGCCCGAGAGTCATGCGCTTTGTGACCCGTGCATTCGTGGGAACTAATATTAGGCCATGTGAATACTCTGTTCGGGTCACAGAGCGCATCGATTACCTGAAGCAGAAAGTTTATGCGTGGGCAAACCGCATAAGGCGGTACAAAAAAAGAGTGGACAGATACACTCAGAATCGCTTGTTCCAAAAAAATTAGAGGTGGGTATATAGTGGGTGGGAGCGACCTAACTCGGATGTGACTGATGGGAGTCTACCTGATGCTGTTTCTACAGTTAACTTCTGGAAAAGCATCTGGTCGACGCCCGTCAGTCATACACAGGATGCGTGGATTAGGGATGTTGAGCGGGCGTGTGAACCAATTCAAGCTATGGAACCTATAACCATATCTGAAGAAGATATCGGTTGTGCAGTTCGTTCGTTGCCAAATTGGAAATCTGCTGGACCGGACGGACTGCACAACTTTTGGTTAAAATGGTTCCGTAGCTCACACGCTAGCTTGGCATCTTGTTTCCAGTCATCCCTTGAGTCAGCGTCGCTTCCAGCTTTTATGACTACCGGAGTAACCCACCTCCTATACAAGTTTAGACAGATCTTTTTGTTGAAGTAATTCCAGAGACTTCGAAAAATCTATTTTTGATTTTGTTTTATTAATAGGGCTTTCAAATTTCGATTTAGATAGAGTCAAAAGGGTAGTAAAATGATCTGTGATGGTAGTTGTTAATACAGCAATAAATGCTGAATGTTTACTTGCATTGACCTTAAGCATAAAGTGATCTAGGCAATTTATTTTTCTAGTAGGTAGTGTATGACCAGCCAAAATACCATATCCGGAAAGAGTACTCAAATAATTAATCCTATTATTATATTCTTGGCTGGGTTCCTCTGACTTGAGTCTAATATTAATATTAATATTAATGTCACCTGTTAAAATGATGTTGTTCTTAGTCTTTAAGGTTTCTAAGTGAAGTGATAGCGAGTCTATGAAACCTGCTGCGTTAGCGATAGATGGAGAGCGGTATATACATATTATTGTATTATTAAGTATATCCAACTGTAGACAGGAAGCCTGGGTAAGCCTAATTTCTTTTACTTTAGGTCGTAAAGATTTATTTACGTACAATACTACCCCATCATTCTGGTTGAACTGGAAAGTAGTAAGGAAAGAACTGTAGTTATTAAGTTGAGGTATAGGTTTGACGGTGCTTAGTCTACATTCGGTTAAGACTAAGATGTCTGCCTCAACTGGAATGCTAGACAATGTTACCAGTAAGTCATCAAAGTTTTTATATATACTGCATATGTTTTGGGATATTATTGTGAGGTCATTTCGTTTAGAAGATTTGTACGAGGACAGTTCACTAGCGTCGCATTCCACAGCATGGGCGACTTTAACATCGTCTACCATGTTCATGTTATAGAGTGTGTCAGCCATTAGTTTTTTTTACAAAAAGAAAGTTCATTATAACTAAGTTAGGGTTATGTATACCTATTATTTTGCGGAGATAAAACATATTATGACTATATTTTACGGTTATTTGGTTAATGTCAAACCATTTACTCAGTATACCAGAGTAGCAGAATTTTAAATTAGATTGATGTGGGAGGTGTTTGTGTGTGTGTATGGGTACGTTGTGTAGTATAAATGGTAAGTGGAGCATGTGGTAGCTTATGTGTGTTCTAGTGTTAAAGTTTTGTAAAGTGTCGAAAACAGTGACAACAATTTGAGATAGTAGTAGTGAACATAAAAAAGGTAGCATTACCTTTTTAACTTTAGGTATGATGTGAATAATAATAAGGATGTGTGAAAACAACTTCGCACGACTTCGTACACTGCCCGTAGCCAAAGAGCTCGTAGACTTGGATGTTGAGATGTAGCTAGTTGGTGTACTTGATTTTCATTTGTAATCGTTATAATTGACGATTGTTCATTCTCCCGCACGTACACCTTTCCATACGCGGTCCAGCAGAACTTATAGTTCTTTGACTTTACCAGGTCGCGTGCCAAGAAGTACAATCGGGCGCCATTTGGGGTGAGGTGCTCAGTTATGTATATTGGGGTATCCTCTTCTGTTTTAATTCCCAAGTGCTTCGCGCAGAGTTTACTTTTGTGCCTGACATTGAATGATTTTGTTGATTTAATAATATCATTCTTCAGTAAAGTCTAGTTAGTTTCCACTACTATAGTAGGGTTTTTTATTTCGGTAGATTTCGGTTTTAACCGGTAGATGTCATTTAAATCCGATCTAGATATGTTGCAGGCCAGAGTCTGAGAAAGGCTCATAACCCTTTGAATAAGGTCTTCTTTGTTTTCATTTGGCATTTTCGGGACATTTTTAATCATAAAACTAGATTTGCGACTCCCCGTTTGTAATTTCTCTATTTTATTCTCCAATACAGTAATATATTGTCTGTCCTTTTTTGCTTGGGTCTCCAGGTCAACATTTTTTTGCTTAAACTCTTCATTTTGTGCAGCCAGGTAAGAAACTGTGTTTTCGATATTATGATTCGATTGCTGAATTTCTTTAATAGCGGTGTTCAACTGTCTTAGCTCTTTAGCTTGCGAAGCGAAATTTGAAGTCATTAATTTACACATTTCTTCCTTGAAATCGGACATTTGGGTAAGAAAGGACTCATCCAACTGGTCCCTATCACTCTTCTTCCGTTGTGACATATAGTCCAGAGGTAGGACGTGAGTCAAGTCAGAGTCCGAAGTAGATCTATTCAAAACAGTGTCCGTGTGTACAGCGGGCTCCGACTGGGTTAGAAGTATCTCCGCGGGCTTATTTTTAACAGAGTTTACACTCGCAGTCGACTTTGTTTGCGTTCTCTTAAGCGGCATTGTATATCATAAAATAATTTATCAAGTACCAGGCTAGCAGAGTCCAAACCGAATCGTAGATAGTTGAGTGTACGTTTAGGTATTAGCAGCAAGATTGCTTACCTAATTGGTATTTGTTGATCCGCCCCTTTGGTGCGTTGTATGATTGGCCGCTAGCTTGGAATGGAACACACCTCTGCTGGAGGCGTCACCAAAGCAGTGGGCGTCAGTGTTGCTGGCGATGACGTCACTATTATTAGCTGCAGCGTAGTGATAATATCCTTACGATTATGCACTCCTATTATTTTAACATAAATTATTTACGATAATTTGATTTAAATTTATATTTTATTTTAAATGTGGTTTATTATTGGAAGCGTCTGAACTCCTCAGAGATCCGGGGGGAAGATTAATATTAGAATGGTGTCAGTGAAATATGAAAATGTTATCGACAAAGCGCAGCGAGACGCCATTAGAGCGCAATGTTGTCCGTCCCGTAGTTACACATATTCGATGACTTGCGTATTTATTCCAACACTAGCTGATGGCTACAGCTCCGCCCGGATAATCGATGATTGACGATGACTTTAAATACAGCTGCAATCTCTGCCTTCCGGGAAGATGGATATTAACTTCAAAGACACACACACACAGTTTGCAAGTCAAAATATTTTTCTCACGTAATAGGATTTGAGACGAGGACGCATATAGGAGACAATCTCACTTGTAAGAGGTGCGACGTATATACGTCGTATATACGACGTGCGAGGTCTGTTATAGAAGACGAGTTTATGCATTGCCAGGATACTTTGGGTATCCAACTAGAGCCTCGTCTGTTTGACAGTAGTTGCATCGCGTGGAGTTGAGGATGTCTTGGGCCATGTAGATGATGATTAGGCCGGTAACACCTTTGTTTTTAATGTCCGCCTTAGCGTACATTACCGGGCATCTCGGGTACTCTCTCGTAAGGATAATCCCAGGGCACCGGTAGACTTTGGCCACCTATGCGGCCTCTGACAGGTGCCCTTAGTACCCTGACATTTTTAGGATAACACGTGAAACTATTTGTTTACTTACAGACCCACCATTCCGAGCGCCACGTCTGACAATATCCAGCTTCAGTTACGCTCGTGGTGACGTGCTCAGAGTCAACTGTTCTGTCGACGAAGCGTATCCAGCTCCGAATATCACTTGGATGATTGATCATAATAAAGTAAGTGATAAAACACTACCTAAATGTCTTGTCCCCCTATTACGTGACAACCAAATTACTGGCAAATTGTAGGAGTGTAATGCCCCTCTGCCTACCCCATCGGGGATATAGGCGTGAGGTATATAGGTACATGTAGTTAGCATGATCTGAGGTTTCTACCCACATTAGTTATTGCACGCGTTTACTTATAAGCAAACACGTTCCAACCACGAATTTTGCTGTTCTCTCTGAGACAGTCTTGATAATGCCTCGTTTAGAGGCGAAACAATTGTCGACGTTTTGTTGTCCTTTTGATTCTGCGAAAAATTAATGCTATTAATTAATGCTAAAAAGTTTTTTCTTAAAAAATTTTTACTTACCATTGTTTTGTCATGGATTTTCGCCAAGTAACGCCTGTTTCTATCCAATATTTGTATATAGGTATGTAAATGTCTTGAATACTAGCTTGGTGGAGTATTTTAATCGTTCACACAGAGCATGTATCGGAAAGTTTCAAAAGTTTGTAAAGATTTCTTTGGTACCTATTTCACTACTTTCTAACCTATGGAACTACTAGATTAAGGTGGAATAATCTGTTAGAAAGCCCGTGTATTAATAAAAGAAGAATAATAGGTAATAGGAGGTGAGCTTTTCCCGGTAACAGGGAAATTTAATGTTTGCAAGAGACATATCTATCATTCTATGAGTTACATTCAAATAAAATCAAATATGCTTGATCGATTTAATTTACTGAGAGCCAGATCATGAATTCATTCAGTTAGTTATTTATGTAAAAAGTCAGGCCTCAATATAGTAAAAACATAGGACTTTGAGCTGATGAGCGGTTGATTTGAAGCTCAAAGTATGAGCCTCGTAATACTATCCTCTGTTAGTAATGAATGCAGTAACCCTTTGTTTTATAGCAGTATAAATATAAATATTAAAACATCCACGATCCCGTATACAGGTGGTATTTTTAATATCGGAAACAGGAAATAGGAATATTAATGAAAATCCGAAGTATTTTGAGTATAGTTATTAAATCGCTAGTTTGAACAGTCTTCGGTAATTTTTCAACCGACTTCCAAAAAAGAAGGAGGTTCTCAATTTCTTTACAATTAATATTTACATTCATAAAAATCTTAAAACTAAATTAGAAACTAGGTATAATAGAAAATGTAATGAATACTAAATTTAATTATTACTATCTAAAAAAAATTTTAAAAATTTGGGCCCCGCGGTAGGGGGCAGGTTCAGGTTCTCAATTCGAATGTATGTTGGTTTTTTTTGTTTATTACTTTATATCTCTTTTTTTTTTTTTCTCTCTGGACTGAGTGAACTGATTCTGATTTTTTTTAATGAATGCTACTACTTCCCAAGTGGTACCATTTCAATTTGATCCCATTCCGAAAATTATTTGGTCCCATTTCGGTCATTTGAAGTCGGCTGTTGTGTCGTAACCAGTACGCACATCATAATCACGTTTATTTCCTGAAAGTGTACCGATCTTTTCAGGGCAACATGCGTGGTTGTTTACTGTTTGAAATGACGATTAATAAATCAAATTCTCTTTTTAATTTTCACAACCTCCAAGCATTTTCATAACCTTCAGACAGCACTAATATTTATTTAAGAGTGAAATATTTTTGTCTTTGAATTATTCTAAGTTGTCTAATATCACAATAAATGTTGTCACTGTAACATAAATCAACGAATACAGATAAAATATTACATGTTATTCTAGAATTTATTACTGTATTTGAGCTTAGATGAAAAACTTTGTAAGATATCTTAAATATTACATGTTGGACTAAAGAAAAAGTCATATTTATTCATGAAGGTCACAAACACTTTACGAACGTTGATTTTAAATTTAATGCCAGATTCTATAGGTAGTTTGTTAGATAAAAACATTGTGTGAGAAACTCTCACAATCCAGGCTCAGGTGAATTAAAACTGCTCAGTTCGCAATAACAAGGTATATTCAAATGACTTTCATAAGTAAGTATATTCCAATAACTTTTAACAACAACACTCATTTATTGAGCGAAGCGAGCCGAAGTCGAGCGGAGCTCTCAACGGGTGACTCAAATTACGATTTATGTTAAATTGTTTCTCGGCGAATACTCGGCCGATTTCGGATTTTCTTGCACTCATCAAAAGCTTACAGAATTGCCCAGGTTCTTACGAAGCCAGAATTTTGAATTTCGTTCAAATAAAAATAATTTAATTGATGGTAAAAATTCCCATAGCGTAATGACAAAAAATACTTTGACAGAGTTATATCGCTTTGAATCAAAACTCGCTTCGCTCAAATATATGCTGCAGCGTAACGATACGTTTCGCGACTTGCGACCTAGTATTCCACGTGTCTCTGTCAAGATATACGAAAAGAATGTCATTTTTAAAACCCTCCACCCACTACAACACATTCACATAGATTCATTCCATTTAAGAGTGAACAAAATGAATCTGTTCGAACTTCTTTTTTTTGGGTGCAAAGGGGCTCTACCAACATCTATAGGGCCCCAGCGACCTCACCTGCTAGTGGCGCACCTGCTGATAAACGGACGAGGCTCGTTAATTTACGGTACCTATGGAGTGGCTTCGGCACCTACGTGGGTACCAGGTGGTACAACAGTGTTGGTCCGGGGGGGTACCACCGTGCAGCTGTGCTAAAGCCCCCCAAGTAACCCAGCCCAGGCTGGGTTGCGTTAGGGGTTCAGCAGCTGCACCGCCGGGCCCGGGGCGATGTATGGTGCAGCAGGCATGGGACCAGTGGGGGCGAAACGGAGTCTAGTGTGGGTGGTGTGGGTCGATTCGCCAGCCAGGGAGACCCTTAGCAACGGCGTTGCCGCGGCCGCCCGCAACACAGTCATGGGGCCCGCCTGGGGCCAACCACCCCAGGAGGCTGCCCCACATGTTGCGCATAATCCTGATGTGGGATCGCCGCTCCGGGTGGTAACCGGTGTGGGGTAGCGGCGGCCTTGCATCAGGGGGGTTTGGGAGCCCTTCCGTCCGGCGAGTCGGCTCCGACCTAACCACACGGTTCTAGACAAAGCTAGCCCCTGCGCTTTGTCACTTACTGCTGCACCAAATGTCGCCCTGTCTTCACGCTTCTTCTTCAAAATCTACAATGGCAGTGCAACAAAAAAGAAATAAACGTTACACAGCGGCCCTAGGAAACCCCACAACTTCACATTTCGAGGTGGAGTTCACTAACGTCCGTGGACTCCATGCGAACCTCGATACCGTCCACCACCACCTTGAGACGGCACGGCCCGCTGTGATGTTCCTCACGGAGACACAAATACGTCGCCCTGACGACACGTCTTACCTGTGTTACCCCGGCTATGTCATCGAGGAACAATTTCGAGACAAAGCCGGGGTGTGCGTGTTCGTTAGGGCGGATGTTTGCTGCCGCCGGTTGCGCTGCCTAGAGAACCCCTCCAATTCCGTCCTTTGGCTGCACGTAGACCATGGCTCTATGAGCCAGATCTACGTGTGCGTCTACCGATCCCACACAGGGGATTCTGAGACAACAAAGCTCTTCCAGTACCTCAGCGAGACGGCTGATGAAGCGCAGGTGCGGTTCCCGAACGCTGACCTAGTGTTTCTGGGGGACTTCAATGGCCATCACATTGAATGGCTGGGGTCCCTCAAGACTGATCATGCGGGTAGAGCCGCCCATGCGTTCGCTCTCTCCCACGGTCTGACCCAGATGGTATGCGGGATCACCCGGATACCAGACAGGTCAGATCACGCGCCCGCTCTGCTGGATCTACTGCTGACGAGTCGCCCAGCCCAGTACAGTGTTTCGGTAGGAGCCCCACTGGGTAGTTCCGACCACTGTGTTGTTCACGCTGGCATGAAGGTGTCACCTCCTGCACGTCCTGTGCAAACGTCACGACGACTATGGCACTACTCGTCAGCGGATTGGGACGGTCTACGCGATTATTTTGCGTCCGTCCCCTGGAGCCAGCGCTGCTTTGTAGGAAAGGCTCCTTCGGATAGTGCTTCTGCTATTGCTGGCGAGATTAGTTTAGGGATGGATTATTACATCCCTTTCTCTGATGTCGCAAGTATCCGCAGAGCCCGTCCCTGGTTCGGGCGAGATTGTGCCAAAGCTGTTCGACAAAAACAGTCGGCATATCGCGCTTGGATCAGGGCCCGGGCTGTGCGCGACCCAAACGTGGGCCACCTCAAAGCAGCGTACAACCGGGCCACAAAGTCGAGTAAGAGGGCCTTTAAGAGAGCGGATGCCCAGCGCGTCGCGCGGCTTGGTCAGGAGCTCACTTCCCATCCCACGGGCAGCCGTGAATTCTGGCAACTGGCCAAAGCCGTGCAATCTAACTTTTGTCAGCCCTCGCTGCCACCGCTGCGTTACCCAGATGGAACACTGGCTCACAAAGCCCAAGAGAAAGCGGATATGCTCGCAGACCTCTTTGCGGCTAATTCCCGGGTCGACGACCGTGGCCTGCAGCCCCCCGCCATCGCCAACTGTGGCCACACAATGCCTGATATTGTTATCAGGCAATGTGATGTACGGGCAGTGCTGCGGTCACTCGACACGCGGAAAGCCAGTGGCCCTGACGGCATTCCGGCGGTGGTGCTACGAAAATGTGCAGCTGAGTTGTCTCCAGTATTAACGCGTCTGTACCGCCTGTCATACTCTTCAGGGCTCGTGCCGGAGGTCTGGAAGGAGGCGAACGTACAACCGATCCCCAAGAAAGGGGATCGGTCCGATCCAGGCAACTATCGACACATAGCTGTCACCTCAGTCATTTGCAAGGTGCTTGAGCTCCTTATAAATAAGCAGCTCATGCAACTCCTAGAGGATCACTCGCTAATCAATGATCGACAATACGGCTTCAGGCCAAAGCGATCAACGGGTGATCTTCTGGCATTCGTAACGCATGTCTGGGGTGGGGCTATGGAAAGGCACGGCGAGTCCTTGGCTATTAGCCTGGACATCGCCAAAGCCTTCGATAGGGTCTGGCATGCTTCGCTCCTTTCCAAGCTTCCGGCATATGGTCTACCTCCTCAACTGTGCAGCTGGATTGCCAGCTTTTTAAACGAGCGCCGAGTGCGGGTCCTCTGCGATGGCCAGGCTTCTCGCTTCTTGCAAGTGAATGCCGGGGTACCGCAGGGGTCCGTACTATCACCAACTCTCTTTCTTCTGCATATCAATGATATGCTATCCCTCGGGAACATTCATTGCTGTGCAGATGACAGCACACTGCACGGGAGTTACTCGGTTCGTCCGACGGCGGGGCGATCTGAGATTGAGGAGGAGAGACGACGACTCGTGGCTGATCTCGACCGTAACCTCGACAGTATCTCTCAATGGGGTACCGAGAACCTGGTCGAGTTCAATGCCCGCAAAACACAGGCGTGTGCATTTACTGCGAAGAAATCCCCTTTCCTTCCCCTACCCTCTCTTCAGAATGCATTATTACCAATGAAGGACAACCTTGATATCCTTGGCATAGACGTTCGTCGAGAGCTCAATAATAAAAACTACATCGAAAGATGTATAGGGCTAGCTTCGCGGAAACTAGGAATACTGAATAAGGTAAAGAGATTCTTTACACCGGACCAGAGGTGTCTGCTGTACAAGACGCAGATTAGACCCTGCGTCGAATACTGCTCTCACCTCTGGGACGGCTCCGCGAAGTATCTGCTGGACGCTCTCGACGCTATGCAGCGACGGGCTATTCGTATTATTGGTTGTCCGGAGGTAACGGGAAGCCTTGAGCCGCTAGCTCAGCGCCGAACAATAGCTTCCTTGGCCGCATTCTACCGTATTTACCACGGCGAGTGTTCTGAAGAGCTCTTCAATCTGATCCCACCCTCTTCCTTCCGATCCCGAACGACTCGTGCCGGGCAGAGATGCCACCCCCACACAGTGGATAGCATGTTCGCGAGAACCGAACGTTTTAAACGTTCGTTTCTCTGCCGAACGATAGTGGCCTGGAACGCCCTGCCTGTGCACGTGTTTCCTCCCACATATAATCCTGGGTTCTTTAAGCGGAGCGTGAAGAGGCACATCAGTAGGTCGTCAAGTTGAGGGCCACTCTCAATAGTAATGTGTGCTGTGAGAGTGGCCCACAATCGCTAGACGTCGTCACGACTTACCACCAGGCGGGCGGCGTCAATTTGGCGAACAAAATATAAAAAAATAAAAAAAATAAAAAAACTTCATAGGCTTTTTAATTTTATTTTAATTCCGCGGCCCAAGGCCGCGGCCACTCTAACGTCCGTTGCTGGGCGTCTCTGGTTACACGCAGAAGGTATTTCCAGTGGCGCCCGGCGGACTTTGACCAACTCTGTGGTCTCTGCGGGGGTTTGGTCGGGATGAGAATCCCGCGTCGTTGGGGTAGGGTTTGATTCCGCGTCAGTGAGTGAATCTGGTTGTGTGCTATGGGGCAAAGGCCCCGCAGCACGCAACCGTTCTAGCCTGCTTCTGTAAGGACGGCGGGTGGCGATCCCGCCGTCCTCAGGTCTCGACTTTGGAGGTCGATGGTTTTGGGCGTAGATGAGTCTGCGGCGCCCTCGCCGCTGAATACGGAACTCGGCGGGGAGGGTACGCCCCCTCTCCCTCTCGGCCGACTCCTTCGCGAGCATGACTTGCTCGCAGAAGGACACGGCAGCGTTTCACCTTCTCCCGCTGGAGACCATGGCTTGAAGCATGTTCTCCAGCGAGAGGGTATCCATGCCCAGACCCATTACGAGGTCCCGGTGTGACTTGCCTACGCTGAGCATTCCACCAACGTGTGGAGTGCGGTGTCGTCGTCGGAAACCTCGCAGAACTTCATAGACTAACTTAAGAGAATAGCATTTTGAATCAACTGACTTACTTACATATAAGTCAAATACATTCATAGAATCACGCCACGTCGAGTATAATTATTTTGTAAAAATATCAACTAAGTTTACCTGACTTTGTTAATCAATATTAAATAATCAACAATTCATTACAATTGCAATAAAAATTCCCGGTCACTCTTTTGTCCCGATTTCTAAAATAAAATTGAGTAATGGTTTTACTGTACAGTTCTATTCTAGCTAATATCAGTGACTTTACCCATGTGCTAGGTAAAGTTCCCCCATTCTCGTTTACCATAATAATATTTTTCCGGAGTGAACCAAGTACTAGGTTTCCAGGTTGTCAGTGATGTTTATATCAGTTTGATCACAATCCCGTTGTGAATGTCCCGTTGATATCTTGTTGGAGTACCAATTATACATCCAATCGTTAGCATGTATGTGAGGATAATAGGATAGTAATACATCACTCCATAAACTACATACGCGAACTTCTTGTCAACAGATAGCAGAAACAGTGTCTGCGAAGAATTCAGATTTAGATTTCAAAGAGCGTGGCGCGTTCAGTCAACTGGAAGTGACAATACTTGAAGTAGAACAATACAAGATGGGTCTGACTTACACCAGTTCCAGCCTGAATAGGGCTTACCACGAGAACTATTATGGATTTGAACGAGAGCAGAAAGAAGATAAATCAATTTTGAGGTTACTTGGTTTTTGGTATTTTATCAGGAATTATTAAGAAAAGTGTCTTGTCCATTCAGATCTCAATAAAATTTGACCAAAATGGGTCCATTGACTCTAGTTTCGTTCTGAGTCTCACATAATTTGGCCACGTAATTGGGCCAAATTATTGGTATCAACTGGGAAATGCCTGCTAAACAATAGTGCAGACGAGAACGGCGTACTTATACTGCCAAGCTGGAAAGATGTAATTCTTAATATAACCTTCTACTGCGTGATAACCTATTACCTATTTTAAGGGAGCTTAAAGAGTTTTAGACTCTTAAAGGTCCTCAAAAGATTAAAATAAAATAAAATAAAAATAATTTATTATGGACTACTAGTATCCATAATTGGTTAGTAACAATACTCACTAATAAATTATGTTAGTAAATTGAATTTGGGTGTGTTATAATATTTTTACTTAGTTACCAAACTATTGTTCATCATACAACGACGAACAACGTACAAGTCCCCAGCAAAGGGGAATTGTATCTCTCCACTACAGTCCTCAGGATGGAGTTGGGGCTGTCTCGTATTCTCCGAAGCAGTGACGCAGATCTCTTTCTAACGATCACATGAAAGTCATCTGTATGCGCTTGCGCGAACATGCCTGATGCACTGCAGAAACGAGGCACATCAACATCCTAAAGCCATTATTATAATGGATCCGTAGGGCACCGATTGCCCGCTGAGTATAGCTGGCCCATAGGCTACACGTGTAGAACACCTGGCAGTAAGCTTTAAAGAGCGTAATTTTAACTTGCTCACTACAACGTGAAAATCTCCTCGCCAACATGTTACAGCGCACAGCCAGCGCCCTACGTTCCCTTTCCACATCTACCCGGTCATGAAGGCTGTCGGTAACGATGTGGCCTAGATATTTGAACTGATAGGCGCGCTTCAGCTCATGCCCGTTTAGTTTCAGTGTAGGAATATTCACTGGACATTTACCACCAGCCTTAAAGACCAGGTATTCACGCTTCACTACATTATAGAGTAATCCGTGCTTTCGTACATAATCTTCACAGATCGCAATCAGTTCCCTTAATGCCCCAATCGTTGGATCCAGCAGCACCATGTACAACTATTGCAAATTGTTGCAGTACCACAAAAAGTCTAAGAGATTTAAGCGTAGCCTCTGACGCAAGTTTTTGTTCCTCAGATACACATTGATCCCTCCAACCACTGCGCAGTTCACACTTAGCTGTGAGGCAACAATATTCGACGCATACTCCAGAACGAGTGAACCTATGGTTATCAGGGAGGCGGACCCACCTTACCCTGCTTCCGTCACTAGGGAAGATTCCTCAGGTTGGTTTACAGCTATGCGTGTAACTCTAAACGTTTTAAGTAGCTGATCCTAGTGATTTTTACGACCTGATAGTAAACTTGGGTGAATCCAAAATAACTTAAAATATTGCCATCACTGCAGAGGATAAAATGGTCGAAGTTGAAGGCGTCAAGAGGTGCTGCTAAAAACCCAGGACTATAGGAAAAAAATATATTTCTAGAAATCCTAGTAGGAACGGTGTGACAAAGAAAAGACACAAAACACAATCTAATCTGTAACTTAGCAGTGCTAATAAAATAAGGACTAGATAGCTAGTATGAAAGTACTTATAAATATACCTATAAATCAATGTACTTAAATATACGTGTTTAATATCATAGAACAACATTACAAATATATACTGATCACCGGAGTCTGCAATCCAACCACTAGACTTTCTTGAATTCCAGGAGTTGATCAAGATCTAGTATTGTGATTCCAGAGTCCAGATTTTAGGGGCCAGGAATTGTTCTGAGGGAAACAAAATATAAAGAAGCTTTCTAATGTGTCGTTTTTTTACAGGTGCATCCCTCCAGTACAGCGTGGTTTTGACAGCTGCGAGTGTAGGCGCGCTTTTGGTGCATGCGTTATGATTGCGCACTCTTGCGCAAACCCACACACTCAATTAAACTCGCTGATTGTACTGCGCGCGACTGTACTCTGTAGATTTATAGATATTGTGTTGTTATGTGCGAGAATGTATTTTAATATTTGTATAATTGAAGTATTTTTAAGAAGTGTAAGGCTAAGATAATAAATACTGAAGTTGTCTGTTTCGAAATCTATGAACGTCATGTATGAAATAAATTTTGAAAGCATATTATGCTAAAGTTTTCTTGTCAGAATATTATACAATTGTATCAGGCAGGATTCAAACCTCGAATTTTATTTACAAGTAGTTTTTTTGACTTCTAGACTACCGAAACTTCTAAACCTTTTTTATTACAACGACTTCGTAAACAACGGTGTCAATTACCAGTTACTAAGAAACCGATCCAATTTTTTTACATAGAAAACGTTCTAATGAAGTCATGCAGCGCTGTATTACGCCTGTTATATAGCTGCTATATGACAACACCGGTATCATAGGAAATCAAAGCTTATGAGGTTGAGCTCTATCGTCTGCAACTGGTCGTAAATTTCAATTCAGTATTATTGCGGCTTAGACATGAAATTTCGTATAAATCAGTACTAGGTTTGAAGGATCACATTTCTGTTCTTTAATGTCAATAGCGAGGCATTTGTACACCAACTTGACATTTATATGTATTTCGAAATTTAAAAATATGATATCTAATACCGGCCATTCACGCAGCGGTTTACGGAAGAGGTCTACGTCCACAGGCAGGTATACCGGAGTGTGCTTGTCAGGTTTGATGACCTAAGTACCAAATTAGGACATAAAACCTGGTCAAGCACATATGAACGTATACAATGAACTATAGAATACACCAAGCTCCCCCACACGATACAAGTAGCAGGTAAACATGGGCAACAATGGGCGTTTTCACATAGCACGATAATGACACACGATATCGTGAGGATATCGTAAGTAGCAGCTTTAAGGTAAGAATGTAAATTATCGTGACGATATCGTGTGTCGTTATCGTGCAATGCGAAAAAGCCTAATCTCTCCGGTTTACAGTTGAATTATACAATACATCCGATATACAGGATTTACTACGTAAACTCGCATTCGATTATTTTTCGATAGTAAATTGACATTTCACGTCACTAACGTGTTAACACAGTAATCGTATCGTGCCGTTGTCTGTGAATTTTCAACCGACTCCAAAATAGGAGGAGGTTCTCAATTCCACTGTATATTTTTTTTATGTATCTCCTTCGGACTGGGTGAAACGATTTTTTTTTATTGGAACTACTTTCCAAGTATTCAGACAACTATTTGGTCTCATTTCGGTAGTTTAAAGTCGGTTGCTGTGTCAAATGTTGACGTGTATTTTTTATTCTAACTCCACCTGAGGACATATTTTTTGCTATTATATAATATTGTAATAAGAAACATGACCTGTGTAGTACAATAATAGAATAAAGTTTAATAAATTTTCCTATTATTAAGTCGACTTCCTATTTCACCGACTTCCAAAAAAGGAGGAATGTCAAATCTTAATTCGATAACATTTTTTCATTGAATGCTACTACTTCCCAAGTGGGGTCCCATTTCAATTTGGTCCCATTCCGTCAATTATTTAGCCCCGTTTCGGTAAATTTAAGTCCGTTTTGGTGTCCGTTAATCGGCAGGCGCACCATTTGCGGGCGATGACGGCCTTGGTGGTATAATATATATATGTATGTAATCTACAATTAATGTTTGTTTTTGAATTTGGGTCTTTTCTATGTACAATAATGTTATGTATGTGTAGAAATATTATAAGTCTGTTTATCTGTCGTCTAGATCCAATAACACAAGCTTATAATAATATTTGCTTAATTTGGTCGAGATGACGTTGTATAAGAATGTCCAAAATATTTATTTATTTATTATTATAACAGTACTTAAATATACATAGAAAAATACTCAAACTCCAAATGTAATTTTTGGAAATTGTTCCAACATTTGATCAATCGAATCCAAGACAGGCAGCTACATTTACAACGACTACACCAACAGATACAATATCCAATCTTGTTCAAACAAGTTCCAATCTTTGCTTTCAAATAACAAAATATGTAAAGTGTTGCAATTCAAAAGATAATTACTATTGACGTGTTCAATAAATCCTTACGGAAAAGAAAATGGCGATTGTTTGAAAAATTCTATAGTTTAACTCGCTCATACTAATGTGTACGTCGTAAGGAAAGAAAGAGATAGTCGCTCGCAGTATAGGATTACGTAAAGAAACTGAATGTTGTGATAGATAAAAGTAAAACTAATATTTGTACTAGTTGTTAAGATAATATTGTATATTAAACTTATTTCAATGTTGCGGAATTTAATTGTATGTGAATATGTAAATAAAATTATTAGTTACTGAATATTAATTGTTTTATTTAGACCCTAGAACCCATTTCTTGTCTTACCTTTAAAAATCTGGACTTCAGAGATACTATTGAGTGGTATGTAACGTCTGATAGTCCGTGACGCCCAGGAATAGACCGAGACGCCCAGGACTTTAATTGGCTGTGCCATAGTGGCTAGCACGTAAGATTTTGTTGCCTTTCATTAAAATGTCATCGCAATGGGTTTCAAATTTTTTATTCAAAATTACATTATTGCTGCTATTTTTTATTAAATTCATTCGGCCATTTTGGACGGCAATATATGTGTGCCTGGTGACGGCAATAGGCTTGAACCCCATTACGTGGGACTAAAAATACTGGCAAATTGTGGGTGTGTAATGCTACTCTGCCTACCCCTTCGGGATATAGGCGTGATATATATCTGTCTGTCTGTATAACGTCTGTCCTGGCTGTGGGAATATTAGTTTGAATTACAGGGTAGTATTGAATATTCTGAAGTGTCCGGTAACGGCAATAGGCTGTCCCCCTATTATGTGGGACAGACAAAATTACTAGTAAAGTGTGGGCGTGTAATACACCTCCTGTCAACGATATGAGCATGATGTATATCTGTCCTTTTAAATGCCTTACACTATTAAGTTAGTCGGCTCATATGATCCAGGGGAGGTTGTTTAGGCTCCTAAGGTTTTTGTAGGACTACTACGTACCATGCTAGCACCTTAAATTGATGACTTATACAGTCATCGTGTCCCCAATGTCTTGTCGCAGCTATCACTAGTGGTCGCCCTATGGTCGAACAGTAGACCTCGCGAACATTAAAATATTTTATTGAGATTCCCCCCATCCCCCTAAAAATATTGTTTTAAGTAATGGAATACTTGAGCCAAGGTCTCTGAAGATCGGATAATAAATGGGGCCCGTAAAAACATTAAAACGTTACTTGACCTTATTTACCCCAGTATCCCCCCAATCCAAAAGAGTTCACGATGAAAAAAATGTATTAACGCAAGGAACACTTGTGCTAAGTTTAGATCGGATACAAACTGTGGCTCGGAACACATATACAGACAGACAGACACATGGACGAAAGCAAAATTGTCCAATCTCGAAATGTAGACGCTTCGCTCACTTGGTCAAAAAATCCACGAAATCACACAGAAATAACGCAGTTGCTAAAACAAATCTCTCAGTGGCATAATGAAGAGTTCTAACGGATCTGACTTTTCCAAGATCGAAGGCCACCTAAGGGCCTGCTGATGGAAATTGAATTGTTGTAGCTAGACAAAATGTCAGAGTGCACTTATTGAGCGAACAAGCTTAGCGTGGACATTTTGAATTTTGCTTTCGTTCGTCTCTCTGTCTGTTTGTGAGTTTCGGTCTTGTGACCACATTTTTGATTCAATTTCCACGATATGATTTTTTTTCATCGTTAAGTTTTTTTAAATATGTTAGAACCCTTAACACAACGCCATCAAGTCTCAAACTAAACAGAGCTTGTGATATGAGTACTAGATAAATACTGATAAACATTTTTATTTGTAAATACATACATAATTATCATGCATAGGAAACATCCAGACTACGGTACAAACGAATTGTCATCACTTAAAGTTTGTCTCGGCCGGGAATCAAACCCGAGGCTCCGGCGTCGAAAGAGGATACATTATCAACCACGCCACCGAAGCAGTCAAAAAATTATTTATTGGGAGTGAATTGGAGGCAAAAAACCAACACTCTCGAATGGATAACCCCAGGGCGTCAGCGGACTTTGGTTGCAAATGCAGCCTCTGAGAAGCAGTGGCAGTTTCCATTGGCTAACATTAATGTATTATTCACCGTCAAAGTACCACCGTTTAAAAAAAAAAAATTGGACTCAGTTTAGATAACGGAACCGTCTGGAGGTCTTACTTTGAAAAACAAACACATTTAAAAAAAAAAAAAATAGATATAGAATAGAAATAAATTAAAACTATATTAGTAGTTTCTTCTTTTTAATTCCGCGAAACTAGGTCCCTGCAGCCCACGTCTATTGCTGAGCGCCTCTGAATAGCACTAGGAAGATTTTTTCAGGCAGTGAGCTATCACGAGTCCTCATTTTGATGTCTAGAGACTACATCAATTTTAAGATTTTTGTAAAAAGAATGTGTTTGTTTTTAAAGTAATACTTACAGTCGGTTCTTTTATCGAAACTGAGTACAAAATATTTCTTTTTGTAAACGGTGGTAGGTACTTCAGCATCAACTAAGCCTATTTCAAAATTCTAATCTATTCTTAAATAAATCTAACTGAACAATACTCAACTTTACCACTACATTGCATTACCGACTTCAATTTCTTGAACTACCTAATAACGAAATCAATTTCAACCTCTCAAGTCTCAATACTCAGTTCCCGAAACGACTTTCAAAAGAATCTGTTCACCTCATAAAGCAAAATGTTTGCAGTAGCACTAAAACGATATTTAATGTTACTTTAAGGTCCGATGCTATTGACGTATGTGTCATTTTATTGGTACGAGAATAGTGTCAGAGTGGCACTAGAGAAACAATAGTGGCGGAAAGATTACTGAAGGGAGAAATACACAATTTAAAACGGCTGTTTGAAACGAGATTTTTGCTCTCTACACGGTTTAAAGCGAACGGTGTTTAATAGAAAGTCGAACGGGTATGACGTAATTTAGTTTAAAGCAACTGTCTACGCGATTTTAAATGTTTGTCCCTAACAAGGGAATACTCTGACCACCGAGCTACGATGACCAATACCGACAACATCGAATTTTTTCTTCATATCATATTCATAATTACTAGATCGCGCTATGGATCCACCTACCGGAATTCTGCCGAACTAACCTTAATAATATATAATATATATAATAATAGCGCGATCTAGAAATTATAGGGAGTAGAAAATAGTGTATGTACAAGGGAATAGTTTACAAGTGAGTGTTTTCAAAAATGTATTGTCAAAGCATTCCCCCTGTTAGGGAAAGGCCGTGAGTTCGAGTCCTGCCGATGACATCAGTTTTGTGATTTATTTATAATTTCTTAAGCTTACTCATTGCTTTGAAACACAAAAAGAAATACTACTTCGTGGGCCAGAGACCGAGGTACATAAATATTTCCTATCAATTTTTTTTGTATTTTAACTTCATTGGCCTAACATGATTCTAAAGGAGAAATACACTTTTTAAAACGTAGTTTTAAAATCGTGTAGACAGTGGTTTTAAACCAAATCACTTCATACCCGCCTGTACAACGTTCTACGGAACACTGTTGTTTTAAACTGTGTAGCCAGCAAAAACCTCTGTCTTAAACAGCTGGTTTAAACTATATATTGCTTCCTTAACCATATAAGTTCTTATATACCTAGTCAATGTCACCTCCGAGTATTTAACCATCACAGTTCATGGGATACAGCCTCAGGTGACAAGCAAATAGATAATATAGCCTTAGTTAAGTCTTAGTACAGTAATGAACACAAGGCTTTTGTGTACGAAATCCCAGAAATTAAAAGTTGTATGTAAGCCAACAAAAAAGGTTTTGAGGTCACCAAAACAAGAATAAATGCTTAAATTAAATAAATTAACTCTCTGTAACTAAAAATATGATGACAGCTTAAATTTAGTAAGAAAATCTTCATAAAAATTTTAATGTTCCAAATCACCATAGCGAAATATGATTAATGACCTATTTAATTTCCGGTACCTAAAGTATTGTGCCACTAAAGATCTCTCTTGAAATGATCCAAACGTTTTGAGTAATGTTCTTAAATCAGAGTATGATGAAGAATTTAGAAGATGAGTAGGTACTCAATAGTTTTTTAACGATTATTAAGTATAATTGATGCTTTCGATTGTCGGCACTTGGTGGAACTTATAGTAATACATTTTTGAAAAAAAAAACTCATTTGTGCACGATTCCACAAATATTTTTTTTGTTTCGTGTACTCGTACAAGTGAGATTTCTTTTCAAAAATGGATTATTAGGTACTATGTTAACACTATGATCGACTAATAACGTTCGTATAAATAACTTCACGTTAAAAATATGTGAAATATCAGAGGCTCAATGATGTTTTTGTTTTAACATTGCATTTAGTAAAACTTTGTAAATGAGCGTGTCACGTGGTTATTTAATGGGTTTAAAGGAATATAACAAATCCTATTAAATACAATAAGAATTACAATATACTCGTACAAAATATACATAATTATAGACTAAAAATATTTACATTACAAAAGGTCGTTTCAAAAATCCTCCGAGTCATTACCGACTGGGAAGGTTCCCAGAATGCTGGCTGTGTTGCCACGTTGGATGGCGATACTTATTCTTTGGGCCAGAAAATAGCCAGCCTTCTGGTCCTGAGAAGCATCGATTAGGCGTTTAGCAATATCTCTATAAAGGCGGCGAGCACTCGGACCCCATGACCCCAGTATCTCAAACTCAAACGGCTCAAATATGTATTAAATATGTATATCATACTCGTATGTACCGTCAACTCTTTAACCCAAAATAAGTTAGCATACCTGCTTTACTGCTTTAAAAAAAGTAACTATTACAGTGTTAATGTTAAATAAACATTATATTATCAGAAGCACAAATAAAAGTACGAAAAGAAGAGCCAACCTAAACTTTAATTCACTTATCTGTTTGAAACACCTCATAAACATAAGGAGTCTAGAGGGACACCTTTTAAAAGAACAAATTGTATAAGCTGACGTCCCCTCTTTTAATAATGTTAAAATCTGGGACCCCCGAGAGAAAACATCTTAAAATTGTGTACTTTAAAATGTACCTAAGAAAGTCTAATAAACAAGTTACTCGGAGATTTATAAGAGACCATACTTTTAGCTTCTAAACGTTTTCAATTTTTCATCAAAGTAAGTAGTGGATGGTAAAATAAAACACCAAGTTGAACCCGTAATAGTATTATATTTTACATTTATTTAGACCAATCACAGCTGTTAGATACATACTAAGGATATAATCTCACCTATGCCCCTAAGATGACACGTAGAGGTGCATTACGGACCCTTCTAAAAGCTAAACGGCTAACTCGAAAACCTGAAGCAGACATGATGGTAATCCATAATGATTAACTTCGAAAAAACTAACTTCGTTTTTTTCAAGAGTCATAGAAGCCTAACTGGTGACTACGGAACCCTGTTTTATGCATGGCCTAGCCACCCACCCACTAGAGAGAAAGTAGAGATATATTTTTGTTGCATTCATATTTTTGGCTCAACAAATTTTAACTACCAACTCTATTTAAAAGCTCGTAAAGGTCAGAGTTACACCGTATATTACCAGTTCAGAGTCTAGTGAGATTGAGTGATCGTTATTCCTAGGCAGTGAGCACTAAAGAGCCCTATACGCCTAGTTTGGACTGAAGCCTCAAAATGCCAATCCTAGAATTACAACTCCCTTGTTAGTCCATTGAAATGTTACATTTGGGTGTGCAAAAGTCAGAGGACGCTATTTTATTATTTAGATATCAAGAGGGGAGTAGTGTAAAGCTAAATCCAAGTTTGTGGGGTCCCATTGTCCCAACCCTTATGGGTTTTCCGCCATCTTGAAAAAGGGTTGCAAATAGTTATCGCGCTCTATCGGACAAACTATTCATCGCACAAAAAAATTGCGACCACATTTTTATTGCAAATGAAATTCACTACAACTTTGTCCTACAACTTTTTGTCGTAGAATTAAACATTACAAAGTTATTAACAAAAACAGATGAAAATTTGAGAACGAATTTCTTTTAAGGGGTTATATTTTTTTTCCTGAACATTTTACAGTAAATTTCATCAGAGCATGTTTGTAGATGAGTATTTAGTTTTACAGTGCACCGAAATTAACGACAACACGGCCTAACGACAACCTTGAAAAAGGGTTGCAAATGGTTATCCCGCTCTATCGGGCAAACTATTCATATGCCTACAAATATGCCCTGGTGAAATTTACTGCAAAATGATCAGGAAAAAAATATAACCCTTTAAAGGAAATTCGTTCTCAAATTTGTAACTGTTTTTGTTAATAACTTTGTAATGTTTAATTCTACCACAAAAAGTTGTAGGACAAAGTTGTAGAGAATTTAATTTGCGACAAAAGCGTGGTCGCAATTTTTTTGTGCGACGAATAGTTTGCCCGATACAGCGCGATAACTATTTGCAACCCTTTTTCAAGATGGTGGAAAACCCATAAGGGCCCATCCCCTATGGGTTGGGCCCTTATGGGCCCATACCCCACAAACTTGGATTTAATTTACACTACCCCCTCCTTGATATCTAAAACATAAAGTAGCGTCCTCTGACTTTTGCACACTTAGTCCCAAAAAATATAAAATTTCAATGGCCTATGTCAAGTACTGGAGAGCTATTTGACTGAGCGAGCGAAGCGTCTACATTTCGAGATTGGACAATTTTGCTTTCGTCCGTTTGTCTGTCTAACTGTCTGTCTGTATGCGTGTTACTCATTGACAACAAGAAATAGGCACTTTACCAGTTTTTTTATATTTGTAAAGGTGCTACGTTTTTAGCATTTGCTTACAATGTGACGTTACAGGTCTGAGCATTACATTAGTGAAAGAGAACCTAGCATTGTACGCAACCTGTAAGTAGAGTCCTTTTATCACCCCCCTCCCCTGCCCCTCCAATAAAATAAAATATTTCAACTTGTATCATTATGTAAGGGAAGGGCCCTTACATAATGATACGAGTACAAGCTGGAAAATATTTATTTCTTCATCTGACATTAAGAAAGTTTTTTTTTTAAATTCCGCGTTCGCTCTTACGTTCGTTACCGGGCGTCTCTGGTACACACGCAGAAGGTATTTCCAGCGGCGCCCGGAACGAAACCATCTAAACTAAATGTAACATGACGTCTCCCTGTGAGAAAGCACATTTAAAACATGTGTGACAATATAGTAGAAGCCGTTTAATTATATTCAAACAAAAGTGTTTGTTAGTCAAATACTTACTCATTTTGACAGATAAGCAATCTATGAATCTATATCTATCTAGATGAACAAAATGAAAACTACGACCATAACATATCGCCCCAGGTAGTTCAAGTTACCCGAAAACCGATTATTTCGAGTTCATCCCCTTCACATAACATTACATTACCTCTATCTCTAACTGTCTTACATAAACTGATACCGTATTCACCGTATAATATTGAAATCCTTTCAGAATTGGAATTCCGAGTACCTACATACTTGTACCTAATATAATAAAACTGTGGATATTGTGTCCGTACAAATAAAAATATAAAAATCTATTTTCATTAAACTAAGGCAAAAATTGGCAAAATCGTAGCAAGTGGGTAATTCATAGTGTATGCCTAGCCCAACTGAAAAGAAGTGATAATGTACGTTTGTTTCAAAAAACACCTCCTATAGCCCCGAAGGAGTAGGCAGAATAAGTACATCATACAGTCACACTTTGCCAGTAATACATATTTTAATGACAGTTAGGTATTTGTAATTAATTTTCGTTTGTCTCACTAAAATTCAAGATTGTTAATTTTGATCTTGAAATAGGTATTCGTAAAAGTTCAGGAAATATTCAAACAGGGAATTTCGCCGGGAAAACCTTATCTGAACGACTACAAATATTTAAAGAGCAAAATTAGCCAAATCGATCTAGTTCCTCTTTATTTCTATAAATAGATAGATAGATTATTGTATGTAAGGGCTCGTGGTCTAGTGGTAACCGACAATATTAATATATTGCAAAGGTTAAGCAACATCTAGTCAGGCCGGTCTTAGGATGGGTGACCATTTCTTAAGACACTGAGACCCCTTCGTGCCTCGGAGAGCACGTTAAGCCCTCGGTCCCGGTTGTCATACGATCATCTATGTCAGCAGTTGTTAGGGGTAGTTGGAGCCCTTAAAAATCCGACCGGTCTAACTACAGAACTTCGATCGACAGAAAAGTTTTGATTTTAATTTACCGGTACCTAACATAACCTCGAACTACCTACTTGTATTTTCTAAATTGCGTTTAATTGCACTTATTTGTCGAGAATATGAATACCCGTAGCCGTAGAGCCTTATCCCGCCAGCAGGAGGAGCCCAAACTTCAGCTGGTGTTGCAGGAACTTAAATCTAAAACAGAGCTCTGTTTACAATTAGAAAAAGAAAGAGAAGAAAATGAAAACTTGTTGATAGGTGCTTAAGACGATAGTAAAAAACTAAAATCTGAACTAGCTAGGCTTCATATTAGTTATGATGAAATTGTAATGCAGCGGAACCACCTTCAATCAATAGTAGATAGGTTTCAAGAGTGCAGTGACGAGTATGAAGGGACCTTGAGGAGGACTACCTTGCTGGAACAGGAGCTACGGGATGCCCAGGGGCACATCTTACACTTGGAGTCAGCTGCCAAGCAAGTCATAGTCCAACAAACGGATAACCTTTATAACGAGCTAATGAGTGGTACTCCGCAGTTTGTTCCTTCTGCAACAGTTCCAAACCTGGACTTGTCTACTATAGATCTTACCAATGACAGTTCATACCAACTGGACAAGCCAGTTTATTTTTGCAGCAGGAATAAACTAAAAAAATACCTAAAAATAAAGAAATTCATTTTAAAATCAAAGAAACAATTAAAATATCATAGAATCTTAATCAAAAAGTGTAAAAATGTTAACTCTAGTTTAAAATTAAGAGAACAAGCTAAATTATCTATGTTAGAACTTAAACAAAGTCATTTAAAATATTACACTGACACACAACGCTTAGAGTCACAAATAAAAAATTTGCAATTTGAATGAGAGTATGTAACTAAGAAATATGAATGGTCTCTAAAAGACTTTAATAAGTGTTCATCAAGTATAGATAAGGTACTCAAAACATCTAATTATAATACTGAGCGCCTTAATACCTTCACAAATAACCACTCATGCAATATCAATTGCACAAGTCCGTCTCAATCATTGGAGAACCAGGCTTCCCTTACAACTTGCTCACCTTCTACTTCATTAGTGTATGAATTGTGTGACAGTGTAAAAAGTAATAGTCATACTGGATATACTAAACTAGTTTTATTTAGTGATGATATTGGAACTGATTTTAGTTCTTTTCTGATACAACAATTTAATTCAAATTGTTATTCAATTATTAATAACTGTTATCCAGGTGCATCTTTAAATGAAATTATGCAAAAGATATTAGAATATAATTTTGACTCAAACAGTAAAATAATTATTTTCTGCTCAAACAGGGGTAAAATTAACAAAAATGAACTATCCCTATACTTTGACAAAATGCAAAACTTAAATGTTGAACATGTAGTAATGTTTACATTACCATACATAAAAGGTGTGCCAGACGTGGAAAATTCTCTTAGATATAAGATAAATTTACAACTCAATTTAACTAGCCAATATAATAATAAATTCCATGTAATTGACTTTAATTCTGTTTTTAAGAGAACTGTATATAAATACAATTTGTTAACTTCTGACAGTAACTTTAACAATAACAAACATATTGTTTATGTAAACAAAGGTAGGTATTTTCTACCAAAGCATTATAAGAGACAAATAGCAAGTTTGCTATTCAATTATTTTTACACTTCAGCCAAGAACTTGGCTGACAAAACTGCTTTTATTGAGCAATGTAGATTTAGTGTTAAGACTTTGGAATCTGTTCCAAGTAATTTAAATTAAGTTCTACGACAACAGAGGCAATATTACCCTTTAGCAGACATAGTCAATTAATTGAATTAAATTTAGTTACAAATATTAATTATGTTAAAAAATGCCCTCCAAATCAAACCAAATCAAAAAATGTAAATTATATCAACATAGGGCATCAAAATATTGGTTGTTTAACACATGGCAAAGAGTTAGAGTTGGAACTGTTAATGAATTCAGACAATATTGATATTTTTTGTATTACAGAACATATGCGTAAGTCGTATGAGCTCATGTTCAATTTCAGTAATCACCGGGTTGGTAGTGCATTCTGCAGGGTGACCACAGTACGGGGGGGATCTTTGATTTTATTAAATAAACAACTTAAATTTAAAGAACGGAAAGATATTGTGTCTCTTTCTCTAGAGTGTAAAGTCGAACTGTCGTGCGTGGAAATGGAGCAATTCATAGTAGTATGCGTGTATAAAATTGGAACCTCACCCTTTTGCGAATTTGAGGAACTTATTGACAAAGTTCTATGTAAACTTGGAAAAACTAATAAGTACCTAATAGTATGTGGTAATTTTAATGTCGATTAACTTGTTAATACGCCTATGAGTTATAATATTTTAAATTTATTTAAATCACACAATCTTACAAACTTATTTTTGGAGCCTACTAGATATTGTAATACAATAGCCACTTGCCTGGATAATAAATACAGCGATATGTTGCCAGAAAGTAAAAGTATTATAAAAAAGCTAGATTCAGACCATTGTGGGCAAATAGCATCTTTTAAAATCACTAAAGAAAAAGTTATAAAACGTAAAATATAATGTAGACCAATAACTGGTGACCGCTTGGAACGTATGAGGGTTGGACTTTGCAATAAAATTCCATTCTTAGACACTGGCTTAGATCCAAATGTAATGTATAAATTATTTTTTGATTCCTTTTACAACGAGTTCAACTCCATATTCAAGTCTAAGGAGGTCATGATTAGTGATAGTCCTACTTTCAGTGAATGGGCCACTGAGGGTATACACAAAAGTAGACAAAAACTTTATGAACTATACTCAGAAAGACAGCTTAATAGATCAGTTGAATTTCTAGATTATGTTAAAACTTATTCAAAAAAGTTTAAAGCAGATTGTTTAGCTTTGTTTTTAAAATATATAAGTGATAAAATTCTCAATAGTGCAGACAAAGTTAAATCTACTTGGAAAATTATAAACGCGGAAAGAGGTCAACAAAAATTAAATGATAATCATTTTAAACTTAATATAAATGGTAAAATAACTACATCAGACTTCGAGGTCGCTAACGAATTTGAAAATTTTTTCTCCCGAATTCCTGTAGATTTGACAAAAACCCTAGGCTCTTCAACCCCCATTGCAGAATCTTTGTTAAAAGCAAACGTTCCTTGTTGTAACGTTATATTTAAATTCAGTAAAGTTAACATAAACACTATCTTAAAAACTTTTAAATCTTTAAATATCAAGAAAACAGCTGACCTCTGGGGCATCTCTGTGTATTTAGTAAATTCTTTTATTGAAATGGTTGCTCCTGAACTAGTAATAATATTTAATAATTGTGTTGATAGTGGTGTGTTCCCTGATTTAATGAAATCTAGTAAATTAATTCCCCTGTTTAAATCGGGTAGTACTTCAGATCCGTCCAATTTCCGTCCCATTTCTGTACTACCTACATTTAGTAAAATTTTTGAAAAAATTATGCTTAATCAAATGCAAAATCACTTTAACGTTAATAAACTATTACATACAAAACAATTCGGTTTCACTCGTGGTCGGACCACCACTGATGCCGGAATTAAATTATTAGAGTGTATATACAGGGCTTGGGATGAGTCATATGATGCTTATGGTGTATTCTGTGACTTATCTAAGGCCTTCGATTGCGTTCAGCACCAGACTTTAATTAAGAAACTTGATCATTACGGAATCCGGGGGACGGCCTTGAATTTCGTCAATTCTTACTTAAGTGATAGGGTCCAGAAAGTAGTGATCAATGGTAAACAGTCACCTGGTTCTCCTGTAGCAATGGGGGTACCGCAGGGTTCAATTTTGGGCCTTTTCTTTTTCTAGTATATATTAATGATCTCCCTCACCTCATAAGAGACGACCACGAGGTAGTTTTGTTTGCTGATGACACTTCTTTAATATTTAAAGTTAAACGTGGACAGCGCGAACTTGACGATGTAAACATTGCCCTCTCTAGGATAGTCCACTGGTTTTGTGCTAATAATTTATTATTAAATGAAAATAAAACTAAATGTGTAAGATTCACCTTACCTAATGTAAGACTTGTTAAAACCAGTGTTAAGGTTAGGGATGATATAATAGAATTGGTCGATGACACTGTCTTCCTGGGCATAACGTTAGACTCCAAATTGCAATGGGGGCCTCATATCGGGAAAATTTCGGCCAGGCTTAGTTCAGCAGCCTATGCTGTCAAAAAGATCCGACAACTTACAGACATTAAAACGGCGCGTCTTGTCTACTTCAGCTACTTCCACAGTATCATGACATATGGCATACTACTGTGGGGTAACGCTGCCGATATTGAATGCATCTTTGTGTTGCAGAAGAGGGCTATCCGGACTATCTATGGAATGGGGTCTCGGGAGTCATTAAGAGATAAGTTTAAGCATATTAACATCCTTACAGTGTATTCACAGTATATTTATGAAATTTTATTGTATACCCACAAGAACAAAAGTAAATTTGTGAAAAATAGTGATAATCATAATCTAAACTTAAGAAATAAGGATAAACTGGCTGTTCCTAAATTTAGGCTTCATAAAGTGAGTAATTCTTTTGCGGGGAACTTTATTCGAATGTACAATACATTGCCAACCGAAATAGCAAATTTATCTGTCAATAAATTTAAAAAACTAATAAAAAGTAAATTGTGCCATAAAGCTTATTATAGTATTAATGATTTCTTAGATGACAAGGCGGCCTGGTTGTAACAACGTAACGAATTGCTCCTTTCTAAATAACTCTGTATTAGATTTAAGATGAAATATTTTGAAAAAAGCCGAGCTGAGTTTCTTGAGGGCTCTTCTCAGTCTCGTTGCATTTTGGAACCCTCGGTAGAGTCACACCAACTTCTGACGAATCTAAATAATTTTCTGAAAATTTCAAAGATAATAAACGTTATTTTATTTTATTTTATATTTTTATTTTCGATATCGCTCATGGGTTGTGAAGGTCAGATGGCAGTCGCTTCACGGAAAATATCGAAGGATCAGCCGAATCACAGTTAGACTGGAAAGCCGACTCCAACTGAGTTAGGAAAAGGCTCGGTGAATGATGATGATTGTATGTAAAAATTCTATGACGGGACTGCAGCCACATTCACCAGCTAGTCTCAAATATTCCAAGGATATCGATATCAAATACCTACAAAGCAAATTGTAAGCAAATTTTTCCCCTTAGCTCTGTTGCCTCCCGATATTGTAAAACGAATATAAATAAAATGAAGTTTGCTCGAAACTTTGTAAGACAATTTCACGAAAGGTTAAACTGATGTACTAGAATTGTTGAGAATCATTCTATGCAAAAAAAACAACCAAAAGTGATGATATTTTTTGAAGAAATAGGCATATAGAACATGTTTTCTTCTTTTACGATACAAATTGTTAAACCATAAAAGTAGAATGCACTAAGCGGTAGTATAAAAGAGTTAGAAGACTGAATAGAGATCGGACTAGAATGATATTGTGTCATATAAAACATTGTTAATACCTACTAATAGCACAGAATAGGGAATAGTACTTACTTACTAATAGCAGAGAATAGTGAATAGTACTTACATACAGAACTTGCACTCCGACATCAATTAAAGCACATTCTATTGTTTACAGAGAACATATTTCGAACGTTAGGGTTGTCAGGAAAGTAAAATATATACCAGCAAACGTTGTTTAAGAACTAGCAAAGTACATAAATCAAAAGAAACATCTTTTAGTACATTTAAAATTCATATTATAGGTTAGGAGTAAACTCAATATCGGTAAGTAAGACGGGCCATTAGTCGTGGATTGAGAGGTCTCGAGCTGGCGACCTGCCAGTGTACACCTTCGACTAGATTTGACCACTGGCTGCTGCTTAAATACCGGGAAATATTTCAAATGGAGTATGGATGGAAAGAACTTTTACTTTTTAGGGCAACGTACCTAAATATTTCATATCCCTCCATAATGTTTTATTATTGTATCTTCTGTTTGCCTAGAAAAGGTTAGGTTCGGCTGATTTGCCGCGTCCCGCGTGTCGTGACGTGTCTACTTGTCAGTTCCGGCTGACGGGTGACAGCATTTTTGACAGCTGGCTGTTAAGTTGGTCGCGTTCGTGTTCGCGAAGCCACTGATTCGATCGTGTGATCGAACTCCTCCTAAACGACTCTTTTTGAAATTTGGCACGGTTATAGTGACCATCACTGTGAGTGCATATATCTGAATTCATAAAGATCGGTCCAGTCGTTTAGGAGTTCGACCCGGATCGACAAACTCAGCTCAATTATTGCAACAGCAGAATGAATTGCATACCTAGTATGCATGTATTAATCCCACGAGCCTCTTGCCACTTATCTGTGTGTCTTTCAATTTGGATTTAAAACATAAATTGAAAATGTAGTCGTACAGCAACCGCAACATTACTTTTCTAATACACAATGTAAATTTGTTTTATTTATTATTACTTTTATGACAAACGTAATCAAATGCGATGCCATCAGCGTTGTAAAATTAATATTTACATTTCTGTAATGACGTAAAGTAGCTTGCGGTGAAAGGATTTCACAAAAACTCAAATAAACGAGCTTTGGCGCAAACAATGGGCTTTGTTGATGATATATTTATGAAAATGAGTTTGGAATTTTGAGGTAAATAATATGTATTCTATTTACTCTGCGTTCACTTAAATCCAGTAAAACTGTATTTATAACTGTGTATTGTTATTTTAATGATTATTGAACAATGCATCTTTCTTATGATGAAATTGCCTGATGAAATAATTTAAAGAGGAAAGGTTTTGTGAGTTTGCTTGAATAGGCTCCAAAACTTGTGAATCGATTTCAATTTTTTTTTCACTAAGGAATATGTAAGTACATTAATCCCTGCGTGCTACAGGCATGGCTGCGTGGGAGTTGGGAACGAGACAACTATATCACGCGCCGGAAGCCGCGGCATCAGCTAGGAGTTATTTATCTAACTACTAGTGGTTGCTCTAAAAAGCTCAGGGTGAAAAAATTGTATTAAATCAAGGAACACTTGTGCCAAGTTTCGTGAAGATCGGATAAAAACTGTGGCTGTGGCTGTGCCGGAACACACATACAGACAGACAGACGGACGAAAATAAAATTGTCCAATCTCGAAATGTAGACGCTTCGCCTGCTCGGTCAAATACGTAGTACCGAGCCATTTTTCCCGAAGGGTTAGGCATTGATTGAGAAGTTTTTAAAGATATAAGAATGTTCCACCTTGCTTGCGGGGTTTTGGACACAGTGATTCATCAAAATTAGGAGTTAACTCAAAAGTAATATAATTGCTCAAAGAATTTAAGCCAATATATTAAGTTGATACAAATACGTTTCAACATCATTTTTGTAATTTGATTGACGGTGAAGTGGTAGTTGGGAGGTATTGAAACGATCGCAGTAACAGTATATGATTGATTTTATTATCGAAATGTATTTATATTTTAACAATATATCCCCGGCTTGACACAAACACTAAACAAAGGACGGGTTAATATACCTATACATTTGTAGTACTTACGGAGGGGCTCGAGGTCTAGTGGTAACCGACAATGTTAACACATTGTAAAGGTTAAGCAACATCTAGTCAGGCCCATCTTAGGATGGGTGAACATTTCTTAAGACACTGAGACCCCTCTATGCCTCGGAAAGCACGTTAAGCCGTTGGTCCCGGTTGTCATACGAACATCTATGGCAGTCGTTAGGGGTAGTTGGAGCCCTTAATCAAAAATCCGACCGGTCTAACTACAGAACTTCGATATCGCCCATGGGTTGTGGAGGTCAGATGGCAGTCGCTTCACGGAAAATATCGAAGTTCAGGCACATTGCAGTTAGAATGGAAAGCCGACCCCAACTGAGTTGGGAAAGGGCTCGGTGAATGATTATTTGTAGTACTTATAATGTCTCGCTTGCTTTGAATTGGCGAGTTCAATTATAAGGAGGTGTGGCTTATGGCGTATACGCAGGTGGAAACTGTTAGAAGCTTGTAGAATGGACTAGAACCGAATTCTCCTATGATTGTGGCCGATATTAAAGATGTCAGACAGACACAATTTATTAATTTGTAGGTCGTACCTATAGATGCATTTTCGAAATCTTCGGCTGTGGTCAAAATGGATATGACGTACATCTTCATTTTTATTTTTTATTTTCATTCATTTTTGTGTTTGAAGTTATGTTCATTTATTTTCCATTCATTTTATTTTCATAAGAAAGTTAAACTTTCAGATAAATTTAAGTTATAAAAGTAAGTAAATTAGTTTTCAAAGTTGTTGCAGTATCTTATAAAGTTTTTAAAGAGTTTAATATAATAAATAATATTATTCACCAATAGTTCAAAGTTAAATAATGTTATTATTGAATTTGGTTTCTTTTAGAAGTGTATGATTTTTCATTCCAATTTCAAAATAGTATACTACGTACGAAAAGTAAAGTAATTTAGTAAAATTTCAAAAGTTCTTGTTTACATAAGACTGATCTTCGCAGCTCCACCCGAAGTGTGTAAAATTCACAATCCTGATTTTCAAAGGATCTTACTTGAATAAAAATATACTTAGATATCACCTGTTTGTTGGTTTTTGGAATAAAAGACAGGAGCTCGTTATAATACGTGTCGTGTATTTCAGTCGGCCATGTTACAAAGTGAGGAAAGAAGGAAGTGAACATAGACAAGACAATATTGATATAATCTAAGCATAGACTAAACTAGGCTATGGCTTACAAGCTAATATAATATTATGACATCTTCCCTTTAAGTAACTTTATTATAACTTATATTTTAGATTCTTATATAAAAATAACAAAACGCATTTTAGTGTTTTGACACGAGACAATTTGACGTTTTAAAAGATTCTGACAGTTGACATAATTTGAAGTTGTCAATTTGACGATTATTTCTAAATGTAAACAAACAATGGTTTACAACATTTTAGTTTACTAATTAATTACTTATAACTAAGTACATGACAATGAATACGAAATAATGTTTATAAGACTGTGTCTATAAGACGTTGTGGTTGCCTTATCTCTCTTCCTGAACTAGAATATTTCTTAATTGGTTGACTGCTAGTACGTTGAGGAGATTGACTATGAGAAATTTTAGAGTAATCATTTGTATAACAAGGAGTATAACTGATATAAGTTTGATTGGAACTGACTGGTTGAGTGTGAAAATTATTAGTCTGTGTGTTATGTGAATGAAAAGAATATTGAGACTTTGGTCTAAGTGTTATGTATTGTCTATTGCGACGATATGTACCAAATTTACTTTTTATGATATACGACCTAGGTTCAGGACCAACTTGTTGTATAATACCTGGAAACCAAGACGATTGTGGATGTTTTTGAAACATAACATGACTATTTACCTCCAAGGGTTTAAGATCTTTGGAATTTTTGTTGTAATACTCTTTCATCTTATGTAAATTTTGATTATTGACTTGTTTAAGATGTCTATAGTTACACAATTTTGGTTTTAAAAGTTTTTCTACTATAGGTAGCTTTGTACGAAGTCTACGTGACATGGAAAGTTGTGCTGGTGAACATAAATTGTTTTTGGGAGTATTGCGATATTGCAGTAATGCTAAATATGGATCAGTATTATCAAGTAAACATTTTCTAAGCATATTTTTAATTATGCCTACTGTCCGTTCTACCATACCATTTGAACGGCTGTGATAGGGACTGGAAGTGACATGGTGAATATTCCAATCTTGTGTGAAATCATGAAAAGATTTGGAATTCATCGGTGGACCATTATCTGACATTAATGTATGGGGAATACCATGACGAGCAAATATTGATTTTAGCTTGATTATGACTTGGTCTGCACTGTAACCATTACTTAAAATTGCTATCTCAACATATTTTGAGAAATAATCGACTACAATTAAGTATGTATGCTTGTTGAACTCAAAGAAATCTATACCAACCTTATGCCAAGGAATGTATTTGTAATCATGTGGTAATAGACTTTCTTTAGTGTTACTTACTCTTTCTTAAAGTGAGACAAATTTCACAATTACTGATGTAATTATCTATATCTTGACTAATATTAGGCCAGTAAATTGTATGTCTTGCCAAATTTCTACAACTATTCAAGCCTTGATGACCTTCATGTAATAGTTTTAAGAAATCTTTTCTTAAAGAAATAGGTATAATAACTCTATCTGACAAAAATAAAAGGTTATTAGCATAATGTATATCATCTTTAACAGGAAAGAAAGGTTTAATACAATCTTCTACTTTATGCTTTGAATTTGGAAATCCATTTTTACAGTAATTAATAAGAGTTTGAAGAGTTTGGTCAGACCTGGTAGCTTGTTCAATTTGTTGTAACTTGAAAGGACTAAGTGACAAATTAGCAGTGAGTAAATTAACATGAAGTTTAATATCTTCATCCAATTCTACTAATGCATTTTCTGGTAATGCAGCACGGGACAATGTGTCTGCGACATATAAGTATTTACCTGGTTTATAAGTAACGATAAGATCATAGGGTTGCAAACGAAGCATTATTCGTTGCAATCTTGGTGGAATATTAAATAAAGGTTTACTAAATAAAGAGACAATAGGTTTGTGATCTGTTTCCACTAGGACTTTGTTACCAAAAATGTATTGATGGAACTTAGTACAACCAAATAAAATTGCTAGGAGTTCCTTTTCAATCTGAGAGTAATTTTGTTGAGACTTTGTCAAAGAAGCTGAGCCATATGCTATAGGACTAATATTATGTAAGATGACAGCACCTAAAGCATCTTTTGAAGCATCTACTGACAAAGTAAGTGGTTTTTGAGGATCAAAGTATGTTAAGACTGGTGAAGAACTAATTAGAGACTTTAATTTATTGAATTCTTTCTCATGACTGTCATTCCATGACCATATTGTGTTTTTATTAAGTAACTGTCTTATGTTTGATGTTTCTTTTGATAAATCTTTTATGAATGAGCCAAGAAAATTAATCATGCCCAGGAATCTCTGGACATCTGTGACATTCTTAGGCTGTGGCATGTTGCAAATTGAATTTACTTTAGATGGATCTACAGACACTCCATTTTTATTGAATATAAAACCTAAATACTTGACTTCACTTTGACAAATGTTACATTTATTACTATTAAATGTTAGACCTATATCTTTTGCACGACAAAGAACTTTTTCTAGGATTTGATCATGTTCTTGAATGGTTTTAGCATGTATAAGAAAGTCGTCCATCATTATTTTAATGCCTTGTATGTCACCAAACCGGGAAATCATTTCTTTATGAAAGATTTCTGGAGATGCATTGACACCAAACGGTAGCCTTAAAAAACGAAATCTGCCATAGGGGCTTATAAAAGTACATAGTTTGGATGATTCTTCATCTAAGACAAGATTCCAAAAGCCTGACTTAGCGTCTAAATTTGAAAAATAACATGAACCATTTAGTTCTGCTTTAATTTCGTCAATATGTGGAAATGGGTAATGTGAACGTTTAATAGCTTTATTTAACTTACGTGGACCTAAACATAATCTAATGCTTCCATCCTTTTTAGAGACAATTACCATAGAGTTGACCCAATCAGTTGGTTCATCAACTCGAGCAATAATACCAGTGACTTCTAACTTATTAAGTTCTGCCTTGACTTTATCCTGTAATTTAAAAGGAATTTTTCTACTTGCGTCTACCGACGGCTTGACATTTTCGTTGAGAGTTAAATGACATTCATAGTTTTTAAGAGCTCCTATTCCATTAAAAACCTTACTATATTTCTTTAGTATTGACAGACTGTTTGACTCTGCGGGGACTTTGTGACACATTGACTGTGATATGACTTGACTTTGACTGTTAGACTGACTTGACATTGACTGTATATTGTTGTTCTGGCTATGCTGACTAAGTGTGTAGTTTGGACTGTGTTTAGATATGTTTTCATCAAAGGTTACTGAATGTATTCTTTTTATGACTTTTAACTGTTGACATGACTGTCTACCCAGAATATTTTTGCAATCTAACTGTGTAATATGGAAACACAAGTTGTATGATTTGTCATTATACTTACATGGTAATGTACAATAACCGATTGTAGGTATACTTTGACCTGTAAATGTTGTCAAGTTAAATGGTGTTTGTGTAAGATTTATCTCTTGCAACGCTAGTTTTTCAAATGCTTTCTTAGACATCAAATTCACATCTGCACCTGAGTCAATAAGTAAGCAAACAGATTGACTACAGATACTTAGGGTTATTGACCATTGGTTACTATCTTTTACAGAATTACATTGATAAACAGCACCTAGAAAAGCTTGATCATCATTAGAAAAATCTTCTTGTACATAATTAACATATTTTTGCTTGGACTTACACATCTTTGAATAATGATTAAGTTTTTGACAGAAATTACACTTTGCACCAAGAGCAGGACATTTAAAACGATGTGTTTGACCACACTTTGGACACATTGAGTTATTCATAGACTGATTGTTACCTTTATAACCATTGGGACTGCTATAACTCGATGAATGGGATGTATTGTATGACTGGTTAGGATTGTACCTTGACTGTTGACTGTGACTCTGAATTCTTGATTGACGATCCTGTGACTGCTGATTGTACCTTGATTGTTGACTGTGACTCTGAATTCTTGATTGACGGTCCTGTGACTGCGGATTATACCTTGATTGTTGACTGTGACTATGATTTCTTGACTGATTTCTTGACTGACGATGTTGTGAATGACTTCTACTGGACTGTTAACTACTTCTGTTATGTATACTATCTATCCTAGCTACAGATGAATTGGGATTTGTGCCTGATAATATTTGAACTTCTTTCCGGGACGATTCTAGTGACTTAGCAATATTTATAGTGGCATCTAAAGTGGTAGGTAATTCTTGCAAAATTTTCTCTTTAATGTATTGATTCTGATCATTTAGATTCCAACTAAATATATCTTTTAGTAAATCGTCTTGCAATTCACCAAAATTACACTGATGGGCTATATTTTTGAGATCTGTTATATAACTGTCCAGCTGTTCATTTTGCAGTTGCTTTCTGTTAAAAAGTTTATGCCTTATCATGGTTATATTGACTTTTGGGCTGAAATAACCTGCAAATCTGTCGATCAACACTTGTAGCTTGACTGTTTCGACATCTAGGTTGAAAGAATAAAATATGTGAAGGCAATCTGGTCCTATATAATGTAATAAAAGTGCAACTTGCCTTTCTTCGCTTTCTTGATCATATTTAAATGCTTTGAGATATATTTTGAATTTGGTGATCCAATTTTTCCACGTGAGCGGCATGTTGGATGCATGAACGTCCATGTGCTTGAGGCGACCCGACGACGTTGAAGATTCGTCCATTTTTTTCTTTTGGTTGATCCAGTTCTTCCTAAGACACGCCAGTTAACCCCACACCTGATGTTTGTTGGTTTTTGGAATAAAAGACAGGAGCTCGTTATAATACGTGTCGTGTATTTCAGTCGGCCATGTTACAAAGTGAGGAAAGAAGGAAGTGAACATAGACAAGACAATATTGATATAATCTAAGCATAGACTAAACTAGGCTATGGCTTACAAGCTAATATAATATTATGACATCACCCAAGGCACAGAATAAGGAATAGTACTTACATACAGAACTTGCACTCCGACGTTAATTAAAGCACATTCTTTTTTTACAGAGAATATAATTCGAACGTTAGGGTTGTCAGTAAAGTAAAATATATACCAGCATAATTTGACCAATAATTGATATTGAGACATAGATTTGATATTGAGGCATTAAGCCTCAATATCAACTCTATGGTCCATTCTGTGTCACAAACAAGAGACAACCCTTACTGACTTACAACTTCAAGTTGTAGCTGATATCACGTTTTTTGCGATTGTTAGGCGAGTGACGTAGGAATTATTTTTGTGTTTAATATAATAAAAAAATCTTTATTTTATTTGTGCCAAAGATGCACCACTTACAAGTGAAATTGCATTTTGTATATACAACGTGTTTCATATTAGTGTGGTCATATTTGACCCTCGTTACACATGCGCGTTGAGTTAACTATACGCACGGACAAAATTGCAAATACAAGTTTAGTTAAAACTTTTAAGGTGTCATGTAAATATAATTGATTTGTTCATTTAATCGATATTTTATAAACCCAACACTACCTAGGGTCAAATTTATTCGTAAGGTTCAGTCCTCTTCGATGAATCGTAAACAACTCTTATTTCATATGCTCCTGGTACAGAATACTATTTTGTAGTAATGATAGGTTGTGGACTTTAAAACAACAAAAACTAACCGATTTCATTGTGCATGTCATCCTGGTAGATAGGTAGGTACCGTGTTCCACAATAAACACAACTAACTCACTAATATCACGATACTTAGATAAACATTATTGAATTTAATAAAAAATACACTTCCTACCTCTAATAAACACAAAACTAAAAAGTAGGTACTAAAGTAACGGCTCGAAATGTTCGCCGCCTTGATCAATGCACAGTTGGGTCCGTCGCATCATGCTGGCAGTTACATTACACAGCATGTCTGGAGTTACACTGCTAAATGCATCAAATATTTTAGACTCCATATCTTCACGCGTGAGACATACCGCACTGTACACTTTGTTTTTGACATAGCCCCACAAAAAAAAGTCAAGTGGTGTGAGATCCGGTGACCTCGGAGGCCAAGGTATGGGACCACCACGTCCGATCCACTGGTTAAACCGCTCATCTAAATACGCCCGTACATCTCTCGCATAATGTGCTGGCGCCCCGTCTTGCTGGTACATCATATTTGTGTACAATGTTACAGGCAAGTTTTCAAGTTCGGGTTCTAAGACGTTTCTAAGGAACGCGAGGTAATTTTCACCGTTTAGCGAACTCGGTAGCACGAAAGGACCAATTAAAATATCTCCGATTATTCCCGCCCAAATGTTAACACGCCACTGATGCTGAAAGTTGTTTTCTGCAGATGCGTGTGGGTTCTGATGAGTCCATACATGTTCGTTATGTTGGTTACTGATACCAGCACGAGTAAAAGATGCTTCATCGGTCCATAAAATACGGTTCGCGAAACTAGGGGATCGTTGTGCTTCCTCTCGGTACCACTGGCAAAAGTTGAGACGTGGTACGAAATCAGCCGGTGTCAGTTCTTGGGTGTGCCTGAAGTGGTACGGATGTTGACCATCTGCTTTTAGCACGCGCCATACTCTCAAATGATTCATTCCCAGAACAATTCCAGCGCGGCGAGTACTTGTTCTGGGATTGGATTGAAAATGCTCGAGAATAACAGAAACAGATGGTCTGCCTTCTGAGCGGGAACCACGGAAAGAACCAGTGTCATGTAAACGGTTCACCATTTTTCGGAAGCACTCCACAGATGGTAACCGCCGCCGTTCACCTTCGAGTCTATTGTCCACAAATCTTTCTCGATAAAGGCGACGAGCTTCACTCAGACTGCCATCGGCTGCCCCGACGCAAAGTATCATTTCATAATATTCACTATTACTTAAATACGCCATGATCGATTAACACAGATTACTACGTACGCCTAATATCAAAGTTTACTTGCAACTGAAAAGAAATTAGATAGTTGTAAGTGTTGCCCAAGTGCAATGTCTTATTTCCTTGAATTACGTCGTAATTTTGGTAAAAATCTAATAAAAGTACCAAGTAGGTACTTAGTTTTATTTATGAAAAAAAGCTAGTAGGTACCTAGTATAAAATAATTTAAGAGATAAATAATAACATAATTATTATTTACCATAAACACAGGATATTTCCCTAAGACCTATGAAATAAAATAAAATTGTTGAATGCCAGCGCGGCGTCGCTCGCATGATAGTATGCATGTAAATACATTTCGAAACCTACTTAAACCCATTTAAAAAAAAAACCGCTTCAAGATCCGTTGCGTAGTTTTCAAGAACTAAACATACATTAGAACAGACAGACGGAAAAAGCGACTTTCTTTATCCATGTAGTCTAAGATTAGTAATTTATTACCAATTGCTAAAATGAACAAATATCCAGCATAAAAAAAGCTAATAAAGTCCCCGTTTATGAAGAACATTGCGTTAACTTGCAACACCGGAATAATATGGGTTTTGCGGTAAAATTTACGTGTTGTGACGTGTACGTCTTTGATATATGCCGACATCGCTACTGATACCTAGTTTCTTCAAAGCGGCTCCAATCAAAAAAGTGGGCGGTTCTCTTTGTAATTTTTAGGGGTCCTTAAGATACATATTAGTGAAACTGACACCAACACCTCCTACTTTTTCTGATATCCTCGTTGAACCATACAAGTTGCCACTTTTAGCGATAATGTTTTATGAACTTTTATGCATCACATTATCATGACGAATCGAGAACCTAAGTACCTACTCTTTTTTAAAGTCGGTCAAAAATAACCAAACACCTTGCAGATCATTTACTTCATGGTAAATGAGTCGAAAGAGAGTTCACGATATGGTAGTGCAGTGACTGGCATCCACGATCTCTCTATCCCGAAACTGAATACCTACATACTACTATACCCACCAGCGTTCTCAACAGCTACAACATAAACTTCTACACAAACAGCAGTTGTATTTTAAATATCTGTGCGGAACCAATTTATAAAAAGTGTAAATTTAAGGAAGACAAGAACATAAATGTTTCTTCTCTTTTCTTCGACAGCAAATGCGTTGCTCCTGGTATTTGAGTAGGTTGACAACAAATTACGTGTGAGTTGTGACATTCACGACAATCACGTGATACATAAATTCATAGAAAAACTTCAAAAATAACTTTGAGTAGGCACTCTTTATTTTGACCCCAAGTTGTGATTCGGAAACTATTTTGTATGATAACTATTGATAAAGTAACTTTATCTGTTGGTTAAAATTTTGAGTAACAACGAGACTGTCCGAATCTATTTCACTGTTTGGCAAACCTACTTGAGGTCAAATCTAGAGTTCATTCTAATCATATGTTTATTTTGTAGTGCAGTCTTAGAGCTTCATTTCAATGAGCTATCGATAAAAAGGAAAATTTATCGACTACGTCATTATAAGTCAATATTTTATTAAATTAATTAAAGACCCCGCGCAATATATTATTTAGGCCCTACCATTGGGTAGGGCCTAAATAATATATTGCAACCTTGAGATATGACCACACTAATATGAAACACGTTGTATATTAAACACAAAATCAAATTCACCCAATAAAACCGGCCTGGGGTGAGTTAGACTCGTGCACCGATGGTTCCGTACAAACGTAAAAAAATAACCACAGGACAGTAAATAGACCTCAGTATTTGATATGAATTTCAGCTTGACGAGTTCCTCAGAAAAAGAATCTTGACAAACAGACCGGCGGACAACAAAGTGAGCCTATAAGGTGAGAGTACAATTTTGTCCATTTGAGGTACGGAGCTCTAAAAAACCAGCCAAGTGCGAGTCGGACTCGCGCACAATGGGTTCCGTACTAAAACTAAAACAAAAATCACGTTTGTTGTATGGAAGCCCCCTTGAATATTTGTTATATTCTGTTTTAGTTGTTGTTATAAAGGCAACAGACATATATCTGTTCTTGAGGTTGGTGGTAAATGAAAGTGGACTGTATTTTACTGGTACTGGTATATTTGGTTCTTCACAAATTACAATTAGTTAAAGGATGCGAGTATCGCGGGCGGTGATTTAAAAGAAGTGCCAGCGTTACGTTGTGATGTGTCATTTTGAATGAATGAAGTTAGTGGGGGCGGCCGGGCCGAGCAACGTTCCGTTCTGCCCGGCCGCGCGTTGTTAGGCGCTAGTGCGCCAACAACATCATCTGCAAAAATTTCAACTTTCTAACTATCACAGTTCACGAGATACAGCCCAAGACAGACTGACGGATGGACAGTGAAGACTCTGTAATAGGGTTCCCGTTTTACCCAATGTGTACGGATCCTCAAAAAGTAGCAACCTAGCTTTATGTATAAAAAAAAACCTTTAAAATCTCCATACGACAAAATTACATAATATTATCATTCATACAACGCTTCCGCTATCTGTTAACCTGTTGTATTTCAATCACGTACTCGACTAGCAATGTATGATGTACATTAACTCTATAATCGTGTGAGTTAGTTTAATATCCGTTTCTTGATCGGAGAGATTTCCTCGCAAATTGTGGTAGAATAGTATTACATGTTGTCAAGTTTCCTGAAGATGTACAACTCTGTTCAAGGATGCCAACCAACCAACTTCCTTCTTCCAAGTCGATATTGTGTTAGACTTCATAAAGACCTGAGTATAACACAATATTGACATTATCACGAACTAAACGGCGAACACGCTCGCCATTTTGTTACATCCTAATTGGACAAATCAACTTGCGTATTGGTGTAACATTTCGTAGAGCTTTTCCGTGAACCTTTTGACAAAGAGTAAAGGCAAGGTAGATGCGCACTCTGTCACAAGAATGTCAGGTAAACTAAAACTTTACTCACTGCAGCCTAATTTAACTTTAAAATAACATTTATTTTATTTAAATAACCAGAATAAATAACAGATATGTAACTAACTGATACAAATACGAGTACTTTTATATTAATGCGATTACTGTGTAAAAATATACTATTACTCCTATAGGTTCTAAAATGTATGGTTCACACAAAGTTCTTAAACTCGTAAAATATTAAGAAAAATAAACACACAATACTACATGTACAATTTTAAAAAATCTTGTAACATTCTCAAAGCTATTCTCCAGTTAACCCTTCGTTCCATTCAAATTATTAAAATCATAAAGGTTTCAATAACCGAAGGTCTGAAAGTGATAAAAGGGGTTCTGTGATAATGATTACATTTGCATTTCCCAGCTGGTGTTACAGTTATAATAATTACTCGGGGTTGTGGGTTCGAACCCTCATTACATAATCGCGGTGAGTCAAATGTTATAGACCAGCTGCTGTTTTGAAGCACATGTGCCCTATGACCATAGTAGTGTCGACTTCAATCGATATCCAATAATATCGAAGAAAATGACAGTCACGTGACCCAATAAACACATTTTTTAAATTTCCTGCAATGTCATTATTGGTCATCGACAAACTCTTCGGAGCACTTGTTAAGAGAGAGAAGTTGACAAGTTTTTAAACTATTTATTAACCGGTTAAGTTATTTGGTGTATCATTATCACTTTAATTAATTAAGTACCTTGTAGGATGTAAGCCCAACTGCAAGTGATGCACATGCCAATCAACAGAGAACAATGATTTTAGTAAATGCTAGCTGAATATCGCGGCTCCGCCCGTGTGATATAGTTTTCTCGGTCTCAATTCCAGCGGGATCATATCACCGGGATAAAAACTCATTGATAGTGATAATGTACCTACATAACAGTGAAAAACTTTTTAAATCGGTTCGTTAGTTTCGAAGCCTATTCAATGAAAGCCAATAAACAGACAATTAAATCTTTGTACAGACGTATATATTAGAAAACATAAAAAATGTCAGTTATTAGGCGCACATTGCTCTCCTTGGTACGTGGGATTTCTTTAGTGACGAAATCTTTAATGAAGACGGCATGAACTGGAGTGTATTTAACACTCTTTTTTAGTCTGTCTAAGAAAAATATATAAAAATATCAAAACCACTAAGAAGTAGGTAAACGAGAAAAACTTAAGGTATATCATGAGAAATGAAGGAATATTACACTTCTTCCTAATCAGTCGGGTAAAAACTTATGTCAACAATTAATTCACTTCACTGCCATTTTCACAGCACCTCATAACAAGAAAAGGTCCGTAGGGACGCTTTTAAAACAAAAAATAGATACATTACGTACCCAAATTTTAATAATATTAAAAGCAAGACCCGTTGTAAACACCATAAAGTTGAGTAGGTACATTAAACGTACCGAAGAATTTTCACAAACAACGTACCCTTAGATTTATAATAGCACACATTTTTATCTCAAAAACGTTTTCAATTTGTCACCAAAATGTATACTCGATACTAAAATAGAACAATCCGAGATAACTCAAGTGAGATACGATGGTATTCAATTTTAAATATCATTCTACATTTGAAACTTACTCTACTCCTTCTAAATAAAGTTCAAAATATAATGTTCTAGATAAATTTTTAAATTTGGTAATTCTATCTTCAGCTAGAAATCTTCACGAACTTTGTTTGTAAGAGAGTAAAGTTCAAATTTATGTAACAGTTTTCGAGTATGATCTTAGAGTGATCGTTATTCCTAGGCGGTGAGCACTGAAGAGCCCTAGATACACCCAGTTTGGACAGAAGCCAGTCTAGTTCTGGAAATGCCACTTCTGGAATTACGACTCACTTCTGTTCAAGTACCTATTAGAATGCTGTTTGATGGTCATTCGTACAACAAGGTAATATTACATAATATTTTTGTGTGTAAATCACAGTCTTGTGTTTCATACGTAAATTGTGCAAGGTCGTAAGAATGTAAGTACAAATATTTGACACGAGTCGGGAATCAAACCCGAGACCTCTGAAGCAGCACTTACTCTAACTATACGAAACCTATGATAACAAAACTTTTAACTTCAACTGTGAACCACGACGTGGTACCCTTATTAGAAATTAAATTAATCCTTTGTACCTATGCATAGCCACATGCACTCACTGACTTGTAAACTATAAAGTGAGTTAAGCAATCTGGATTGTGGCTAATGGTAATCAAAACTTGCATTTCATCCAAACCAAGCTGTCATTAAAAATATAATTGAATTCCTAAATGACACGCATGATAGGTGCTTGAGATCATCGGAAAACCTACGGTTGAGAATGCCTCAGCACTCCACAAGCTTCTTCGATAACTCCTTTACTGTTGCAGCTATTCGCTTGTGGAATAAATTACCTGTAGAGATAAGATGAGCCGAGACATCACAAAAATTTAAATCTTTGGTTAGGGACCACTACTTGTTTAGCGTTGGAACTTTTATAAACTGCAACATTATTATGTACTTGCATTACTCTTTTATATATGTATGTATTCTTTTTGTATGTATGTATGATATGTGTATTTATGAATGATATGTATTATGTATGTGTGTATAATTATATGTATGTGTTTTTGTAATTATGTTCCCATATATGTATGTATTTATAAGTTTATTGACCTACGCCTACTACTACCTTTTCGTCCTTCAAATTATATCCATCCAAAGGTTGGTAGAAATTGCTTTATGCAATGAGGCCGCCCATTGTACTACTCATATATGTACCTAAGCTCTGTGTATGTAGATATATTAATAATGTAATGGCGTACAATAAAGCGTGTATAAATAAATAACTAAATAAATAATTTTGAAAGACCTTACAGACATTGAAATTATAAGTAAGTCGCGATATTGGTATAATATTGATCGCAATATTAGAGGTCTTGGGCTAATGGTGAGTTGGCCAGTTGGCAGAACGTTTCTCCTGGAAAGGAGTCAGTTGCTGGTTTAAGCGCAGTCAGACTCTAGTTTTTGGGATTCATCTTGTAAAAGTATTTGAGAAAAAGTTAGCATACTTCATTATATCTATATTCATTGAAAATTATGTTACAACTTGGAAGAAAACCTAACTGCTCGCTGCGGTCGCTGCCGTGGTACTGCGCTGCAGCATGCAATTGAGCGAAGCGACTATTTCTATTAAGGCATTTATCAATCTATAAGGAGCAGGATTTAAAAAAAAGTAATTGACCAAAAATATGTCAATAACTTTTTTGAGGGTCCTAAATCAAAATTCGGTCTCGAACAAAACCTGCTCCTGAGAATGCTTGATTTTTGAGTGAAAAAATCATGAAAATCGGTTTGGTAGTTGTCGAGAAACAATTTCACATCGAGTTGCATTTGAGTCACCTGATAAGGAGCTCCGCTCGTTACACTCGCTTCGCTCAATAAAAGACCCGGGTGGTATCATGTTGGCTAAATTCAAGAACTCGCGAGATCTAATAGTAAGCACTTGTGTGATAAAGTGGGGAATACATGGCAGGCGTCTAACACCCGTATTCACAAACGATACTATGAAACGCGTGAACGCTAAGCGCTGTCAAAACGTGTTGTGTTTACAGCGCTTAGCGTTCGCGCGCCTCATAGTGTCGTTTGTGAATTCGGGTGTTAGGCTTGTGACTAGTCAGCGCTGACCATGAACGACATGTTCCCCACTTACCTAGCCCATATTTGGCAAGATCGTAACAACAAGTAATAATAAATACGAGAATAATATTATTATGTAAACTGATCTTTATTTGACGACGATCCTCACGGTTAATGAACACTATTTATCCAAGTAAACACAATCAAACCATTACACTTTATGACATGTTCAACATTTTCATGATAATTTATCAAAATCATAGCATAAAGGTTTTATGCACCCACCTAACACTAAGTATCTTAGAACAAGTGCCATGTCTCTGCGTTTGAGTTGTTTACAACCGATTTCAATAAAGAGGAGGTTCTCAATTCGACTGTTTTTTTTATGTTTGTTACCTCATATCTGTAGACTCTTTACAGGAGGCCTATGTCGACAGAAAAACTGTTTCACACAAACCAGTTGCAGATCAAGTTAAAATACGAGTAGATTAAATCAAATTAAGTAATTTTGGTAATTTGAAGTCGGTTGTTGTGTCATCATGCAGTGAAAAATAAAATTGAAGAGTTTTGCGTAACTTAAAAAAACAACATGTTAAAACCAAAACACGATATTATGTTTATTGCTTTTCAAAATACTCTTTAAACATTTGTTCACGCCATCGAACCATTTTTTAAAACAGGAGGACCACAGATCTGAAGGCATGTTTTCTACGTGCTAATTGAACGCTATCACTGCCTCTTCGGAGTTGGTAAAAGTGAAACCTCTCATCAAATCTTTGATTTTGGGGAAATTACGGAAATCACAGTGTGCTAGGTCGGGGCTATGCGCAGGATGGGTGACGAGTTATACTTTTTCGGAAGCTAAAAATGACTTTGTTTTGTTGGCCGTGTGTGAAGAAGCGTTGTCATGATGTAGGAGAACGCGGCTTTTGGGTCGTCTTTCGCGAACTTTTTCTAACATCCTGGGTAAAAAAATGGTAGAATACCACTCGGCATTAACACTCTTTTGATCTTCAAGTGGAATTGTACAGATGGGACCCGTAGCTGAGAAAAAAAACGCGATCATTTTTTTACCAACGTTTCTCGCCTGCCTCACTTTTGTTGGCTTGTTCTCATTTTCAAACACCCATTCACAAGATTGCTATTTTTTCCGGGTTTAAAACATTAAATCCACGTTTCGTCTCCTGTGACAATGTCATAAACAGCATTAGAATGTCCGTGGTCGTACTTCAGTAGCATCTGTGAGCACCATTCTACGCGAGCCCGCTTCTGCTCCGCTGTCAGTTCATGAGGGATCCAACGACAACAAAGTTACCGAAATTTCAATTCTTCGTGTAAAATTTTCTGGATTTGACTCATACCAATCCCCAATAGTCCTCGAATTGTCTCATAGGTAATCCGCGGGTTTTCTTCAATTAACCGCTTAACAGTAGTCACATTATTTTAGTTCTAAAAAATCATCGCTCTAAAATCTTTTCGACTTAATTCCATATTCGTTGCTTACGTAGAACTTTGATGTGTGATAAAAAACAATTGACAAATGATTTCCCGCCAATTGCTTTTTTTTTATTACTAAGAAGGTTGCAACGTTTAAAAAAAATATAACATTCGAAATTAAAATAGTTCAGATTAGTTAGAAGTGCAAGTGTGCCCCATGTATTAAACACTTTACACATCTTTCAACAAATTTAAAATTCACATAAGGTTGGTAGTAAACTCAATATCAGTAAGTAAGACGGGCCATTAGTCGCGGATTGAGAGTTCTTGAGCTGGCGACCTGCCAGTGTACACCTTTGACAACATTCTGTTTGTCCACTGCTTAAATACCAGAAAATAAAATTTTAGAGTTTAATATTGAGAAAATAAAGTAAACTCTTTAAATGTTTTTTCCTGATACATGGACTCGTGGTTTCGTTCGGAACAATAGGTATCAATTACTGGACGTAATATGACAAAAAGTTTTCTGTGATACGATTTGTTGCAATTAGAGTGTACAGAATGGTACAGACGGATAGATAAGTACTTAAAATGTAAAACATCATCTTTTCAACCAACTTCGAAAAATGGAGGAGGTTCTTAATCGACTGCATGGTTTTTTCTTATGTTTGTTACCTTATTCCGACAATTATTTGATGCCATTTCGGTAATTTAAAGTCGGTTGTTGTAATAACTTTTGACGTGTATTATATTTGGTTTATAAATTAAATCTTTTCCCCTGCCTCCCCCATATTTTGATGTATTAAATGTACAATAAATATACACTTTTTCCACGTTTTATTATATAATAGATAGATACCTAAAGAGAAAACACCTTTCAATTAAGCACAAGTTTTTCCTCGAGGGATCTAATTTCGTTGTCAATTTAGTTCCATGGCCTTGTGTGAATCTCAAATAAGCTCCAGATTAATGAATTTAATTCGGTCTCAAGGGATCAGTGAGTACATAACTTGATTGTACACATTTAACTACAGAATTATAAGTCTAAAAAACTTTATTGTTTTTCACTAAATCAAGCTGTAACTACTGGGCCACCCACCCCTAACACAAGCATCATATTTACCACTGCTAGTATTTTTAAAAAAGTCTTTGTCTTTGATGATCTATTTATTTGGGGAGTGTGTTCCCATAAGAAATAAGAAATAATAAATACTTCTATACTAATAATTATAAAGAGAAAATAATTATTTATGGCTCCGTAATAACTGGCAGGGTCGCCATGAAATTTTAGGAGTTAACATGGAGAATCATGAATAATTCTTATAAAATACCACCTTTCTTTTATCTACTCGTATTATTTAAGTTAATTATATATTGTACACTATCCACATCGTATATTTCTCTTTCCATCCGAAGGTTGCATGGAATAGATCGTTTATTAGCGATAAGGCCGCCCTTTGTACATTAGTTTTAAGCCATGTATGTTATATGTTACTATTTGTTGCTTGTGTACAATGTACAATTGTATTTATCTTATCTTATCTTAAAATACACACAGTATAAGGCAATGCGAATTGTAACTGTATCAGTGATATTTTATTCTAAAGGAGCATACCGAATATATTGACATGTAGTCCTAAGGTAATGATCCTAACCCGTACCTCGGTTCAGTTAAAGTGTGTATATTCTCCTTAAGCTTATAATATAAGCTTAAGGAGAATTCAACTGAACCGAGGTACGGGCTAGGATCATTACCTTAGGACTACATCTCAATATGAATAGACAGCCGGTATAACGATTAACTACCAAATTCAATATGTAATCTCGATTCATATTTTTGCTATCCGGGATTGATCATTCTTACAATTCCCAATTTGACAGGATTTGATGGAATTATCAATCCCGGATAGCAAAATTGAGATTGAAATTACATATTGAATTTGGTATTAAATCTCGATTTGACTTCATCGCGTTAGGGATAAATCGCATTTGGTCTAGATCTCTAAACAACAAGATAGCATTATGACTAAAATATATATGCACGTTATCCCTAAGTAACATATGCGCCACTTTTTCCCGGTAATGTATTTCCATCGGTTATCCGCTAGAGCAAAGATTTGAATGTTTGTTTGTTTGCCTTGAATAGGCTCCAAAACAACAGAACCGATTTTGAAAATTCTTAAACTAACAATTCATTATCCCTGAATACTATTGGCTACATTACGCGGGTGGAGCCGCAGTAACCAGCTAGTGTTACAATACTTTATCAAAATCCATTTCATTACCATTAAAAATCCTAGCGTTCTATGGCACGCACGATCCGCAACATAATGGACCATTTAAAGTGCTTCACTTCATCATCTGAAAATCTACCCCCCCATGACGTCACAAAAAAACGTTTTACTCTCGCCAGTTCATCTCTGCTGACCCTATTTAGGACCACGGAGGCTCCATTACGTGGACGTTAAAACATTCGAATGAATAATCTCGCACAATTCAAAATGGCTGTTAAAATATAGCTGTTTGGTTGTATTGTACAAGTCATAGGCGAATTTTTGTGTAAATGAAGCGATATTGACCGAGCCAGCGAAGCGGACCCTTATTTCCAGACATTTTTGCTTGATTTCGTCTGTCTGTCTGTATGTGTATGGGCTACAAGAGTTTTTTTTTAAAATTTAAGACAAGGTTTTAATCGTGAGGATTTTTGATTTGAAAAAAAAAGCCCAAGTAATGTTACTAACGTTCGCAAGGTCTTCTGTTCAACCATATAGGCGACCTCTAGCTATCAGTTTTAAAGTAACGAATACCGTGTCATTCTGCAAGCAAGTTATACGCGCGAAGGAGGCAGTTGAGAGCAAGAGGGAGAGTACCCTGCCCCCTGAATTTCCACTTATCGTCGCAAAGTTATCTACGCCCAAAACTTCCAACCTCCATGATCCTGTTCTCAGGGTCACCTTACAGAAGCAGGCTTGGAGCACAGGGTAGCTCCAAGCTACTCTGTGCTCCAAGCCTGCTTCTTTAAGCACGGTGCACGGTGCACCACCACGCAGTTGAAAATGACTTTGGTCTTAGGCACAATAGCTCCTTGCACTCTATCTAACATAAACCTTCAAAAAGCTTTCGTGATAATCGTTGTGTTATTTAACCGTGATGTTTTAATATCTCCCGGCCGTCCGGTAATCTCAGCCCGATCCACGTCCGGCACCATCCGGTAACTGAGCCGGACACACCATACAATTTTTATGACATGTGAATTGGGATTTAATGGGATGTTCAAGAGGTCATTATTTAATTTAAAATTATGGTTGCTCGGTTTATTTGTGATGTATGGAGCTTAACCACTGTGTTTCTGTAATTTTGGATTAGGACAAAAACAGAGAACAACGCACAAAAAAACACGTGTTTACCGTTGAAAGGGTAGACAGAGGCGGTAAATACGCGCACATTTCGCCAGTCTCATTGTTTGACGTCACTTTGAGTATGGCTGGTCAGCAGGTGTACCGCATCCAGGTGATTAATGAATTTGAGATTATGACCTTGAGATGTTGAAATGGGTTCCTTAGTTCTTAAAGAATTTGCCAGAATAAGTCCTTATGGTAAGTGCATCATTTGCTAGGCTTGGATTGGGGAGTCTTATGAACTTGGATAATCTAATGAGTATAATGTTAACAAAATGACAACGTGTGTTGTTCAGTGGTTAGTAAAACAGCCTAAAACTAACTACTGGACTTGGAAGTCATGGGTTTGATTTCCACACACACACACACACACACACACACACACACACACACACACACACACACACAGACATATCACGCCTATATCCCCTAAGGGGTAGGCAGAGGTGCATTGCACACCCACAATTTGCCCGTATATTAGTTCCACGTAATAGGGGGCAAGTCTATTGCCGTCACCGGGCACATTTATAATGGGTTATATCCAAAATGGCCGAATGAATTTAATAAAAATTAGCAGCTATATTGTCATTTTGAAAAAAAAATTAAACCCGTTTGACCCGTAAAATTTTGATGAAAAGCAACAAAATCTTACGTGCCAGCCACTATGGCACAGCAAATTAAAGTCCTGGGCGTCTCGGACTCATTCGGATGGAATCCAGGATAATATAACTTTATGTGATGATGAGCATGATTGTTTTGTATGGCAGCATGTTTTCAAACACATATACTCTTAACCTTGACCAAATGCTCGTTATAATAAAACTACGATTATTTTCAAAAAAGCTAGTACGTATCATTTAGCCGAGAATCGTGGCGATTAAATATCTCAGGCCCACCTGGTACCCCGTAACTACTGCTCATTTGTCGAGAGAACCAACCCCTCATCCCCTCCCCCCAAACCCCCTCTGGGCTCCCCGGGAACAGTCTCGACGACAATCGTTAGTATTCCATTACAGTACTCATTTAAGTAAATAAAAAAAAATTGCAGTTATTTCAAACAGATGTCACCTTGTTAACAATATAATAAATACCCGCTGTTAGTCTGCAGTATACCAAGTTAACAAAATGAGGTGTTCTATATAATAATGAAGATGTATCTGCTCAAGTTCAGATCTGATGTAATAAAAAATTAATCCATACTACCCTTGGCCGCGGTATTACTCGTAAAATGGCTAAACCGATTTGACTAGTGCTTTTTCCGTTGAGTATGTTATTACTAGGGCAAATTTATTATCATTATCTCAGCTAATTGACGTCCACTGCTCCTGGGCATAGGCCTCCACCAACGGACGCCACAGTATTCGGTCTTGAGCTTCCCGCATCCAATGAAAAGGTGTGGAAAGCTTCTTCCTCCAGGCTCCACCCGGCCGTTTCTGAAAACCAACGCTGTCTGCCTGCACCACTTCGCAGACAGCATTATAAAATAAAAAATAAAATAAAATAAAATAAAATAACGTTTATTATCTTTGAAATTTTCAGAAAATTATTTAGATTCGTCAGAAGTTGGTGTGACTCTACCGAGGGTTCCAAAATGCAACGAGACTGAGAAGAGCCCTCAAGAAACTCAGCTCGGCTTTTTTCAAAATATTTCATCTTAAATCTAATACAGAGTTATTTAGAAAGGAGCAATTCGTTACGTTGTTACAACCAGGCCGCCTTGTCATCTAAGAAATCATTAATACTATAATAAGCTTTATGGCACAATTTACTTTTTATTAGTTTTTTAAATTTATTGACAGATAAATTTGCTATTTCGGTTGGCAATGTATTGTACATTCGAATAAAGTTCCCCGCAAAAGAATTACTCACTTTATGAAGCCTAAATTTAGGAACAGCCAGTTTATCCTTATTTCTTAAGTTTAGATTATGATTATCACTATTTTTCACAAATTTACTTTTGTTCTTGTGGGTATACAATAAAATTTCATAAATATACTGTGAATACACTGTAAGGATGTTAATATGCTTAAACTTATCTCTTAATGACTCCCGAGACCCCATTCCATAGATAGTCCGGATAGCCCTCTTCTGCAACACAAAGATGCATTCAATATCGGCAGCGTTACCCCACAGTAGTATGCCATATGTCATGATACTGTGGAAGTAGCTGAAGTAGACAAGACGCGCCGTTTTAATGTCTGTAAGTTGTCGGATCTTTTTGACAGCATAGGCTGCTGAACTAAGCCTGGCCGAAATTTTCCCGATATGAGGCCCCCATTGCAATTTGGAGTCTAACGTTATGCCCAGGAAGACAGTGTCATCGACCAATTCTATTATATCATCCCTAACCTTAACACTGGTTTTAACAAGTCTTACATTAGGTAAGGTGAATCTTACACATTTAGTTTTATTTTCATTTAATAATAAATTATTAGCACAAAACCAGTGGACTATCCTAGAGAGGGCAATGTTTACATCGTCAAGTTCGCGCTGTCCACGTTTAACTTTAAATATTAAAGAAGTGTCATCAGCAAACAAAACTACCTCGTGGTCGTCTCTTATGAGGTGAGGGAGATCATTAATATATACTAGAAAAAGAAAAGGTCCCAAAATTGAACCCTGCGGTACCCCCATTGCTACAGGAGAACCAGGTGACTGTTTACCATTGATCACTACTTTCTGGACCCTATCACTTAAGTAAGAATTGACGAAATTCAAGGCCGTCCCCCGGATTCCGTAATGATCAAGTTTCTTAATTAAAGTCTGGTGCTGAACGCAATCGAAGGCCTTAGATAAGTCACAGAATACACCATAAGCATCATATGACTCATCCCAGGCCCTGTATATACACTCTAATAATTTAATTCCGGCATCAGTGGTGGACCGACCACGAGTGAAACCGAATTGTTTTGTATGTAATAGTTTATTAACGTTAAAGTGATTTTGCATTTGATTAAGCATAATTTTTTCAAAAATTTTACTAAATGTAGGTAGTACAGAAATGGGACGGAAATTGGACGGATCTGAAGTACTACCCGATTTAAACAGGGGAATTAATTTACTAGATTTCATTAAATCAGGGAACACACCACTATCAACACAATTATTAAATATTATTACTAGTTCAGGAGCAACCATTTCAATAAAAGAATTTACTAAATACACAGAGATGCCCCAGAGGTCAGCTGTTTTCTTGATATTTAAAGATTTAAAAGTTTTTAAGATAGTGTTTATGTTCACTTTACTGAATTTAAATATAACGTTACAACAAGGAACGTTTGCTTTTAACAAAGATTCTGCAATGGGGGTTGAAGAGCCTAGGGTTTTTGTCAAATCTACAGGAATTCGGGAGAAAAAATTTTCAAATTCGTTAGCGACCTCGAAGTCTGATGTAGTTATTTTACCATTTATATTTAGTTTAAAATGATTATCATTTAATTTTTGTTGACCTCTTTCCGCGTTTATAATTTTCCAAGTAGATTTAACTTTGTCTGCACTATTGAGAATTTTATCACTTATATATTTTGATTTAGCTGCTAAACAATCTGCTTGAAACTTTTTTGAATAAGTTTTAACATAATCTAGAAATTCAACTGATCTATTAAGCTGTCTTTCTGAGTATAGTTCATAAAGTTTTTGTCTACTTTTGTGTATACCCTCAGTGGCCCATTCACTGAAAGTAGGACTATCACTAATCATGACCTCCTTAGACTTGAATATGGAGTTGAACTCGTTGTAAAAAGAATCAAAAAATAATTTATACATTACATTTGGATCTAAGCCAGTGTCTAAGAATGGAATTTTATTGCAAAGTCCAACCCTCATACGTTCCAAGCGGTCACCAGTTATTGGTCTACATAATATTTTACGTTTTATAACTTTTTCTTTAGTGATTTTAAAAGATGCTATTTGCCCACAATGGTCTGAATCTAGCTTTTTTATAATACTTTTACTTTCTGGCAACATATCGCTGTATATATTATCCAGGCAAGTGGCTATTGTATTACAATATCTAGTAGGCCATTAAGCTGAGAGACGGCCATTTATTCCACATCTTACTGTTTCTTTAGTTGAATTTCTGTTTTTCATTACATATATATTTTATATTTTGTGTTCCTTTTATGTAAATTCGTATAATAAATATATTTTTTCTTTCTTTCTTCTTTCTTTACAATAGATTAATTACCTATGTAGAACTTGTTTAAATTTCAGAAACTTTATGATTGTTCTACGTAGTCGTTAAGCCCTTAGGAACCTTTACTATTTAACGTGCTAACAAAATTACTTAGGTATTTACTTACTAAACTCATTCCACTAGATAAATAAAGAATTGAACCGTTTCCCAACAAATAGCTAATCCACGGAACATCTCAATCGTTATTTGCCTTCGTATATTTATCACGTAAGAAACCTCAAATCATTCTATCTGTGAATCTTTTATTCAACAACAATAGGATACCGATAGGATTAAGAGTAGGAACCTATATATTCTACGCTCCTTTTAAGGCAAGTATTGACTGGATAATTGACTAGTTACAGAACGTCTGAATTGTGAAATCTTCGTTTTCTAAACTCGAACCGAACTCCGAACAGGGTCTTTGTTTTGCTACAATCATCATTATACTAGTGGACGCCCGCGGCTTCGTCCGCTTGACAAATTATATACACAAAAACCTTCCTCAAGAACCACTCTATCCATTGGTGAAAACCGCATCGATATCCGTTGGGTAGGTTTAAAAATCTAAGCATCCATACATCGGAAGCGACTTTGTTTTGTAGGTAGGTACTATATTATGATTATGATTATCATGTAACATCTGTCCTGACTGTGGGAACTTAGGTTTGAACCACAGAAAGGTTTTAGATTTTCTATAGTGCCCGGCAACGGCATGTAGGTGTGATTGTATGTTTGTCTGTCTATTTTCCCTAAGGGCAGACGCTCACTTTTTGCCAACTGACTTACAAACGAGCAATAAAGTGGCTGGCGAAATGTGGGCGTATTTAACGCTTCTATCTACCCCTTCGGAAATAAAAATTAAATTTTTGCGTGTGTACATCGAAGATATAATTGAGAAACTGTTGTAGGGGGTTTTATGAACGCAATAGAATCCAAAACAATGGTTTTTAGAATTTTTGTCTGTTTGTCTAAATGTTTGAATGCATTTTCAGTAATGCGTTGTGGTTTATTCAACTTAACATTTAAGGTTTTATTTCAATCGGTTCATAAATAAAAAAGTTATGTCGATCTAAAGTATCACACATAATCGGAAGTTAAGCAACCCCTGGTCGCGGTTCCAACTATGATGGTTGACCACATTTGGCACAAAAAATATATCAAGTGACAGACATGACAGACAGACACAAACATCACGCCTATATCCCCGAGGGTAGGCAGAGGTGCGGTACATACCCACACTGTGTCTGTACTTTAGTTGGTCCTACGTATTATTGGGCCTATTTCTTTACTGTCCTCCATAACCACTCTAATTCAAATCAAATATACAACAGTCAGGACAGGTGTTATATACCTGTAGTCCGAGTAGCTCAGTAATAAATAACTCTTTTGAAACTTGCGACAAGAAGGTCCTTGACGAGATACTATTTGCTGCTTTTTATAACGCTTGTGTATTCCTCGATCAATCATATACCTCAATCAATCAATCGTCATTATACTAAATTTGTAACTGGTGATCAAGAAAACTATAATACGCAGGCGGAGCTGCAGGCAACAGCTAGTTGTATAATATGTGTATATTCCTCTTAGCGTTCCGTTCGAAAACCGTACACAAATAGTCGAGAAAACTGAATGCACACGAATATTTGACTAATTGAATATTTCGAATAATTGACTGATTCTACAGGATCGAATCAACTAATCGATGTAGTTTTTATGTTTGCTGACGTTATTATTAGCAAAAGATATATTTGACTGAGGGAGCGAAGCGACCGAAGTCTCCGTTTCAACTTGCAGACTGGGGAGAATTTATTTCGTCTGTACCTCTACATGTCTACATCTCTACATCTACGGGTTCCGTCAGATCATGTTTGCGGCCGTATTTATCAACCGATTTTCATGAAACTCTACACACATACTCCTTGCTTACAATGAATAACATATGAATGATATTTTTTGGATTGGATGAAAAATTAAAGAGTAATAAAGAAAATTGAAAAATAAATGTTCTAAACAAAGCTCCCGAAGTCTACGGTCTGTCAAGAATGTAATCCGTAACCATAGCAACCCATATAAATAAAATCAAAAGTCATGCAAATAATTACAATTTAAGAATAAACAAAGCCGCTCCCGAAGTCTACGGTTCACGGAACCACTAGTAATATTTACGTGGTAGCAAAAATAGATCTACACACTCACAGGTTTCCGCCTATATCCCCGAAGGGCTAGGCAGAAGCGAATTACACACCCTCAAGTTGCCAGTATTTTTAGTCCCACGTAATAGGGGGCAAGCCTATTGCCCTCATCAGGCACTCTGGAAAGTGGGTTATGTCCAAAATGGCCGAATTTATTTAATAAAATAAGCAGCTATATTATAATAATTTTGAAAACTAAATTTGAAACCCTTTGCCTTGCAATGAAATGTTGATGAAAGGCAACAAAATCTTATGTGCCAGCTGCTGTAGCGCAGCCAATTAAAGTCCTGGGCGTCTTGGACTCAATGTATTTCACTTATTTTGAATTAGTCATTGAAATCTTTATAGATAGGATACTACAAGTCGGTAGGAATATATAAGTATATACATACATGAATAGCATACAAAAGTAAATGTATATTTAATATCACTATTCAGTCTACAAACACCACATTAGATTCCATTGGCTCCAACGAATAAATCATACAGCCAAATGGTGATCAATCACAACAGATATTATAACGTGCGTCTATTGCAAACATTCGACCTATTTCCTGCGCCTACTGTTAGTCGTGAGTCTAAAATTATTAGATAATATAGTTGATGACGCTGGGTTCGCCCGCGTGTCATAGTTTTTTATTTCTAATACCTATGAGAATCTAATTATCTGGCCCAAAGAATAAGTATTGCCATCCAACGTGGCAACACAGCCAGCATTCTGGGAACCTTCCCAGTCGGCAATGACGCGGAAAATTTTTTAAACGATATTTTGTAATGTAAATATTTTTAGTATATAATTACGAGTATGTATATCTTAATTATTATCATAACATAGTATAAAACAAAGCGGTTTCCGTTCCGCATGTATGCTTAAATCTTTAAAACTATGCAACGGATTTTGATGCGGTTTTCAGCAACGACAGAGTGGTTCTCGAGGAAGATTTTTCTGTATATAATTTGTCAAGCGAGTGAAGCTATGGGCGGAGCGTCCACTAGTCTATACTAAAAGCAGTAGAGTTTGTTTGATTGAACGCGTTAATCTCAGGAAGTACAGGTTCGAATTGAAAAAACCTTTTTGTGTTGAATAGTGCATTATCTAGGAAGGCTATTAGGCTATATCACATCACGCGACGATTAATAGAAGCGGAGCAGCAGTGAAATATTTATTTTGTTTTTAAAAACGGGGAGAATTTCTTTCTTTTGAGACCTTCCGTTGCGTGCACTGACCAAACGAATGGTTTATCTTTAAATGTTAATAGAAAAAGTCTGCGGTATATATCTATATTTTAAGGTTAACTCATTATAACATAAAATAGCGAATCAAATTCATTCTAAAATGATTATTTATGAAGCTAGATGTTATTACGGGCGACGGGAACGGGAACAATAATAACGAGCGATGGGAACCATACTAAAGTATAATGTATCTTCCAAATTACCACGCGAACGAAGTCGAATACTTACCGCTAATCATGTTATAAAGCTACTAACGTAGGAATAGGATTTGTCCATGATCTATATATTTAATACGACAATTTGTCTGTCCGTCCGTCGCGTTTTTCAATTATAATTAATAATACATACATTTGCATGAAATATATATATTTTTTTTTTTATATTTGAGGCGATACAAAGTTCCCTTTTTTTTTTTTTTTTTTGGTTCCGCGACCAAGGCCGCGGCCGCTCTAACGTCCGTTGCCGGGCGTCTCTGGTTACAAGCAGAACGTATTTCCAGTGGCGCCCGGCGGACTTTGACCACCTCTGTGGTCTCTGCGGGGGTTGGGTCGGGATGAGAATCCCGCGTCGTTGGGGGTAGGGTTTTATCCCGCGTCAGTGAGTGAATCTGGTTGCGTGCTATGGGGCAAAGGCCCCGCAGCACGCAACCCTTCTAGCCTGCTTCTGTAAGGACGACAGGTGGCGATCCCGCCGTCCTCAGGCCCCGATCATGGAGGTCGATGGTCTTGGGCGTAGATGAGTCTGCGGCGCCCTCGCCGCTGACTACGGAACTCGGCGGGGAGGGCACGCTCCCTCTCCCTCTCGGCCGCCTCCTTCGCGAGCACGACTTGCTCGCAGAAGGACACGGCCGCGTTCCACCTACTCCCGCTGGAGACCATGGCTTGAAGCATGGTCTCCAGCGAGAGGGTATCCACGCCCAGACCCACTACGAGGTCCCGGCGCTGACTCGCCCACGCTGAGCACTCCACCAACGTGTGGAATGCGGTGTCGTCGTCGGAAACCTCGCAGTGTTGACACCGGGGTGTGACCTCACGATGGATGCGAAACAGATAGCTACCGAAGCATCCATGCCCGGTAACGATCTGCGTCGCACGATACGTGAGGTCACCATGCTGCCTCTGCAGCCAATCGTCCATGATCGGTCTCACCGCCGCGATGATGGTGGCACCCCACTTGGGTTGCTCAAGTCGCACCCTCCATGACTCCATGAGATCCTGTCGGAGTTGGGACCGCCGGTCATCGATTTCTCGAGACGCAGGCCTGTGGTCCCGCTCCAGCTCCTCCTTGCGCCATTGGAACAATGACGCAAGGGCTCTCGCTTCCAGGTCCCATGGAGGGGTCCCGGCTAGGAGACATGCAGCCTCTCCGGAGATCGTGCGGTAGCCCCTTATTGTTTTGACGGCCAAGGTCCTCAACGGTCTGTTAAGGAGCGTTGAGTTGTTGGCCGTCAACCGCGCCGCCCATACGGGAGCCCCGTATAGGGCCATACTCCGCACGATCCCCAGGTACAGTCTCCTGCAGGAAGCGTTGGGTCCCTTTAGGTTGGGCATCAGTCGCGAAAGCGCGACCGATGCGTGTGTCACCTTGGGGACCAAACTTCGGAAATGTGGTCCGAAGTTCCATCGGCTATCAAGTACGATCCCTAGATACTTCATCGAGGACTTGATGCCGATGCTAACGCCTCCCACATTTATGCTGGAACCTTCAGGTGGACCGTTCCGAGGTCTGTGAAAACACAGAACCTCGGACTTGTGCAAGGCCACCTCCAGTCCCAGCCGCCGTATCCGACCCACGACTTGAGCAACACCCGTCGTGACCTTGAGTGCTGCCTCCTGGTACGTTGCACCCCGCGCCGTGACGAGGGTATCGTCGGCGTAGCACGTTACGCCGACGCCCTCAGGCAACGCACCCCGCAGCACCCAGTCGTAGCCGATGTTCCACAGAAGCGGCCCCAGGACCGACCCCTGTGGAACACCGCACGACTCATCCCGCCGAGCTGGCCCGAGCCAGCTGGGGAAAGCTATGGCCCTCTCCGAGAGATAGGCCCCGACAATACGACGGAGGTAGAGAGGCGTTTCGTGATACACGAGTGCCTCCCTAACGCAGCTCCATGGCAAGGTGTTGAACGCGTTGGCGATGTCAAGAGACACCGCCACCACCACCTTGCCCTGCGAGACTGCTTCCTCCGTCAGGCTCTTGACGCGCATGATCGCGCTCACGGTGGAGCGTCCCCGACGGAAACCGTACTGGTTGTCCGCCAGGTCTGGCCCCACCGTCGAGAGATGCTCGACGAGGCGTTCCGCGATAATTCGCTCAAAGAGCTTACACACCTCGTCGAGCAACACGATCGGCCGGTATCCGGACGGTGAGTCCACCGGCCGCCCCGCCTTACGGATCAGGACCAGCTTCCCCGTCCTCCACACCTTGGGAAACTGGCCCCTTTCGAGGCATGCGCTAAAGAGCCCCATCAGTCGAGGCCCGAGTTCTTCGAGGGCCAGGACCCATGCACGGCCAGGAATGCCGTCGGGTCCGGGGGCAGTGATTTTCCGGCGTTTAAGCCGGAGTACTGCCGCCCCTAGCTCCCCCACCCTGACTTCGGGTACGTCGTCTTCGCCGGTGCTATCCGCGTCGGGCAGAGACGGAGCCATGCGCGGAGGGACGTGCTCCTCCGCGCTCGTCGGAAACAGGGAGCCCATGACCCGCTCCAGCTGCTGCGGCTGGAGACTCTGGGTCAGTGGGGGCGCCCTAGGTCGGAGTTTCTCCCTGACCTGTAGGTACGGGCGCCCCCATGGGTTCTGCTGCAGGGTCTCCAGGAACACCTCGCGGGCCGCCGTCTTGGCTCGCTTTATTGTCTCCTGGAGATTACCTTTAGCCTCCCTGTAAGCCTGATAAAGCTCCGCCTCTCGGGTTGCCGCGTCGTCTGGGCGGCGATGCCTCCGGCGAAACCTGGTGTACTGGCGGCGGGCGGAGATGCATGCTGCGCGCAGCTGTGCAATCTCCGGCGACCACCAGTACACCTGCTTCCTTGCCGGTCTGGGTGTAACCCTAGGCATCGCCGCATCACAGATTTGCGACATGGCTCCCCTGAACCACTCCGCCTCGGCATCCACATCGACAGGTCGGTCCGGTGCCGGAATCCAGGCCTGCACGATGGACGCCTCCAAGAGAGCCTCCCGATCCAGATGGTGAAGTGCCCAACGCGGATCCGGGGGATTTTCTACCGGCTGTGGGAGGTCAGGTGGGGGGGGGACATCGAACCGGATGTACCGATGGTCCGAGTGCGTCTCCTCACCCTCTTCCACGTGCCAGCCAGTAATACGGGCGGCGAGGGCAGAAGTCGCGAACGATACGTCCACGACCGAGCTGGTCCCTCGCCGCCAGAAGGTGGCGACATTCCCCCGGTTGAGGACCTCCAGACCACGTGTTCTGGTCCAGTCCTCAAGAAGCCTCCCCTTGTCCCTGGTTTCCCGGGAGCCCCACGCCACACTCCAGGCGTTGAAGTCTCCCAGGAGCAGGACAGGGCGAGGACGGCACGCAGCGAAGACGACGTCGAGCTCAGTGAGCCATAGCTCAAACTGAGTCTCGTCCAGTGTCGGCGAGATGTAGGTGGCCACGACTGCCAACCCATCATAGTCCGCCGCAACACACCCGCGGCCCCTTGCAATGATCGCAAGGCGCGAGCTGTCTGCGGCGGACCCCCTGAAGATAAAACAGGCCGAGCCGTCCTCGTCCACCGGGCTTCCCGGGTGGACGTAGTACGGCTCGGCGACCACGGCCAAGTTTATGGACCACTGCCGGATGTTCTGGTACAGAAGATCCTGAGCAGCGCGGCAGCGGTTCAAATTCACTTGCAGGATGCGGATATGGGCGTCAGACATTAATGGACGTCCATATCAGCATCCCGCCGAGAAACATCTGGCCGTGCAGTAGCGGCACCCCCACCGCTCTCAGTGGACGGACGAGGCTTTGGACTCGAGGCGGCGCAGGTTGTGCTGCCAACCCGGTGGTCCGCAGTCTTGCCCTCCGCCTCGCATCTAAAGCAGCGAGGCGGGGCGTCGCAGGCACTTGCCTTGTGACCGAGCCGGCTGCAGCGGAAGCACCGATCGCCTACGGTGACTTCCGCTGTGCACTGTACTCCAACGTGCCCCACCACCATGCACCGGAAACATCTTGTTTCCCGGGCACGAAGGAGGTGCACCTGCGCCTTTAGGAAGCCCCCTATGAGGAGGCCTCGTCCGTCCGCCACTTTTAGTGCCGCCGCGACGGGGCACTGGACGACTGTCGTGCCATGGCCAGTGAGGCTGAAGGAGATCTCTCCAGCCTTCACTTGGTCACGGGGACAGCCGCCCGCCTCCACGACGGCGGAAATCACTTCCTCCGTCGTGGCCGCGTCATCCAGACCGGAGACGCGCAATGCAGCGCATTTGGTGGGCCTGGTGACGCGGACGGCTTCTCCGTCCAGCTTGTCCCTCAGCTGAGCCGCTAGGGCATCAGCTTTGGGGCCGCTGGAGGCGCCGGAGACCTCGAGGAGGCGAGCCCCGGTGCGTGTCGTCTTGCACCGGAGACCCCCCTGGATATCGAGGGCTGAGAGGTCGACTGAGGCTTTAACTTGCCTCAGGACATCAGCGTACCCCACACCCCTCTCCACACCCTCCGTCGTCACCGTAAGGACGACGGCTGTGGAGCGAGGAGCGCGGGGCCTCTTCGGCGCCTTCGCCGCGGCGGCTTTGGCCGCTTTCTTGGCGGCCTTTGTCTTCTTCTTTGCTCCCACTACTTCCCATCCCTCCCGTCTGGAGGGATGTGAAGAAGCAGCGGGGGCAACGTTGGAGGAGGCGGGGGTGGCAGAAGTTTCACTCTTCTTACCCCGTCCCTTCCCCTTCCTCGCTTGGGCCGCGGTCTCAGCCGGCATCCGAATCGCTGGGGAAGCGGACGGGGGCGGAGCGGGGCGACGGACAGCGGGTGGCGTGCCGCTTGGACCGGGAGCGGAAGCACCGCCGACAACCGCCGCGTATGTAAACGCGGGACGCGCCAGCGGAGGGTGGTACGCCCGGTCCTCGAGAACCGCGAGGCGCCTCTCGATCGCCGTCAGGACCTGCACCATAGTCGGCACAGGCGGTGACGGCGATTCGGGCGCCGTGGTGGGCACCTTGGTGGGCGCAGTGGTAGGTGCTGTATGTGCCGCAGGCTTTTTCTTCGGCGCTGGTCCAGCCGTCGGAGGAGGCGGCATAGGAGCTGGAGCTGGAGCTGGAGGCCCTTTGACCACCCTGGTCAAGTCCGCGACCTCCCGTCGCAGGACCTCCATCTGCCTCCGCGAGGCGGCGAGCTCCACCTCCAGGCTCTCCACCTGCAGCCGGAGCCTCACTTCCTCATCAGTAACGCTCCGCGCGAGGAGCTCGTCGAGCGAAGATTGGGCATCAGCCACCAACGATGCCACAATCCTCTTCTTGCCCTGCATGCCCTTGTTACCTTTCAAGGCTGCGTTCATCAGGGCAAGAGAACTCAAGAGCTCCCGCGCGGGCGGCACGCCGATATCTCTGCGACTGGGCAGGGGTGGTACAGAAGGATGGAGCGTTGGTGGCATCTCCTTCTCCTTCGCCAGTAGAAAATCGCCACGTGTCCGTGGCGTCTTTTTCGGCCCCCCTTCCTCCGACTCACTGCTCCCGGAGCAGCTAGTGCTCCGGTCGCGCGAAGGTCCCGTCTTTATTTCTTCGTGGACCCTCTTCGTAGGAGGGCCCTTTGTGTTCACACTGCTGGGACCTGGCTTGACGTCAGACCCAGCAGCAACATATCCTGAAGGCGTCGACGTCACGCTGCGACTGGGCAGCGCGGCGCGAGCCTCCGTTTCGCTCGGCATCGGAGTCCGTTGGGATAGCGTGAGGTCGTCTTCTTGGTCCGACTCCGCCCAGAGAAAGGCGGAGCCGAGACCGGGGTAATCGTTTTTATCGGGTTGAGCCGACATAACTATTAATATTCGCACTTTATGGCCACAAGTTCGGACTAGAACGTTCGGTCACCCAACTTGCCACTGCGTTACCGTAAGCAAGTTGGGGTCCAGGGCGGACGACGAGGACGTAGTTTCTAATCACTTGGGGCCCCGCCCCTACAAAGTTCGCTGGGATAACTAGTATTTCTTAGTCCGTATTACTAAGATGTGTGTCAGCAGGTGCACTGCGTGCAGGTAAAGGTAATTTGGGCTCTAGATATGTTGAAATATCCGCTCATCGTCCGATGAGCCTTTTTCCAACCTTGTTGGGATTGGCTTTCTGCAATGAAGCTTTACTTGGATATTTTCCATAAAGCAACCCTCCACAACCCACTAGCAATATCAAAGTTCTGTATTTAGACCAGTCGGAGTTTTAAACGCTATAGATTTTCATTGGCAACCGTTACTGACGGCTTAACCTGGCTATTGGTTTGCTTAACCTTTACAATATAATAACTGTACATACCTACTGTATATTTAGCCCCTAACACCAACTAAATAAAAATACAATAGAAATAATAATTTCTCCTTTTTTCTTTTCTCTAAAAATAGGAATTTATTTCAGCGTTGCGATTCGTCTGATCGTTTCGTCGAATCCATATTTACTCGAACACAGACAATATCATTGTTTCACACACATAAGTAAAAAACTAATTTAATTCCAATGCTTGTATCTCTCGGGTACGCATCGGGGATCCCCCTTTCAGTACCGTAGTCACGTATGCGCTTTCATCCTCTTTATAAAAAAGATTGTACGCTTACTGAAAGTCAATAGATACGTTGCCTACTGTGATTACTTTATAAAAAAGGTTTATTTTGATAGAAACTTACACTTTATTATTGAGTTCTTTTATATTTAAGTACTGACTAGTCGTTTTTGGAAATAATAAAATAAAGTATCACTTCGATCAAATATCTACAATTTTCTTAATTTGTTTAGGCATGATATGTTTTTGAACACAAGCTCATAATATAAACAGTATGGTTGATACAGACTGGTTTGTCATTAAGAACATTAACCGGTTTCTGAATTGAGAATAAAATAAAGTTAAGAGTTGTTTTACAATACTTCAATTTTTCAATGCAGAAACCGCCGTAAGAAATACTGCAATTTATATATTTTTGTATTTTAAAGCAATGAGTTTGCTTAAACTATTCTTAAAATATTAAGAAAGAAATTATAAATAGATCACAAAAACTGATGTCATCGGCGGGATTCGAACCCACGGCCTTTCCCTAACAGGGGGACTGCTCTGACCAACTGAGCTACGAGCTACTGAGCTACTACAGTTGGTCAGAGCAGTCCCCCAGTGACTGACTGCTTCAGTGGTGTGGTCGGTAGTGCATCTGCTGTCGACTCCTGAGTCCCGGGTTCGATTCCCGGGTCGAATCCAATATTTAATATCCGCAAAATTTAATGTTTGTTTCGGGTAATTTCTATTAAAATTATGTATGTAAGTATTAAAAATACATAAATATGTTTATCAGTTGTCTGGATCCCACAGGACATGCTTTTAGTAGCTCAATTTAGGCTAGTTGTAAGAATGTGTAAATATATTTATTTTATTGATATAACACCCTGTCAATAAAAATAAGCCTTCACTCCAAAGACACTCAGACTGTCTAGTTACAAAGCTTTGTATATATAATCCCAAATAAGAAAAATAATGCCAAATAAGCTCGAGGTTAACGAACTCAAATCTTTCTCACAGTATGATAAAGTTTTAATATTTCTCTCTTATTTAAATTTACTCTTCATACATTTGTCATTGTTGTTTGTTATATTATTGTTATGTTCATTGTATTATGTCACCGGTTTTCGCCATATGAATGTTTCTTTCTTTCTTAATCATATTTTAAAGACATGACGGTGTACTCATTCTTGTTCTGAACACGAGATCGCTTTTTAGCAATGAGGACCTTTGTACATTAATTACGGTACGTGTGACTTAACTTTATCATTAGTTGATTGTGTACAATAATACAATTAAATATATTAATAATTTTACGTGTCTGTCGGTTTATAATTCTTCCAAATTAACAGGCTAACATCTGTTTGGTAATGGATTAAAAATATTTAAATACAATTCCATATACTAGGCACAGTACTCATCGTCATCCACTAAGCCTTTTCCCAACCCTGATGAACTGCTCGCGGCTGAACTTCAATATTTTTCGTTGAGAGACTGCCATTCTGACCTCCACAACCCATATTATATCGAAGGTCTGGCCAGTCGGATTTTGTTTCAGGTACGGTAACTACTCATATAAAAAATCCGTCTTTCGGTCTGATGTGACGTTTATCTCTGAAATGCCTGGATCGATTTTAACGGGACTTTCACTGATGTAATAAAAAGTTACACAGGCTACTTTTTTCCCGAAAATATTATTATGTTCCCGTGGGAACTAGAGATAGTCGAGAGAGCCGTACTCATCAGCTCGTTGTAAAATATTAAGAAAGAAATTATAAATAGATCACAAAAACTGATGTCATCGGCAGGACTCGAACCCACGGCCTTTCCCTAATAGGGGGAATGCTCTGACCACTGAGCTACAATGACCAATACCGACAACATCTAATTTTTGCTTCATATTATAACTCATAATTCTTAGATCGCGCTATTAAGGTTAGCGCTGGATCCACCTACCGCAGTTCTACCGAACTAACGGTGTGTGAGTTTTTGTGATCTATTTATAAATACTTTCTTAATATATTAAGAATAGTTTAAGCAAACTCATTGCTTTAAAATACAAAAATATATAGTTGTAAAATATTTAAAAAGCTCACTATTCCATTACCAAGATTTTCCAAAAACACTATTTGTCTCTAAAGTTCAACGCTGTAACAAAATATCAAAAGCAATATTAACGATGAATAATACATCCTGCCTACACTTAAGGAGCGAATTAAATCCAAATATATTATAAGTTGTAAAAAATTCACAGTCACTCTTACTAAGTACGTCCCTGCGTTCTACCCCGTACTAATGTAATTGGCCAATTTGAGGCGAGTGAGCCACATTCCCCATAAATAATGGGCCGCACTAGGACATACGTACATATAAAATCTCTCATGGTTAAATTATTTTATATATTACTAGCGGACACCTACGGCTTCGCCCGTTTGACAAATAGTATACGAAAAACCTTCCTCGAGAACCACTCTATCCATAAGTGAAAATCCGTTGCGTTTAAAGATCTAAGCAAACATACGGAACGGATGACTTTGTTTTATAATAATATGTAGTGAAGTGATAGTGACGTCACCGTAGGATTTTAGAATCGAACACAATGTTAAACAATAAACATACTCACAAGACTCACATGATTACAGACGTCGTATTTTGAAAAAAAAATTCATTGCAACTCAACTCCTATTGATCGTATCGTGATGTATTGTATATATATATATATAATGCGGGGCCTGCTGGCGTTCCTGGAAGAGATCGGTTGGCTCGAGTGAGAGAGTACTACCCACACGCAAAACCCGCGCACTAGACGTGAACTTGCGGAGATCAGCCCGTGACTACAAGTACAAGATGTATTGTGTATGTTACTCGTAAACAAGTATCTATAAATAGGGCAAAGTTGATTAAATCGGTTCAGTAGTTTCTACGTCTGTTCAATGCAAATAAACATACAGACCTTTCCTCTTTATAATATATATTTTTTTGTATAAGTTATAAACACAAAAACCTTCCTCGAAAACCACTCTATCCGCTACTGAAAACCGCATCAAATCAAAATGTTTTTATATCTGCACATTATGACAATTGGACGTTTTAACAATTGAGAATTCTTCCTTGTCATTATGACATATTGGACATTCTGACCATTGGTCCAACACACTCCTAACTCTATATTATAAAAATAAACTGGTCGGTGGCGTGGTCGGTAGGGCATTGGCTTTCGACTCCTGAGTCTCGGGTTCAATTCCCAGGTCTCATCAAATATTTGAGTGATCCGCAAGTGTTAATTTTGGAGTTTTGGTGTTTTCTATGTATATTATTATTATGTATGTATTTAGAAATATATAAGTACGTTTATCAGTTGTCTAAATCCCATAACACAAGCTTATAGTTTAGTTTGGGCTAGACGAACGTTGTGTGAGATTATCCAAACTATTTATTTATAAAATATTTGATCATTTGTTTCTTTGAATTGAATAAGGTCCAAAACTACTGAACACATTTATATGGCTACAATATCACTGAGTGTTACAGGTCACTTTTTATTTCGATAATGTGTTCCCAAGGGAATGAAGAACGAGTTAACAATTTCCCGCAGGTGGAGCTGCGGGATAAGCTAGTTACTTATAAGTGTAAGCGAACACTGCTGCATAACGAACCCTCTCATTAAAACCTATAAATTACTTTAAGTAATTAATACCTGAGATTTTAATTTGTAACATGATATTTCAGACGGCGAGGAAGATTTACGACCTCCGAAATGAGGGAGAACCACTTTTGGGAAAGATAAAATAGATAAATTATTGGTCAGTGTCCAAACTAAGGTACTCTTATAATCAAAAATATATTGTGGACCTATGACACGTAAAGGTGTCGGATGTTTGCACAAAGCATCCGCATTTAGGACCTGCGCTGCGGTGGATATTTGCAGCACGCGGCACGCGACAGCTGCGACAAGGCGACACTGGCAGTAGTGAGTCTACTCGTTGTACATTTAGTAGACTTCGTTATGTACTATTAGTATATATCTATACTATAAATAGCAAAGATTTGTATTTTTGTTTGTACTGAATAAACTCAAAAACTACTGTGCCGATTTAAAAAATTCTTTCGGGAGCTGCGGCGATCAGCTAGTAATAAATAAATAAATATCTTAGGACAATTCACACAACGTCATCTAGTCTCATTAACCGCAAGGCGCCACTAGAATTACCTTCTGCATGTGTACCAGAGATGCCCGGCAACGGACGTGAGAGCGGCCGTAGCCTTGGGCCGCGGAATAAAAAAAAAAGAAAATATGTTTCAAACTAAGCAGAGTTTCTGATATGAGTACTAGATAAACTGATATAAATACTTTTATAGATCTTTTTGTAGACACATACATATTATACATAGGAAACATCCAGACTGCAGTACAAACGTATATGTCGTCACACAAAGTTTGTCCCGACCGGGGGATATGCCACCGAAGCAGTCAAAAGTATGTTCGGGTTACTATTAGTATGTTTGGGAGTAGACTTCGTCCTTCGTACGAGTAGAATCGTTGTACAACGAGTAGATTGACGATGTCCCTGTCACCTTGTCGCATCTATCGCGTGCCGCGTGCTGCAAACATCCGACGTACACTTTAAATAAACAAGTAGGTATACTTTTGTATCACCTTACGGCAATTATCACAGTTGTTCTACTAAGCAATAAGCATAGGTACTCGATAAGTATAATTATACAATACAATTATTTTATGTGATCAATTTGTCAATATCTAAAACATAAAAAAACAAAACAGTTTATAAACAAACACAGACGTCATTGCTCAAAATATTGACATTCAATCAAAAGTCACAAGCTCAAGAATCAAATTGCGATGTTTACTTAAAATCTTTGAATATATATTAAAAATATAATAAACTAATTATGAATTTTCAGTATAATTTTTAATTTTTAGTTTGAAAAGCTGTCACCATGATTTCTGACATTTCAGTTACAAAACAGCTACCTAAATGCACAATCTATTATAATTTCAAACTATGCCTGATAGAAAGAGTTTACGAAAATATATGTTATGTGGAGCCCTTGGTGGTATGTTCAACGTTGGGTTAGGTTATCCTATGGATACTATAAAAGTCAGATTGCAGACTATGCCACCCACAAAAATCGGTGAACAGCCCTTATATATCGGCACTTTCGACTGCTTAAGAAAAACTATTAAAATGGACGGCTATAGAGGTTTATTCAGAGGGATATTAGCCCCTCTTTCAGTTGCTGGCCCTGTATATGCTATAAATTTCTTTGGCTTTGGTCTTGGAAAAAAACTAATCAAAGAAGACCCCGAGCATCTCACTATGCCTGAACTGTTTGCTGCGGGAGCATTTTCAGGACTACTATCCTCAGTTTTCGTAGGACCTGCAGAACATGTCAAAGTACTTCTACAAACACATGATGACAGCGGTCCAAACCAGAAATATAAAGGTACAATTGATTGCTTGCAAAAATTGTACGTTGAAGGAGGAATCAGAAATGTTTTTAAAGGTTCATTTGTAACTATGTTAAGAGATGTTCCAGCTGCAGGAATGTATTTTATGACTTACGAGTCAGTCAGAGCTCTTTTGGTGACTGAAGACTCAGGTACGGCTTGTAGAATATCAGCAACTTTATTTTCTGGCGGGTTTGCTGGTGTATGTTTTTGGTTGGTTGGTATGCCAGCTGATGTAATAAAGACAAGAATACAAACAGATGACAGATTTCGGAACAGCATAAGGGATGTTTCCAAACATTTGATGGCCACAGAAGGTCCCAGAGGCTTTTTTTCAGGGTTAGTACCGGTCATGATTAAAGCGTTCCCGGCAAACGCAGCGTGTTTTTTTGGTTTTGAACTTGCTTTAATGACAGCTGACTGGTTGATGCCAGATCTTTGAGGATGCTTGATGAGTTTAACCATGTATGGTAATACGAGACAAAATACAGGTTGCTCAGAGCTATTCAAGATAGTACGAAATGTTTAAGTATAAGTGTATTGAGTTCCTGATAGATATTGTTCTTTGTAGTCCATAATTATGTTGTAGCTTGTGATTTTACAATGTGATATTTAATATAATGTATTGAATTCAATTACAATAATTTGAATCTTATGCGTAGTTTTCATTCAAAAAGAGGTGTTTAATCGAACATAATAGAAAAAAATAATACTTTTATTCGACATACATGCAACTGACAGTGGTCCCATGTTTCTACATGAATATAAACTGGAGCTTGGCACCCATAATATATTATAGTTACGGCGGTATACAAACCGCATCAAAATTCGTTGCGTAATTTTAAAGATCTAAGCATACATACGAAAGGAAGCGACTTTGTTTTATAAATCTAGTGATGATGACTATGATATCTAAAATTTTGTTGGTGAAGTCGACTAAGATGCATCTTAATAATGTGGCTATAATTACACATTTATTTTTTGATAGGATATTAGTTTTAAGTTAAATGAAATGAATAAGAAATGATTTAACAGAAACTCAAGTTTATTAAGAACCGACTTCCACAGATTAATATTTTGTTCTCGTAGTTTTAATGCAGTGTATAATTTCCAACAGAACTTGCTCGCAGTTGCAACCAACAATTTGTAAAAGTAAGAAGCTCATTTAAAATGTATTTCGTAGTTTTGTACGTATTCATTATCGCAATCATGAAATAATTATTATTGTCTCCTCAAAATGACCATTTTTTCCAGTTTGATTTTTTTTAACAAAAACAATTTATTGTGGTTATGGTTTTTGTGGCAGTTACAAGGACGCGTTATGCTTGCAAAGTTCTTCAGTGCACTAAGGTTATCATTCCGAGGGTGTATCTGAGGCGTTCAGCAATGGACATTAGGAGAAAATTTAATTGCTGTGATGCAACCCGTCCGTAATCTTCTGTAAAATGCTGTTAACCGATGCACAACCTTTCACATTTAATATTATAAAGAGGGCAGTGTGTGTAAAAGGGGTCCACCAAGATCTTTTGGTCTCAAACCAATCACACGTGCATGTAGTAGACCTGTGCTCACACACGACATAGGGCTCTTATTAATGCAGATACCAGTCTTCCACAAAGGGGTTGTATATTGCATATCTCTTTCAAATATACAAAATTATTTATTTTATTTTATTATATATGTTACGGCTAATACCCGAAGTGTGGCTGCACCTTTTAGCCGGTTAGAACTAACTAACTAACCTAACCTAACCGGCTACTTGGTGTCTCTACGAGGGTGTGGTACGCTCCAAGGCGCTCTATGGAGCGCCTATTTGGGCGGATGCCCTCAGCGCCACGAACGTGGTTTAGCTGCGACGACCGCAGCGGATCGCGGCGCAGAGGGCTGCACGGGCGTACCGCACCGTGTCTTTTGAGGCGGCGTGCCTGTTGGCACAAAGTCCCCCGTGGGATCTCGAGGCGGTGGTCCTGAAGAGGGTTTACGAGGAGGGCGCCCTGGTGCGACAAGAAGGAGGTCGCCCGTTGCCGGAGCAGGTCGATCGCTGGAGACAGGAGGCTCGCGACGATCAGTTCCGGCAATGGGCCTTGAGATGTGCGGCTCCCACCGCGAGCCGGGTGCTCGTGGGGGCCATCGGTCCCGTGCTCCGCCAGTGGGTGGAGCACGCGCAGGGGGCTCCGACCTACTTCCTCACCCAACTTCTCACGGGTCATGGCTGTTTTGCCAAATTCCTGTGGGAAGTGGTGGGGATCCTGTCGGGGCCTGATTGTCATCACTGCGCAGGCGGCGCCGTAGATACGGCGGAGCATACGCTCTTCGTGTGCACCGCCTGGGACGCGGAGAGGTTGGCCCTCACGGACACTATTGGAAGAGTGGATTCGCTGCCGGCCTTGATCCAGTCTATGGCCGGTAGCGACCAATGTTGGGCCGCCGTCGCTTCCTTCGCTCGGGAGGTGATGGCGGCGAAGAGAGAGGCTCTGCGTGAGCGGGAGCGTGCTGGCCGTACGCTCCCACCCCGGCGGGCACCAGTCAGGGGGCGACGGCGTATTGCCTACGCCCAAGCACCCGACTGATAGGGCCGTGGGCGGTGGGTCGGGGGCCCACCGTCCATGCGAATGGTCTTGAGGAGTTCGACGCCCCTTATGTGTTTCGGGGGCGTCGCTTCTGTGTCGATCAGGGGGGGTCAGTAGTTAATAAAAAAAAAAACAACCTAACTGGCTAAAACTAGGTGCAGCCGCACTACGGGTATTAGCCGTATCATATATATTATGTACATTACCTATTCTAATTATACCTACTAAGATTACATCTAAATTCTAATATTATTTTTGAATTAGTTGTTTATTCTCACACAACGTCATCTATCCCAAACTAAAGTAAAACCTTGTGCTGTGGGATCTTGAAACTAATAAATCATTTTATTTATTTCTAGATACATACAAAGTATACATGTCATAGGAAACACCTAAACTTCGAAACAAACATTTGTGTTTTAACACAACAAATAATTAATTCGACCCAGGAATTGAACTGGTCCAAAAACGATGCACTACCGACCACGCCACTGAAGAAGTCTTCATTGCCATTGTATACCTTTATAGTCCAGAATACGTCGTGGAAGAGAGAAATAAATGTTTTACTTAACTTTACTATCTATAAGTTCTAGAGGGTAGTTCTTAAATACTTGGCCCGATACGATACACTTTCAGTAGTTTCACTAAGCCCGGGTATTTACCGTGAAGTACTTTTGCTATCGATTCAGTCGGAAATCCTACTGGATATGAACTAACCGGTCGTACAATTTTATTTGTTTTTATTACTGTTAGGAGAAGACTGTAACTTGTTATCTATACTTGTATATTATTAGAGAAAAATTAATACTTTTGTATGTTGTACCGAATAAACTTTGTAAGTTTTCATTACGCGGCAGTTATCTTATGATCTTCATAATATTATTATAGCCAAGATAAAATCTCTTTGGTACATGAAAATCAACATAAAAATCGGCTGACAGATAGACAGACACCTTTTTTTCTTTTTTTTATATTTTAATGAATAACTAGGAAAAATTTGATTGTTCGATTGAATTGAATAAGCTCCGTAACTACTGAGCTGATTTTGCAAAGTCTTTCACTGAAATATGTAGCTAAGGGTACTTTTTTTTGTTTTTTAGAGTAATCAAAGTGGGACCTTAATCGCGGCGGTGAGACCGATCATGGGCGAGTGGCTGCAGAGGCGGCATGGTGACCTCACGTATCGTGCAGATCGTTACCGGGCATGGGTACTTCGGTAGCTATGTGTTTCGCATCCATCGTGAGGTCACACCGCAGTGTCAACACTGCGAGGTTTCCGACGACGACACCATACTCCACACGTTGGTGGAGTGCTCAACGTGGGCGAGTCAGCGCTGGGACCTCGTAGTGGAAACCATGCTCCAAGCCATGGTCTCCAGCACGAGTAGGTGGAACGCGGCCGTGTTCTTCTGCGAGCAAGTCATGCTCGCGAAGGAGATGGCTGAGAGGGAGAAGGAGTGTACCCTCCCCGCTGTGTTTCGCAGTCAGCGGCCAGGGCGCCGCAGACTCATCTACGCCCAGGACCATCGACCTCCATGATCAGGGCCTGAACACGGCGGGATAGCGTCCCGCCGTCCTTACAGAAGCAGGCTAGAAGGGTTGTGTGTTGTGGTTTCCCCACAGCACGCAACCAGATTCAGAACCAACAGAACCCCAATGACGCGGGTTTTTCATTCCGACCAAAAACCCCCGAAGAGGCCACACACAAGTGGCCAAATCCGCCGGACGCCACTGGAAATACCTTCTAGAGTCACCAGAAACGCCCGCAGCAATCAACATGGGAGCGGCCGCGGTCTTGCGGAATTAAAAAAAAAACAGAAACTTATTTATCCTAACATTTATTTCATCCGGAAGTTCTATTAAAGACAGTAACAATTATCTCACTGCATTAGAAACAGTACTGTTGAACAACAGGGGCCTAAGTCGCGTAAATGAACTCAAAACGCCATGCTACTACTATACTACTACGTAGCAACTGCAATTGGTCTAGATATGTACTGCCCTACATATCTAGGTTCTATGAGTAGGTCCGGGGGCAATCATTCCCCCCCCCCCCCCTCACAGGTTGTTTTGTTGCAGTTTAAATATGTAAAACTAGACTACGCACGCAAACAGCTACTAGCTCGTCACAAGCTAGCAGGCAGGCGCACGTTCGATACTGGACTGCGTTTGTGTTAGTAGACTACGAAACCTGTAAAAATTTGCCTTCAACGTGTAAATACGATGCTATTTTGCTACAATTCCACGCGACTTGGCCCCCAGTATACTCGACAGTACGTCGCTACAAAATGCACCGCTGCTATTTACTGCAATTTATTCTCAGTTTCAGCTTCTTGCGCGCCATGTCGACATTTCAAACTGTAATTTACACTTTTAATTGATATTTTGTTGAATAAATTTTGAATGAATGCTTAATACTATTTGAAATGATTGCAACCGACTTCCAAAAAAGGACGAGGTTCTCAATTCAACTGCACGTTTTTTTATGTTTGTTACCTCATTTATTCAGACTGGGCGAGCCTATTTAGACTTTTATTTTTAAATTGAAAGCCACTAATTTCCAAGTGGTCCCATTCCGACAAATATTTGGCCCCTTTTCGGTAATTTGAATTCGGTTAAGGTGTCAATTTGAAGTCGGTTAAGGTGTCAATTTGAAGTCGGTTAAGGTGTCAATTTTAAGTCGGTTAAGGTGTCAATTTGAAGTCGATTAAGGTGTCAATTTGAAGTCGGTTAAGATGTCAATTTGAAGTCGGTTAAGGTGTCAATTTGAAGTCGGTTAAGGTGTCAATTTTTTGACGTATATTTTTAATTTGAACCAATATTAAAATGTTATAATAATATTTCACTGTTTTCATACAGTGGTTTAGTATTTTAAAAGTTACCTAACTCGTCTTTCCCTAACAAGGGAAATTATCTTACTACTAATTTCGATAGCCTGTATAGTTCAGTGATTAGTCACTGCTTTCAGCTAACTACTGAACCAGGAGGTCGTTGGTTCGAGTCCCTAGGTGTACAGAACTTTGTGTGATGAGTCGATGGTTAGTTGTAACAAGGAGTAACTAATCCATTACACAAGCTTATATTAGCTTTTTTTGTTTTTTTTTTGGGCACTGTGTAAATATTAGGTCCATGGTGTAAGCAACCCGAAAATGTTGGTAATTTTTTTAAGGTCTAAGGCCACCTTACACCCATTACAGGGCGCCTCAGGTTCACACTCGGAAGTATTCAACTCAACTATGTGGCCTCTGTCACATGGTTGGGTCGGGTTTTATCCCATATCTTTGAGGTCGGGTTTTATCCCGCATCGGTGAGTGTATCCTTCTAGCCTGCTTATGTAAGGTCAGTCGTCCGGAGCATAGATGAGTCTGCAACGTCCTGGCCGTTGACTTTGGAGCTCAGTGGGGAGGGTACGCTCCCTCTCCCTCTCGGTCGCCTCCTTCACGAAAAAAACTGCTCGTGGACATGCCACTGACTATTGTTCAAGATATCTACCAAAATTCAGTTCTGTTGGAATTTTAGTACTCCGAATGTGGTAAATTCAACTAAGAATACATGAAGAGGTATTGGGTATATTGTTGGATAATAATATGAATAAACTTATAATATAGTTCAAAATCATTAGTTCAAACTCAAAACTTCTTAATGGCAAGTCCATTAAACCAGTACTGCACTATATAAGCATAATTTTCTAACCAACATAAGCTAAACTAAATTATTTAGCCAAGACGCTTTGTCGTAGACTCAGCGTGCTACGCCGTAGCCGTAGCAAAGTCTACGACGCTTGCAACAAAACCAGTTAACAATATTATCTTAATTTGTGCCACAGTTTATTGAAATTACGTAAGGAAATGAAAAAAATTATATTAATTATTAACAGTAGGTCAAAAATACTAGTCGTAATAAGCGACTAAAGTAAAAGTATGAAAGATATATGACGTCAAAAACAAAATAGTGACCAACAAATTAATATTATTCAAGATTTACTATTTGATGACCGTGGCTGTACCTAAGTTCTTTTTTGACAATCGTTGTTACAATCAGGAATCAGGGTGTTTGTTACAATCAGGATAAAAAGCAACCTAATCAACCTGCTTAAGATTTCAAACGTAATCCGAACCAAATTTTATGACATTCTTGTATATTTCTAAGAGTAAAAATGTATCTTATTCGCCAACGCTTAACCAATTTCTCTCTTAACAAGGGTCGTATGACCGAAGTTGTACTACTGTATTTCTTACTCTGTGGTCTCACTACGGCTACAATGCGTTTTCCTCCATCGTATTTCATAAACTATGACATCGCGAGTAATTACGTTAAATTGTGTACTGTAACATCGAGGAGGACGAACGATGATATACTAGTGAATGACTACGACTCCACCCGCTCTTTATGGGACCTAATTGTAATAAAAGTTATTCAAAGGTTTCATACTTAATCAGTTTAGTTACTATTTTAATCAGACCACGTCATTTTGCCAGTAAAGGAGAAAGCCAAAATATATGATGATATGAAAGCAATAACTCGATGTTGTCGGTATTGGTCATAGTAGCTCAGTGGTCAGAGCATTCCCCCTGTTAGGGAAAGGCCGTGGGTTTGAGTTCTGCCGATGACATCAGTTTCTGTGATCTATTTATAATTTCTTTCTAAATATTTTAACATAGATTGAGTTTTATTTAAAAAAAAATAGAGTTACTTTCACCGTTAAATAACGGGTTTACTACCATGGACATGTTTAAACGAGCCTTCGTTATCTCAGTATAATGTATAAATTATGTATAATGTATAATTATGTATAAATTATTTTTTGATTCTTTTTACAACGAGTTCAACTCCATATTCAAGTCTAAGGAGGTCATGATTATTGATAGTCCTACTTTCAGTGAATGGGCCACTGAGGGTATACACAAAAGTAGACAAAAACTTTATGAACTATACTCAGAAAGACAGCTTAATAGATCAGTTGAATTTCTAGATTATGTTAAAACTTATTCAAAAAAGTTTAAAGCAGATTGTTTAGCAGCTAAATCAAAATATATAAGTGATAAAATTCTCAATAGTGCAGACAAAGTTAAATCTACTTGGAAAATTATAAACGCGGAAAGAGGTCAACAAAAATTAAATGATAATCATTTTAAACTTAATATAAATGGTAAAATAACTACATCAGACTTCGAGGTCGCTAACGAATTTGAAATTTTTTTCTCCCGAATTCCTGTAGATTTGACAAAAACCCTAGGCTCTTCAACCCCCATTGCAGAATCTTTGTTAAAAGCAAACGTTCCTTGTTGTAACGTTATATTTAAATTCAGTAAAGTTAACATAAACACTATCTTAAAAACTTTTAAATCTTTAAATATCAAGAAAACAGCTGACCTCTGGGGCATCTCTGTGTATTTAGTAAATTCTTTTATTGAAATGGTTGCTCCTGAACTAGTAATAATATTTAATAATTGTGTTGATAGTGGTGTGTTCCCTGATTTAATGAAATCTAGTAAATTAATTCCCCTGTTTAAATCGGGTAGTACTTCAGATCCTTCCAATTTCCGTCCCATTTCTGTACTACCTACATTTAGTAAAATTTTTGAAAAAATTATGCTTAATCAAATGCAAAATCACTTTAACGTTAATAAACTATTACATACAAAACAATTCGGTTTCACTCGTGGTCGGTCCACCACTGATGCCGGAATTAAATTATTAGAGTGTATATACAGGGCCTGGGATGAGTCATATGATGCTTATGGAGTATTCTGTGACTTATCTAAGGCCTTCGATTGCGTTCAGCACCAGACTTTAATTAAGAAACTTGATCATTACGGAATCCGGGGGACGGCCTTGAATTTCGTCAATTCTTACTTAAGTGATAGGGTCCAGAAAGTAGTGATCAATGGTAAACAGTCACCTGGTTCTCCTGTAGCAATGGGGGTACCGCAGGGTTCAATTTTGGGACCTTTTCTTTTTCTAGTATATATTAATGATCTCCCTCACCTCATAAGAGACAACCACGAGGTAGTTTTGTTTGCTGATGACACTTCTTTAATATTTAAAGTTAAACGTGGACAGCGCGAACTTGACGATGTAAACATTGCCCTCTCTAGGATAGTCCACTGGTTTTGTGCTAATAATTTATTATTAAATGAAAATAAAACTAAATATGTAAGATTCACCTTACCTAATGTAAGACTTGTTAAAACCAGTGTTAAGGTTAGGGAGGATATAATAGAATTGGTCGATGACACTGTCTTTCTGGGCATAACGTTAGACTCCAAATTGCAATGGGGGCCTCATATCGGGAAAATTTCGGCCAGGCTTAGTTCAGCAGCCTATGCTGTCAAAAAGATCCGACAACTTACAGACATTAAAACGGCGCGTCTTGTCTACTTCAGCTACTTCCACAGTATCATGACATATGGCATACTACTGTGGGGTAACGCTGCCGATATTGAATGCATCTTTGTGTTGCAGAAGAGGGCTATCCGGACTATCTATGGAATGGGGTCTCGGGAGTCATTAAGAGATAAGTTTAAGCATATTAACATCCTTACAGTGTATTCACAGTATATTTATGAAATTTTATTGTATACCCACAAGAACAAAAGTAGATTTGTGAAAAATAGTGATAATCATAATCTAAACTTAAGAAATAAGGATAAACTGGCTGTTCGTAAATTTAGGCTTCATAAAGTGAGTAATTCTTTTGCGGGGAACTTTATTCGAATGTACAATACATTGCCAACCGAAATAGCAAATTTATCTGTCAATAAATTTAAAAAACTAATAAAAAGTAAATTGTGCCATAAAGCTTATTATAGTATTAATGATTTCTTAGATGACAAGGCGGCCTGGTTGTAACAACGTAACGAATTGCTCCTTTCTAAATAACTCTGTATTAGATTTAAGATGAAATATTTTGAAAAAAGCCGAGCTGAGTTTCTTGAGGGCTCTTCTCAGTCTCGTTGCATTTTGGAACCCTCGGTAGAGTCACACCAACTTCTGACGAATCTAAATAATTTTCTGAAAATTTCAAAGATAATAAACGTTATTTTATTTTATTTTATTTTTATTTATTTCAGCCATCAGCGTTGTTGCAAGTGCATGTTCACAATATTATAGTACCAAAGTACCAACATATAATGCATAAAGCTGTAATAACCTGCTAAAAGCGGGCAATCTCCTTTGTTGGTCCCACGCAATAGGAGGCGAATTTTCTAATGGCGAATGTCTGTCTGCAGGTATACCACATGCAGGTGAGGACGTTTTGAACCTAAATAATTTTTGACCGACTTCCAATAAATGAGGAGGTTTGACTGTATGTTTGTTACCTCATTTCTTCGGACTGGGTGAACCGATTTTTTTTTTTTATTGGAAGCTACTAGTTCCCAAGTTATTGTATTTCAATTTGGTCCCATTCCGACAACTATTTGGTCCCATTTTTGGTCTATTTGGTCACAGTTTCTGTGTCAATTTAAGACGTGTATTTTCATTTTTATTAATTAACACCATATCAGCCAAAAGACGGCCTCAGCTCGACATATGTCTCCTCCAACGAACGCCATACCATACGATCTTGGGCTTCCCGCATCCACTGGCTTCGTAAAGGTCCATTATTTTTTTACTTATTCCACAAAACGTTTAAAATATATTATTATAACTCGTCTAATAAGTAAATATCTTGTGAATTGTGAAAGTCAACTATAACACATATAAACTCGTATTTTAACACCCAACAATAGTCTCAAAACCTCATCATGGTCAAGCTCAAGAGTTCGTTTAGTTAAACGCGCTAATCTCAGGAACTACTCATTTGAATTAAAAATACTTTTTGTTTTAAATAGTCCATTTATCGAGGAAGATTATAGGGTATATAACATCACGCTACGAATAATAGGAGCGAAGCAGCAATGAATAATATAACAACAACGGCGACACAAATATGTCAGTGAGCGTCCTTAAAATAAATACATAAAGTAAAGATATTTATTACACCACAAGCTAGAAGTTCACACATATTTTTTCAGAGTATCCGTAGTCATTACAAAGCGGATATATTAGTTCTGTTATACTCAAAAGTATATTAAAAATACAACATCTTCGGGTACGAAAGGCAATATTTCATACACCGTTTCTGGAATATTTAGCTCACTTATGATTTTTATAAGGTACGATTTTTAAATATAAAATACATTAAAAGTTTTTTTTTAAGTGTACAGGTACAGGCTGCCACACATTCAGTAAAATGCCGCTGGCTTTTGCCGCATACAGAATTAGCGCGACAAGAGCCGGTGGGTTGTGCCAGTTACCATACGAACATCAATGGTCGTCATAGGTAATTAGAGCCTAAAACTCAGACTGGAATAACTACAGAACTTCCGATATTACCGTTGCTTCACGGATATTTTCTTTTTAATATCAGGTCGCCAAATTCACCCTCATGGTGACCTAGTGATGTGCCTCTTCTCGGTCCGCTTGAAGAACCTCACGTTGTAAGTAGGAGGAAATACGTGCGCGGGCAGGGCCTTCCAGGCCTCAATCGTTCTACAGAAGAACGATCTCTTGAAACGTTCAGTTCTTGTGAAGATTTCATCCACAGTATACGGGTGTCATCTCTGCCGTGTTGTACGGGATCTAAAAGAAGAGGGTGGGATTAGGTTAAAGAGCTCTTTAGAACACTCGCCGTGGTAAAAGAGGTAGAATGCGGCCGAGGAAGCTATTGTGTGGCGCTGCGCAAGCGGGTCAAGGCTTCTTGTTACCTCAGGACAATCTATAATACGAATAGTGCGTCGCTGCATAGCGTCGAGTGCATCTAGCAAAACTTTGTGGAGCTGTCCCAAAGATGATAGCAGTACTCCACGCAGGATATAATCTCCGATGACGATAACGCACTCCACACGTTAGTGGAGTGCTCAGCGTGGACGAGTCAGCGCCGGGACCTCGAAGTGGGTCTGGGCTTGGATACTCTCTCGCTGGAAACCATGGTTCAAGCCATGGTCTCCAGCGCGATTAGGTGGAACGCAGCCGTGTCCTTCTGCGAGCAAGTCATGCTCGCGAAGGAGGCGGTCGAGAGGGAGAGGGAGCGTACCCTCCCCGCTGAGTTCCGCAGTCAGCGGCCAGGGCGCCGCAGACTCATTTACGCCCAGGACCATCGACCTTCATGATCAGGGCCTGAGGACGGCGGGATAGCCACCTGCCGCCCTTACCGAAGCAGGCTAGAGGGGTCGCGTGCTGCGGGGCCTCAGACTCAGCAGCATCTGATTGCATAATCAGATTCACTTACCGACGCGGGATAAAATCCAACCTCTCGGGATTCTCATCCCGACCAAACCCCCGTAGAGGCCACACAGGTGGTCAAAGTCCGCCGGGCGCAACTGGAAATAGCTTCTGCGTGTGTACTAGAGACGACCCGGCAACGGACGTAGGAGCGGCCACGGCATTGGGCGGAATTAAAAAAAAAATGGTCTAATCTGCGTCTTGTACAGCAGACATCTCTGGTGCGGTGTGAAGAATAATATCGAAGCCGTTATGCAGTTAAACTAGAAAGCTGACACTAAATGGGTTGGGAAAAGCTCAGTGGAGTGATTTCCAAATAGTAATATCGTGTCGTTGTCTGAAATCGTATAATATAAACGCCTTGCTGTAAAGAAGCCGTCGTGTAGGGGAAGCGCGTGTGTCGCGACGTCACATCCGCTAGATATTTATCATTCGCCGCGTTTGCGCCCGCGACTTCGCTCATAAATATGCAATTTGTTGCAATATGCCCGCTATCCTTATCGCTATCCTTATCTTTTATTATGAAAATGTTTTGTGACATATTTTTTATCGATTATGACTATGTTTACCAATATGAGTTGAAACTTTCTTTGTACATACGTACCTACATATAATCACGCTTAAATAGAATAGAAACACTATGTGATTTTAAACGTAAGTAGACTTTTTAACAATAGCTATGAAAGTTGTACTTAAATACATAAATACCAGGATAACAGCTAACAGGTGTGAGTCACGTAAATCATACTTTGTTCTAACGAAGCGTACCCATTTTTAATTCCGCGGCCGCTCCTTCGTCTATACCATACTGATACACGAAGCGTTACCCTGGATTGAAGTGGCGGGTGTCAGACGTATAGGGGCTCATAACATAACGGCCAGCTAGTGAGGACAGTTGAGTGCAAAATTCAAATTTAAATGACCAACATGAAATATAAATTTGAACAATTTATATTTAGTGATGGGTTTGTGGGGAAACCGAGGGTTAAAGTCACATAGTGTGCTGATATAGTCAAACTAATGAAACTAGTATCTATCAAATACATAAGATACAAGAATACAGTCTGTACCAATTACATCGCTAATATTACAAAGCATGTCGACAAAGGAACTATCTGTACAAGATATGGAACTTTGGCTTGTAGCAGGTTGTATGGGTTGTATGCAGCTATGTGTTCGACACCGTGAACTACTGACTAATTGTCAGAGGAAGAGGGTTAAACTAACTTGGCAGTGACTCTGTTTGATCCCAATGTTGGATTAAATTTCATGTTGAATTCAAGTTTGTATTTGAGATTTCTATTGTGTAAAGTTATTGAGCAGGTATTCCGTTTTTAAAGGCGATGAGGATCTAGCTGACATCTCCGCAAATATTTGTGTGATCCACAAATATTTGTTTCGGAGTTTGGGTGTCTTCTATGTATAATAAGTAAGTATTTAGCAATATATAAGTATTTTTGTATTTCAAAGCAATGAGTTTGCTTAAACTATTCTTAAAATATCACCGCCCTGTAAATTGAGAATTAATACACTAATTGACACTTCTGTCAATATTTCAGAGCGTGCACGCCTACTAGCTGTTGGAGAATGGGAGTCAGGGTTATGGATCCAGGCGCTCCCATCGCCCAACAACGGTACAATGTTGGACGACACTACCTTCCGCATTGCCACTTGCCTTCGGCTGGATACACCTTGTGTATCCCCGCATCATTGCACCTGTGGAGTAGCCGTCGATAATCTGGGACACCATGGCCTTTCTTGTAGCAGAAGCGCAGGTCGTATACCTCGGCACGCTATTCTAAACGACATAATTCGTAGGGCTCTGTCCACCGCAGGTCTTCCGGCCGTACGCCAACCAAATGGTTTAGCACGAAGCGATGGAAAGAGACCGGACGGTATGTCGTTGCTACCGTGGAAGATGGGAAGGCCTTTGGTGTGGGACGCTACATGCGTTGACACCTTAGCACCTTCACACCTTCCAAGCACATCCGGATGTGCCGGCGCTGCTGCTGCATCAGCTGAAGGCTTTAAACGGCGTAAATATGCTAACCTAGCAGGTGATTACATATTTGAGCCGTTTGGGGTTGAGACACTGGGGTCATGGGGTCCGAGTGCTCGCCGCCTTTTTAGAGACATTGCTAAACGTCTAATCGATGCTTCTCAGGACCAGAAGGCTGGCTATTTTCTGGCCCAAAGAATAAGTATCGCCATCCAACGTGGCAACACAGCCAGCATTCTGGGAACCTTCCCAGTCGGCAATGACGCGGAGGAATTTTTAAACGATATTTTGTAATGTAAATATTTTTAGTCTATAATTATGTTTATTTTGTATATTGTAATTCTTATTGTAAATAAATGTATACTTAAAATAAAAAAATAAAAAAAAAAATCAGAATATATTATTATAAGTATGTCTACCAGTCGTCTAGATCCCATAGCCCAAGCTTATATTAGCTTAATTTGGGCTAGATGACGTTGTGTAAGAATGTCCAAAATATTTATTTATTTATAATATCGGTAAATATTTATTTTATCGCAAAAAAATATCACTGGATTAATCGGGACCTTTCTCATACAAGGAAAGCGCTTTACCAGTAAAAAAAAGATGACGTGTAATAACTGTTTTTTTTTCTCTGCCATATTATGTTACTAACTTCATGGCTCGTTGAGACACTTACCGACAGTTTCATGATTCTGTGCATGTCACCGTAGGATTGTAAAATCCATTAAATTATAATCACAGTCGCATGAATTTAATTATTGGCGATTGCAAAAGAGTTGGTGTTTATTACAAAGTTATTCTCTAACAGGCTATTCATCTAAAAACTCACAATGTCACCGTAAAGTTGTAAATACCGTGAAATTACAAGCAATCTTGCAAGATTGACACAATAAATTCAATTAGGTACTGGTGATTAACAAAAAGAGTGGCTGTGAGTTTTGTACTTTTCAGAGATAGAGCGTATGAGAAAGGATCCTGACCATAAACACTTAGGGCCACTCTGTTCCAATTATACCATACATCATCAATCATGCGAATGTAATTACAAACTAACGGGTTTTAGCATCCTACGGTGGCATATAAACATCTCTTTGTGAATCAATTAGATAGTAGTCGGTATGTCAAGTGCATGGGACTTGCAGCTGAAGCTTGTAAGACTTCATCTCGAGTACAATTACTGCCTTTGTCGAGGAACTCACTCTGAGTTATTCAAATATGTATTACGTTTCAGAGCAACTCACTTACGGTTTTAAATTGGACATTTACATGATTTATGTGTACTGCCAGCATTGATTTGATTATTTTAGTGTTGGAATTCAGGTAGATACTTTATTTTAAAGAGGGAAGATTTGCACTTTTGTATATTTGTTACGAATAAATTAAAAAATTACCAGACAAATTTTAAAATAAAATTCTATCACCACCATAATTTGAATGCCACATTAACCCAGAGCACTTACTACTACGGCTTTATTTTATTTAGGCTAATTAATTACTAGAAATAAATACCACCCGTTTTCTGCCAGGCAACCTTAAGATGCTTAGATCCTTGTAGACTGAAAATAAATAAAATAAAATAACGTTTATTATCTTTGAAATTTTCAGAAAATTATTTAGATTCGTCAGAAGTTGGTGTGACTCTACCGAGGGTTCCAAAATGCAACGAGACTGAGAAGAGCCCTCAAGAAATTCAGCTCGGCTTTTTTCAAAATATTTCATCTTAAATCTAATACAGAGTTATTTAGAAAGGAGCAATTCGTTACGTTGTTACAACCAGGCCGCCTTGTCATCTAAGAAATCATTAATACTATAATAAGCTTTATGGCACAATTTACTTTTTATTAGTTTTTTAAATTTATTGACAGATAAATTTGCTATTTCGGTTGGCAATGTATTGTACATTCGAATAAAGTTCCCCGCAAAAGAATTACTCACTTTATGAAGCCTAAATTTAGGAACAGCCAGTTTATCCTTCTTCTTCTTCTTTTTTTAAATGTGTGGCTCCATCGTTCACCGATGATTTTGCCAATATCAAGGTAATGTTTGATAGTTCCAGTTGTGGGACACGTTATGAAACCACTGCTCGGTATTGCATGTGAGTGTCTAGTTTGATTCTCCGGAGATTCTGCCAACGACAAGGTGGAGAGTAAATGCAGCTTTGATTAACTTGGTAAACTAAGTAGCTCGTTGAACTTGCGAACTGAAAATGGTTAGGAGTTAGTAAACATAGAACATATAAAACAATCACAACACAAGAGTGATACAAGTTACGGGATGATGGGGTAAGGGAAAATGGATGGCTAGATACCTACCAACCTACAATTTTATATTGTTCTGAGAAATAAATTTGTATAAGATTTTAACATGAGGGGTGAAAACTAAAGTTAGTAGATAATTAAGATTAATGGGACGTGGGATCTTTTTTGGGAGAAGGTCATACAATTGTGTAACTAGTAATGGACAAGAAAAGAAAATATGCTCTAAGGTTCCCTCATCCAGACCGCATTCACATAGGGAGTGGTCACGAACACGGATCTTTGCCAAAAATACTGGTGTGCAGACGAAACCTAGACGGAGGCGAATTATCACAGAAGTAGCCAATTTATTAACTTTCTTTTGTTTAAAAAACCAAGGTTTGGTTGGGAGTGTGGGTTGTAGAGAACCATAAAATTTGCCTTTGATTATCTTAGTTGATTGCCATAGATCATTCCATGATTCGCTTAGTGAAGAGCTAGCCAAGGAACGAAGGTCCCTGGAGAACAAGAAGTTATAAGAGGAGGTACCAGATTGTGCGGACATTTTTGCACAAGAATCTGCTTTTTCGTTACCAGCTATACCGGAGTGGGCTGGGATCCAGGCCAAAGCCACTTCGATGCCGGATAAATGACACCTGTGTAGTACTTGCTTAATCTCAAGAGTGATTGGAAAATTGTATCTGGACTTAAACGGATTCTTGAGGAGATCCAGCAAGCAACTTAGAGAGTCTGAAAAAATTAAAGATCGGTTTAGTTTATGGGACTCGACATATTTAACGGCTTCCAACAGAGCAATTGCTTCACCGGTGAAGTTCGAATTAAATGCTGGGCTTTTAACACCAAGAATAACTCTAAATTTCGGAATCCAAACTGCAGAGCCCACAGGAGCATCTGGAGCCAATTTCGAAGCATCTGTATAAAGCGTGACCCATTCCGTCCAATACTCATTTAGAATATTAAGGAAGATTTGGTTCGCATTGGAGCACTTCTTGCTTATACCCAGGTCCAGTATGATTCTTGGCTTGAAAATTAGGGATTGGTAGTCGCTATTAAAGAGTACATTAGTGGAAGATTGAAAGGGAGAGTTATCGAGGGAGTCCAGTTTAGCAAGGGAATTTAAGAGAAGAGGGGGAGACTTATGCTCCCAATATTTTGCCGAAGTTAATAGGGGAGATAGTTCCCGTAGAATAGGCAGCAGGGGGTGAGAGCTAAGTTGAACTGCACTATTAAGGTATCTGTCAGCGAGATATTGTCTTCGGAGATGAAGGGGCGGCTCTAAGCATTCCACTTGAAGTGCATTTAAGGGGGAGCATTTCATCGCACCAGTTATAATTCGGAGGCAGCTTGACTGGATCTTCTCCAGCCTATGCATAGCTAGTTTGTTACATGGCTCAAGTAAGAATGTACCGTAATCAAAGTGACTACGGACTATAGCGTTGTATAGGAGTTTTAAACAGAAGGGGTGAGAACCCCAACGAACACCGGACAGCGCTCGCAGTACGTTTACACCCTTTTCACTTTTATTTACAACTTGGTCTAAGTGGGGAATACCCGTCAACTTAGAGTCCAAAACGAGACCAAGGAATCTAACTTGATTCTTGATAGGAATTGGTTTGTTAGCAACAAGTATGTTCATGTCGGGCAGGTTGCGTTTGCGGGTAAAGACAATAGCGTTACATTTCGGGACAGAAAGGGACAAGGAGTGGTTATCCATCCAATCGTTCAGGTAACTCAGGGCAGAGTTTAGGTTAGAGTAAGCAGAGGTGAATGAAGGAGAGGAAGAATAAAGAGCAACATCGTCTGCATACTGTAAGACTTTGCAGAATGAGTTGACCGTAGTATCCAGGTCAGATGTGTAGATGTTGTACAGGATTGGGCTTAGGACTGATCCTTGAGGGAGACCCTTCCACACCGTTTGAGGTGGGAGATGGATACCCTGGTATCGGACAGCAATGGAGCGGCACATAAATAAGTTGCATATGACTTGAACCAACCTCACGGGAACACTCAGCTGTAGAATTTTTTGCCTGAGGAGCGGAAGATGGACATTGTCATAAGCCGCTGATATATCTAGGAAGACCGCTACAACATGCTCACTCCGGGAGAAAGCTGTGCGAATCTCTGATGTCAGGATACTTAAGCTATCCAGCGTACCCCTGCCTTTCCTGAAGCCAAACTGGCTATCAGCTAACACTTGCCTATTTTCCAGTATCCATTCCAATCTGTTTTTTATAAGGATTTCCATAATTTTAGACAGGACCGAGGAAAGCGCGATGGGACGGTACGAAGATGCGACTTTGGGATCTTTACCAGCTTTAAGGATAGGTATAATTATTTGGGTTTTCCAGGAATCTGGGATTATTCCAGAATATAAGATGGAATTGAGGATATTGAGTAAAATACTTTTAGTCTGGTTTGACGATTTACAGATAAAGGAATAGGGTATGCCGTCTATGCCCGGTGAGGAGTCATGAAGATTGGCCAGTGCACAAGATAGTTCGCCGAAGGAGAACAGATTGTTCATAGCATCTTGTGACGGATCGGGACCTGAGGGTTGATTGGGATTAGGCAAACAGGAGTATTCGGGTACAAAAGGAGGTGCTAAACAGGATAGAAATTCATGAAGAAAGGATTGAGGGAGATTGCTGGTAATATTTGTATTTTCCATACCTCGTCTAAAAGCTTTAAATCTTTTCCAAACAAGCGAGAGTGGAGTGCGGGGGGACAGAGATTCACAGAATTTCTGCCAACCCATGGTTTTCTTTTTGGATAGGAGTCTGGAGGTTTGAGCAGCTGTTTTTTTATAATCAAGGTAGTCAGTCATAGAAAAGGAAGCTGCAAATACATTTTCTGCTTCTTTGCGTTTCCTGACAGTTTCAGCGCATTCAGAATCCCACCAAGGAGGAGATGGAGTTACTAGATGTGAACGATTTTTTAGGGGAAAGGAGGAATCCGCAGCTGCCTTAATAGCTGAGATAAAATTATCATATGAAGAACCAAGGTTAGAGGAGTTCACTTGCGGAAAATTAGACAATTCCAGATCTAATTGGTTAGTGTACTGCTCCCAATTTGCCTCTATCAGACGATATTTGAGGAGGGGATCAAAGGGAGGGGGAGAGGGAAGTAGTGTCGAAGAACGGAAGTAAGACGTAAGAATTGGGAAATGGTCACTGCCGAGTGAGTTTGGGAGAGGAGTCCATGAGAGAAGGGAGGCTAGTTCAGAAGACGCGAGCGTAAGATCAGGGACACTAATGTTCTGGGTAGGAGCGACTCGGCGAGTGGGAGAGCCGTCGTTTAGGACGCACAAGTCCTGGTTATCTAAAATGTCTACAAAATAAGAAGAGATAAAGTCGGTATAGTGACTACCGAATAGGGTGTGGTGTAAGTTAAAATCGCCTAGAATAATCATGGGAGATGGTATTGTGGGTAGGATTGAGTGAAGTTGGGATACAATAGTTTGGTTTGGATGAGGAATATAGATGGAAACATATGATACCTCCAGGGCCCTGACAGCAACGATATGCAGACCTGGGTCATGGAAAGGTAACTGGATTTGTGAAAATGGAGTGTGTCTATTCACCAGCAAGGCGCAACCCGCCCAGCCATCGCTTCTGTCATCCCGCAAGCACGAGAAGCCAGAGATCCTAAAAACGGATCCCGGCTTCAGCAATGTTTCCGAAATGGCAAAGACAATGGGATTGTACTGATTGATTAGGTTAATGATATCACTCTTATGACGACGTATACTTCTACTGTTCCATTGGAGAATTTGGAGAGCCATAGTTGGTATTATTTTTGGTGAGAACTGAAAGTAACTGTTCTACAAGAACGGAAACATCGTGCGGTAGGGCATCTGACATTTTAGTGAGGATGTTAATAAGGGAACATAGGAGGAGTTCTACAAGGTTGTCGTTAGGGGTTAGTAGAGGGGTGCTTTCTGATGGGTTGATGCAACAACCATTGGGTTGTGATGAGGGAGGGGACTGGGTTAAGAGGTTATGGCTATAGGAATCAAAGGATTTACCCAAACTAGGTTTGGGTCGGACGGGTGAATAAATGGTTTTTCTGTAAGATGAGGGAGAGAGAGGAGATTTAGAAGGGGAAGGGGGGAGAGGCAGGAAAGGAATGGCTGAAGTTGTTTGTGTCAAATACACTTGGGAGTGAGGTATTTTATCTTGCTGATATCTGACAGTCACGGATGCATATGAATTTTTAACTTGAGGAATGCGTGCTGAGGCTACTGAATATGCAATATTCTCTTCAGCCATTAAGGTTTTAATAGCTTTTTGTCTTGAATGCTCAGGGCATTTAGGATCAGTTGCCATATGGGTACCTTGGCAGAACAAACAACAAATATTTGGTGAAGAGCAAGTAACCGCTTCATGGGGTTGGGCACATTTGAAGCAATTTATCTTTGACCTGCATTGAGATGCTACATGTCCAAAAAAACAGCATTTCCTACATTGTATCGTTGGCAATTTATAAAGGGAGACCGGCAAAGAGGCATTAAAACAAAAGGCTCTATCTGGGAGATTTTGACCAAGGAATGTCAGGACGACACTCCTTGATCCCACGTGGTAATATTGTCAGTTCTTGACTTCACATTAAGACACCTAGCTCGCACCACTTCTCCACAGTTATGCGGAGTAGAAATGTTTTCAACAAGTTCCTCCAGGGACCAATCAGTGGGGATATCGCGTACCACACCCATACGGAACACAAGAAAGTTGGGGATTTTGGCTGTATAGTTATTAGTTTTAAGGACATCTGAGTTTACAAAGTTATTCGCCGCCGCAGCAGACTTAAATAATATATTTATTTTATTACGACCTATTTTAGTAATTCCGCCTTCTGTAATATCTAGAATGTTATTTTTATGTAGAAATTGAGCAAATTTAAGGGTTTTAATGGGAGGAGCAATAGACTGTTCAGTTTCCACCTGCGAAACATACACAGAAAAAGGACCCTTGTCAGTCCTCGTGTAGTAATTATTGTTTTCAGCGTCAAACCCGGGTTTTGCATACACTGATTGAATAGATTCAGCTGGGGAGCGGACCTTTTTCCCTTCCGCATCGATGGATGGACAAGGGTATCCATGTCTCTTTATGCCTTTCCCGATCCCGACGGATATGTCGGGAGGCAATCCACCACCCCCATCAGGGGGCATATCCACGCTCATTTCCATAGAAATTAACAAACCAAACTAACCTTCTGTATTAGTCCACCACCAAAACAACACAAACACTTATTTTCAGAGTGCAAGTAAAGAGAAACTTTAAGAAAACACCATAGGTAACCTAAAAAGCTCTCAACCAAGCGCTCGGTAAAAACGGAGTTCCCAGTTTATCCTTATTTCTTAAGTTTAGATTATGATTATCACTATTTTTCACAAATTTACTTTTGTTCTTGTGGGTATACAATAAAATTTCATAAATATACTGTGAATACACTGTAAGGATGTTAATATGCTTAAACTTATCTCTTAATGACTCCCGAGACCCCATTCCATAGATAGTCCAGATAGCCCTCTTCTGCAACACAAAGATGCATTCAATATCGGCAGCGTTACCCCACAGTAGTATGCCATATGTCATGATACTGTGGAAGTAGCTGAAGTAGACAAGACGCGCCGTTTTAATGTCTGTAAGTTGTCGGATCTTTTTGACAGCATAGGCTGCTGAACTAAGCCTGGCCGAAATTTTCCCGATATGAGGCCCCTATTGCAATTTGGAGTCTAACGTTATGCCCAGAAAGACAGTGTCATCGACCAATTCTATTATATCATCCCTAACCTTAACACTGGTTTTAACAAGTCTTACATTAGGTAAGGTGAATCTTACACATTTAGTTTTATTTTCATTTAATAATAAATTATTAGCACAAAACCAGTGGACTATCCTAGAGAGGGCAATGTTTACATCGTCAAGTTCGCGCTGTCCACGTTTAACTTTAAATATTAAAGAAGTGTCATCAGCAAACAAAACTACCTCGTGGTCGTCTCTTATGAGGTGAGGGAGATCATTAATATATACTAGAAAAAGAAAAGGTCCCAAAACTGAACCCTGCGGTACCCCCATTGCTACAGGAGAACCAGGTGACTGTTTACCATTGATCACTACTTTCTGGACCCTATCACTTAAGTAAGAATTGACGAAATTCAAGGCCGTCCCCCGGATTCCGTAATGATCAAGTTTCTTATAATTAAGAAACTTGATCACCAGGTGCGTTCAGCACCAGACTTTAATAAGTCTGGTGCTGAACGCAATCGAAGGCCTTAGATAAGTCACAGAATACACCATAAGCATCATATGACTCATCCCAGGCCCTGTATATACACTCTAATAATTTAATTCCGGCATCAGTGGTGGACCGACCACGAGTGAAACCGAATTGTTTTGTATGTAATAGTTTATTAACTGCAATGGTATAGAGTAAGAACCGGCGACTGCCAGACTTAAGTCATTTTATAAAGGCTGCAAATTTCTCAAAGCATGTCTCTACACAGATGACGGTGATAAGAACGAAGAAGTGATAAAAACGATCAGTAAGTATTAAGTTGCGGCAGTGGTTACTTCTTTTTTTTCAAAGACGTATACAATACGTATTACCTCAATTCCCTTGGAGATCCCCAAGTAACATATTTAAAAACCCAGCTTTCATACTAAAACGATGGTTTAATTACTGGTATACGTAAAATATAAAAGTCTGGCTGGGGTTTTGCAACCGTTATTAATGTTATTCCGAAGAAACAAAAAAAAATTATATGAAATATCAAGTTTGCCCTGGATACTGTTTTAACATCTTTACTACCTGATCTCTTCTCAAGTAACAACTACTGGAACTCCATACTCACTGATCGTTCTTACCTGTGTTTGGGCCATGCTCTAAGAAATCTACAGCCTTTATAAAATGACTTAAGTCTGGCATTCGCTGGCTCTTGGTATAGTATAATAGGTAGGCGTATAACTTCTATGAACGCTGTAGTTTTTCAGGTCCAGTTTTCCATAGAACTTATTGTTAATTACAGAAAATCATACTCAGAAAACAACTATCATTTAACATCACAAGAAATATGTAACAGTTAAAAACAAAATGAATATTATACAAGTTAACACAGCTGATGTCTTCGTTATGAACTAGCGTTTCCCCCGGGCTCGCCTGAATAATTACAGAGTGAATTGTAAAACAGTCTGTAGAAGACTCGAACTCACGGCTCCTGGTGTTTAATTATGCAGTAACTTGCTCGCTATGCACCTTTGGAATTGTGCGCTGTTTTATCGCGTTTAGTGAGAGATTGCTGTGATATTATTGTAGGATGAAGAAAGATAATTTTAGAATAGGATTTTATTGTATTTCAACGGTAGGCAGTGCCTCGGAGAGCACGTTAAACGGTCGGTTGTCATACGAACATCTATGGCAGTCATTACAGGTATTTGGAGCCCTAAAACAAAATCCCAACCGGTCTAACTACAGTACTTCGATCGCCCATCGGTTGTGGAGGTCAGATGGCAGTCGCTCTACGGAAACTATCGAAGTTCAGCCGCATCGCAGTTAGACTGGAAAGCCGACCCCAACTGGGAAAAGGATCGGTGGATAATGATTTCAACTGTAGGTAGGTAGTTTTTTATACGTTTTGGACCACTGTAACTCGTTTCGCCGTTCATCGCGACATCTAGTCTGAAGTAAGCTAATAGGTTTAAGCTTGTGTTATGGGATCTCAATAACTGATAGGTAAAAATACTTTTTTACTTTAAATACATACAAATCACTATAACTTCACTATCACTACATATTATAAAATTAAAAATACACGTCAAAAATGGTTGTCCGAATGGAACCAAATTGAAATGACCACTTGGGAAGTAGTAAATTCCAATTAAAAAAATATTCAAAATCTGTTCACCCAGTCTTTAGATATGAGGTAACAAAGATAAAAAAAACATACAGTCGAATTGAGAACCACCTCTGTTCTTGGAAGTCGGTTGAAAACAAAGTTGCCCGTTGCGTATGTATGCTTAAATCTTCAAAACTACGCAACGGATAGAGTAGGTTTTGAGGAATGTAAATTAATTTTAACGATACCTATACATGTAGGTATACTGAAAGAAATAGCAACCTACGTTGCGTAGGTTTAGTCAAACGAACAATATTTCTATCCCAAAATATTGGAACATGAAAAATAATGGGAAACCCATTACCATAAACCACAGGAACCAAAAACAATCAGACACAAGCATAACAGCGGCATAAACAATTTACCCAAACAATAACACTATGTCATAGGTTTGTACATACAAAATACTACAACAGTTGGTGCCTTCAGATATCGGTCCCTATGTAATATATTTTTTTCGGACCCTTGAGCAACAATGTGATAATAAAGTATAAGGCTTCAGGGTGCCTGTTGTTGCGTCTCGTGCTACGATACACGGAGTGTTGACAACTTACAAAACGTGCCTATTTTGAAGGTATTTTGCCTTTAATTTTTTTTAACACCCGACAAAATGTTTCTAAGTTCCGGGGGACCCCCTTACGGGTTATAATTAATAAAAATACCGACCAAGTGCAAGACAGATTTAAGCACAAAGGGTTAAGTAACAAAACGGCAAAAAATCACGTTTGTTGTATGGGAGCCCCCTTAAATATTTATATTGCTGTCCCGGGAAACTTCGTACCGCATTTTTTTTTATCACTGTCTTGAACAATGGATAATAGAGAATATTAAAAAATAGAGGTTGGTGATATAAGGGTGAAAATTTAGGGTTGTATGTACTTTTGTATGCCACATATTTAAAAAAAAAATTTCAAAAAAAAGTTAGGGGTGGACAACCCTAATCACTTAGGAATATGAAAAATAGTCTATTCTCAGACCTACTGAATATGCATATAAAATTTCATAAAAAAACGTTGAGCCGTTTCGGAGGAGTATGGTAACTAACACTGTGACACGAGAATTTTATAAACATATATATGAGATATTCTGTTTTTTAGTATTTGTGAGAAATACATCATATTTGAAAATTTTAACGTTCATAAGGTGATAGACAGACGGACGGACGGACAGTGGAGTCTTAGTAATAGGGTCCCCGTTTTACCCTTTGGGTACGGAACTCTAAAAATACAAACTACTACACTATGTACGTAGGTCACACTATAAGTTTTGCGTAACTTAAAAACACAACATGTTAAAACCAAAATATTATGTTTATTGCTTTTCAAAATACTCTCCTTTACATTTTAAACATTTTCTCATGCGATCGAACCATTTTTTAAAACAGGAGGACCACAGATCTGAAGGCATGTTTTCTACGTGCTGATTGAACGCTATCACTGCCTCTTCGGAGTTGGTAAAAGTGAAACCTCTCATCAAATCTTTGATTTTGGGGAAAATACGGAAATCACAGGGTGCTAGGTCGGGGCTATGCGCAGGATGGGTGACGAGTTGTACTTTTTCGGAAGCTAAAAATGACTTTGTTTTGTTGGCCGTGTGTGAAGAAGCGTTGTCATGATGTAGGAGAACGCGGCTTTTGGGTCGTCTTTCGCGAAATTTTTCTAACACCCTGGGTAAACAAATGGTAGAATACCACTCGGCATTAACACTCTTTTGATCTTCAAGTGGAATTGTACAGATGGGACCAGTAGCTGCGAAAAAAAACGCGATCATTTTTTTCCAACGTTTCGCGCCTGCCGCGCTTTTGTTTGCTTGTTCTCATTTTCAAACACCCATTCACAAGATTGCTGTTTTTTTTTCGGGATCAAAACAATAAATCCACGTTTCGTCTCCTGTGACAATGTCATAAACAGCATTAGAATGGCCGTGGTCGTACTTCAGTGGCATCTGTGAGCACCATTCCACGCGAGCCCGCTTCTGGTCCGCTGTCAGTTCATGAGGGATCCAACGACAACAAAGTTTCCGAACTTTCAATTCTTCGTGTAAAATTTTCTGGATTTGACTCATACCAATCCCCAATAGTCCTCGAATTGTCTCATAGGTAATCCGCGGGTTTTCTTCATTTAACCGCTTAACAGTAGCCACATCATTTTCGTTGACGGCAGTTGAAGGCCGCCCTTCACGAAATTCGTCATGTAAAGAAACTCGACCTCTCTCAAATTCAGCAAACCATCGCCTCACGGTGCTCAAACAAGGTGCTTCTCTCCCAAAAGCATTTTGAAGAGGAGCGGCACAGTCTCGCGACTCTTCGCAAGACTGTGCCGCTCCTCTTCAAAATGCTTTTGTGAGACTTGTGAGAGAATTTTTAAAATCATAAAAAGTCATCGCTCTAAAATCTTTTCAACTTAATTCCATTTTCGTTGCATTCGTAGAACTTTGATGTGTGATAAAAACAATTGACAAATGATTTTCCGCCAATTGTTTTTTTTATTACTAAGAAGGTTGCAACGTTTAAAAAAATATAACATTCGAAATTCAAATAGTTCCGATTATTATAGACGATTGGAAAACTACCTAAGTGAAATACAAATTGTATTCAAATTCATTTTCACTATAATATCATGTTCGAATTTTACGGGACCCCACGTCAGCAACAAGATGAAATTAATATAATCCCTTTTCTTACAAAGAAAATTTACCAACATCATCACAAAAGAAAATTAACCTTAATTTGTAGGCAGAAGAATGTAAATTTGAATGTTCGTGATGTGAAAAGGCAGTATTGTTAGAGGGAATAAATCTCTGTATAATTTGAATAACAAAAGTATAGGGAATGCTCTTTGATTCTTGACTGCGTAGTGATGTTGAACATTTCGCGCCATTGTTCGATGGCGGCTAAGAAAAGTTTTTTTTTATATAATAGAAAGTTTGGATTTTACTTCATTTTCGTCGAGTTCTTTTAGAAATGTTTGCGGGGTAATGGCTCTAGTTACAGCAGTTTCTTTCAAGACTACTTTTTGGAACTAAGAGTGTTTTATTGTTCCAATATTACGTACGGAATTATAGGGAGTTTCTCTAACGTAACATGCATTATTGTACTATTAGGTACTTTATATATTATAGCCACACAAGAAGGCTGGCTATTTTCTGGGCCAAAGAATAAGTATCGACATCCAACATGGCAACACAGCCAGCATTCTGGAAACCTTCCCAGTCGACAATGACGCGGAGGATTTTTTAAACGATATTTTGTAAAAGCAATGGTAAGTAAAATATTAAAAAAAAAACACTTTAAACTTATTTTAAATTTCTTAATAGCACTATTTTTCGCAGGATTAAAAAGACAACAAAACGTCGACAATTGTTTCGCCTCTAAACGAAGCATTATCAAGACTGTCTCAGAGAGAACAGCAAAATTTGTGGTTAGAACATATTTGCTTATAAGTGAACGTGTGCAAATTTCATTATCGCGATGTAGGATTTTTTCACAATAACTAACGTGGGTAGAAACCTCAGATCTTGCTAACTAAGTACCCAAAAATAGGTATTCACCAATACAAGACTCCATCCTATTAATTTTCAACAAATTGTGTAGAAATGCCAAATGACACATACAAACCAACAACCAACTAATGTGTCTGTCTGTTTACAACCAGATTAAGTAAGGGAGACGTGTGAAAATCTATTTGTTCATTGAGTAAGGTGTCCGCATCTCTTCTAACTATTTCCAGCCTTTCCCAAACACTCAGCTTGAACCCTTTCTCACATAAACGTAAAACTTTAAAGGTGTTACTATTGTTGAAGGGGTGACCAGTGTCAAGGAGGTGGATATTTTGTAATCTAAATATTTTTAGTTTATAATTAAGTAATATATTGTAATTCTTTGGACATTGAGTTTTAATAATATTTAATTTTGGTCTTAGAGCGCTTGGCAACAAAATCACGATGCCATGGAAATAGGCCCTGTTTCAATTTTATTATAATAATAAATAAATAATAAGGCTATTCTTTCGAGGGCGTCCCGGGTATAAAAGTTGGGGTAGTTATAAAAAAAAATGTTGTGCTGTTTAATGGAAATGTACACAAACATGACGTAGATCATGCAACCTAGTCAAAACGTCACGAAATAATACTTTTTTCATCATAATGTAGCGTTGTCATGCGACTTACATATGCGGGCAAGGTTTCAGCTCCATCGGAAACCGGGAAGTGTGTTAAATTTAATTTTTAAGATTCGATTACACACGGACATCGGGACAGGTGAAAGTAAATAAAAGCTTGTAAAAAGCATGGTGTTTACTCAAATATTATAGGTACTTGAAAATTTAACGATAAAAACATAAATTTATGCCTGTGTTATGGAGTATTCTTATATCTGTGGTTATGGCCACTCGGTCTAGAACTCCCAGTTTTACATATTTATTTTAGTTTTAGATAGTATATAGCTTGTAGTTTATATTTAAGGTTCTCGTAATTGTTTTTTCCTGTTTCTTGTAAATATCTATATATAGAAATGGTGAATGTAATTTTTGTCCCCCCTTAGCTCTAGAGAACTGCTTTTGCTCCAATGATGGTTGACCCCTCTATGAATAGCCCTTGATCTGGAGGCAAGCCGAAAAATTTGATCTAGCCCTGAGAGGTCAAAAGTTATTGGCCAATACCTATGGCGTGGTGCGGCGCGAAGCACCGCGCAAGACGCCGTACTAGTTCTGAAATAAACATATTTTAAAATAAAATATGCCACGTACCAAGTATTTATATCTTTGTTAGTAGTAAATATAAAATACTTGTAGAAATGTGGGTGTACACCATATTTATCTCTGCTTACCCCTTTCAAAGTGATAAATTGAAGTAGCAAGACTAGATTAGATAAGATTAGAATAAACTTTATTGTACACCAATTAAAAATCATAGGATACAACAGATACAGGATGTCCAAAGTGCGGCCTTATCGCCAAAAGCAATATCTTACAGGCAACCTTAGGATGGACAGATATTTAGAGAGACAAGGTTAAGCAAGTGCTTGTGAGCCAAATTCCAGCTCAACTAATAAGACATTTATTTCAATTTCAAGTTACTGACATAAGGCAAACACAATAAGATTGCAAATACTTCACTCACACATTACAAAAGGCCATCAGAAAACCCGTAAGGTCTACACCACTTTGTCTACAATGAAAAAAGATTGTAATATGTGCACCACAGACAGACAGAGGTCAAATAATAGAAGTGCAGGTCACTCTAGACCCTTGTCAGACCTTAAATCGGCCACCTTGTCCACATTATTGACAACTTGATTGGCCGTGTGAAGGATCGAGCCGCTTTGTAGTCTTATATTGTTTTGTTGAAAGAATGTTGTAGATACAAACAGTGTCATGTTAAGAGGCTATAAACTATTATCACTGGTGGATACCCGGGTTATGTAGTTTTCATTCCAGTACCTATAAAAAACTCCGCATAAATAATTTCGTTTATACAGTAAATGTTTGTTTAGTTTGGGTATTTTCTATGTATAAAATGTATTTATTTAGAAATATACAGGTATGTTTATCAGTTTTCAAAATCCCATGGCACAATCTTATATTACCTTATTTGGGTTAGATGGCGTTGCGTGAGAATGTTTTTTTTTTTTGTATTGGTTCCGCCAAATTGTCGCCGCCCGCCTGGTGGTAAGTCGTGACGACGTCTAGCGATTGTGGGCCACTCTCACAGCATACAATACTATAGAGAGTGGCCCTCAACTTGACGACCTACTGATGTGCCTCTTCACGTTCCGCTTAAAGAACCCAAGGTTATATGTGGGAGGAAACACGTGCACAGGCAGGGCGTTCCAGGCCACTATCGTTCGACAGACAAACGAACGCTTAAAACGTTCGGTTCTCGCGAACATGCTATCCACTGTGTGGGGTGGCATCTCTGCCCGGCTCGCGTTGTTCGGGATCGGAAGGAAGAGGGTGGGATCAGATTGAAGAGCTCTTCAGAACACTCGCCGTGGTAAATACGGTAGAATGCGGCCAAGGAAGCTATTGTTCGGCGCTGAGCTAGCGGCTCAATGCTTCCCGTTACCTCCGGACAATCTATAATACGGATAGCCCGTCGCTGCATAGCGTCGAGAGCGTCCAGCAAATACTATGCGGAGCCGTCCCAGAGGTGAGAGCAGTATTCAACGCAGGGTCTAATCTGCGTCTTGTACAGCAGACACCACTGGTGCGGTGTAAAGAATAGCTTTACCTTATTCAGTATTCCTAGTTTCCGCGAAGCTAGCCCTATACATCCTTCGATGTAGTTTTTATTATTGAGCTCTCGACGAACATCTATGCCAAGAATGTCAAGGTTGTCCTTCATTGGTAATAATGCATTCTGAAGAGAGGGTAGGGGAAGGAATGGGGATTTCTTCGCTTTAAATGCACACGCCTGTGTTTTGCGGGCATTAAACTCGACCAGGTTCTCGGTACCCCATTGAGAGATACAGTAGAGGTTCCTGTCGAGATCAGCCACGAGTTGTTGTCTATCCTCCTCAATCTCCGAACGCCCCGCCGCCGGACGGGCGCAGTAGCTCCCGTGCAATGTGCTGTGATCTGCATAACAATTAATGTTTCCGAGGGAGAGCATATCATTGATATGCAGAAGGAAGAGAGTTGGTGACAGCACGGACCCCTGCGGCATTCACTTCCAAGAAGCGTGAAGCCTGGCCATCGCAGAGGACCCGCATTCGGCGTTCGTTCAGAAAGCTGGCCATCCAGCTGCACAGTTGAGGAGGTAGACCATATGCCGGAAGCTTGGAAAGGAGCGAAGCATGCCAGACTCTATCGAAGGCTTTGGCGATGTCCAAGCTAATCGCCAAGGACTCGCCGTGCCTTTCCATAGCTTCACCCCAGACATGCGTTACGAATGCCAGAAGATCACCCGTTGATCGTTTCGGCCTGAAGCCGTATTGCCGATCATTTATTAGCGAGTGATCTTCGAGGTATCGCATGAGCTGCTTATTGATGATCAGCTCAAACACCTTGCAGATGACTGAGGTGACAGCTATGGGTCGATAGTTGCCTGGATCAGACCGATCGCCTTACTTGGGGATCGGTTGTACGTTCGCTTCCTTCCAAACCTCCGGCACGATTCCTATGGAGTAAGACAGGCGGTACAGACGAGTTAGTACAGGAGACAACTCAGCTGCGCACTTCCTTAGTACCACCGCCAAAATGCCGTCAGGGCCACTGGCTTTCCGCGTGTCGAGTGATCGCAGCACTGCCCGTACATCGCATTGCCTGAGTACAATGTCAGGCATAGTGTGGCCACAGTTGGCGATGGCGGGGGGCTGCAGGCCACGGTCGCCGACCCAGGAATTAGCCGCAAAGAGGTCTGCGAGCATATCCGCTTTCTCTTGGGCTTTGTGAGCCAGTGTTCCATCTGGGTAACGCAGCGGTGGCAGCGACGGCTTACAAAAGTTAGATTGCACGGTTTTGGCCAGTTGCCAGTATCCACGGCTGCTCGTGGAATGGGAAGTGAGCTCCTGACCAAGCCGTGTGACGCGCTGGGCATCCGCTCTCTTAAAGGCCCTCTTGCTGGATTTTGTGGCCCGGTTGTACGCCGCTTTGAGGTGGCCCACATTTGGGTCAGGCACAGCCCGGGCCCTGATCCAGGCGCGATATGCCGACTGTTTTTGTCGAACAGCTTTGGCACAATCTCGCCCGAACCAGGAACGGGCTCTGCGGATACTAGCGACATCAGTGAAAGGGATGTAATATTCCATCCCTAAACTGATCTCGCCAGCAATCGCAGAAGCGCTTTCCGAAGGAGCCTTTCCTACAAAGCACGTAGACCGTCCCAATCCGCTGATGAGTAGTGCCACAGACGTCGTGCCATTTGTACAGCACGTGCAGGAGGTGACACCTTCATGCCAGCATGAACCACACAGTGGTCGGAACTACCCAATGGGGCTCCTACCGAAACATTGTACTGGGCTGGGCGACTCGTCAGCAGTAGATCCAGCAGAGCGGGCGTGTGATCTGACCTGTCTGGTATCCGGGTGATCCCGCATACCATCTGGGTCAGACCGTGGGAGAGAGCGAACGCGTGGGTGGCCTTACCCGCATGATCAGTCCTGAGGGACCCCAGCCATTCAATGTGATGGCCATTGAAGTCCCCCAGAAACACTAGGTCAGCGTTCGGGAACCGCACCTGCGCATCATCAGCCGTCTCGCTGAGGTACTGGAAGAGCTTTGTTGTCTCAGAATCCCCTGTGTGGGAACGGTAGACGCACACGTAGATCTGGCTCATAGAGCCATGGTCCACGTGCAGCGAAAGGACGGAGTTGGAGGGGTTCTCAAGGCAGCGCAACCGGCGGCAGCAAACATCCGCCCTAACGAACACGCACACCCCGACTTTATCTCGAAATTGTTCCTCGATGACATAACCTGGGTAACACAGGTAAGACGTATCGTCAGGGCGGCCTATTTGTGTCTCCGTGAGGAACATCACAGCGGGCCGTGCCGTCTCAAGGTGATGGTGGAAGGCATCGAGGTTCGCATGGAGTCCACGTATGTTTGTGAACTCCACCTCGAAAAGTGAAGTTGTGGGGTTTCCTGGTGCCGCTGTGTAACGTTTATGTTTTTTATGTTGCACTGCCATTGGAGATGTGAAGTAAAGAAGAAGCGTGAAGACAGGGCGACATTTGGTGCAGCAGTAAGTGACAAAGCGCAGGGACTAGCTTCGTCTAGAACCGTGTGGTTAGGACGGAGCTGACCTGCCGGAAGGAAGGGCTCCTAAACCCCCCTGATGCAAGGCCGCCGCTACCCCACACCGGTTACCACCCGGAGCGGCGATCCCACATCAGGATTATGCGCAACATGTGGGGCAGCCTCCTGGGGTGGTTGGTCCCAGGCGGGCCCCATGACTGTTGCGGGCGGCCGCGGCAACGCCGTTGCTAAGGGTCTCCCTGGCCGGCGAATCGACCCACACCATCCACGGTGGGCGCGGTGGGCGGGAACAAATAAAGGCAAGCAAATATATTAGTCTCGGCACTCAATATGAGTTCGACGCATTTGGTGTCGAGACACTAGGTCCATGGGGCCACGGCGCATTAGCTCTTCACGGAACTCAGCAAGCGTCTGAGGGAAGAGACTGGTGATCCTCGCGCAGGCAGCTTTCTCGCGCAAATACTCTCATTGGCAATTCAGCGCGGAAATGCTGCCTGTGTTATGAACACTCTGCCTAAAACTCCCTGCTTTACATAATTTATTTAAGTTTTTAGTTTTAGATAGTATAGTTTGTAGTTTGTTCAAGTTTTTCTTAATTTTATTTTCCTGTTCCTTGTAAATATTATATTATAAAATAAGTTTAGGTAGTTTAGGTAGGTAGGAAATTTGATTCCAAAGTTCAAACTATTTTATTTAGGTAGATATTTTACATAGTACACAACTATGCTTATAAAATACCTAAGTAGTGAATAAGTAATAAATATAAATCTCAAAGATGACTTGAAACAAAGACTTTGGCTTTCTCTTGGGCCAAGATTTAGAGTAAAGGGACATATATTTTAGACGGATTTACGTGAGTACGGTTACAGCAGTTACTTAAGAATGGGAACAAAGATAGCCCAGATATTAGGAATATGAATGTTTTATGTTATTGATACTCAAAAGATTGAGTTTACAGTATAATACTTTTTATTTTATTAAGCTTGATGTTACTACTATTAATAATTAATAGACATATTTGCAAGGCAATAATAATAATAACCTATTAAAATTTAAAAAAACTGGCCAAGAGCGAGTCGGACTCGCGCACAAAGGGTTCCGTACTAAAACGGCAAACAAATCACGTTTGTTGTATAGGAAACCCCCTTATACTCGTATATCTGTGAAAATTTCAACTTTCTAACTATCACGGTTTATGAGATACAACCTGGTGACATACGGAATAGGGTTCCCGTTTTACCCTTTGGTACGGAACCTTAAAAAGTGTCTTGGAATTCATACAACTGATCACCCAAATCACCAGTTTGGGCACCCAAGGCACCCGGTAAACAGGTGAGTTTGGGCCTTCAAATCTTGTTCGGACCCCAGTTAAACCCAACAGAAAAAACATCATTATCGATAACTTCCTCTTTTTGTGGTATCGGTTAAAACCTGTTATTTCACAAGCGTAATATTTACAGAAATCCAAACGTTCATGTACAGAAAAACATTGAATACGCGGCCAATGGGAGACACGGAGAGAATAGTTCCTACTTTCCGACCAATTTACGTAATGCTGTTCGAGCAGAACTTACTATTGGATGATTGTTACCAATAATGTAGTACAGAAGTACCACAATGCTGTGAAACATTCCATAATAAATGTTTACCATGAACTCAAACAAACAACTCAGAGGCCACTCCATGAAATTATCAGCCTCAGTGTAACAGCAACCCTATGTATCACTTTTTGCCAAACCGTGTCGTGCATATGTGGAACTCCTTGCCCGAAAGTGTGATAAGTGCACTTAATACAAACATTTCTAAAAATAGATTGGACATACATCTGTCAAACTAAAAACACAGGTGCAGTGATATACACGCATCAGCTCTAGCTGCTAGTGTATCATAGGATAATAATAAATAATAGGACATGATGTGACATACATCACGCAAATATCTCGAATATATAGACAGAGGTGTATTTCACACCCACAATTTGCCAGTAATTTCGTTTGTCCCACGTTATAGGGGGCAAGCTTGTTGCCAAAACCATACACCTGTTATCCAAACCTAAATTCCAACACTCAGGACAGATGTTACATAACCACTAAATAGAATCCCAGGAGGTAATGTATCTATACTATTATAAAAGAGTAGAAGTAGTGTGTCTCAAATAAATTTTCATTATTAATCGCTAAACTATTGTCCTGGGCTGGATTTGAACCATCGACTGTTCCCGTTCTACCAATAGATCAAGACATCACTAGCCCAACACCTCTAATATTGCAATCAGTAATGTATCAATCTGTGACGTATGGCATCGCCAAAGCGCCATGTACCAGCAGTTGAGGAATTAACTATTATGGTAGACTGTGTATAAAGCTTGTAAAATTTAGGGTATTATATTATATTCAATAGTATGCTTATACGTTAAAAACAATAGGGAAATATTAATATGGAACGAGTCTGGACTATTAATCGGTAGGTGTACCTACCACTTGCAAATGAGGTACTATACACCGACCTATTTAAAATTTTCTATCCTTTCATTATTCTTTAATAAACTGTAATTTATTGTTGGAAAAAAATACCACCCGTTCGCAGCCGCAACGAACGGCCACATAAATCCAAGTTAGTTTACTGCAAATAACTTGCACAGTGACCACCATTCCATATTCCGCCCCTCGCCATCCTCTAGCAGTTATTACCATAAAGACTGATAAATTTCCTCATACATTCAGAGATCTGTCGATGCCCCAGACACTAACACTATCCATTGGAGGCTGCACACTATCCTATAAATCAAATTGTTTGCCACAATACGCATTGGATGTGGATATTTATTGAAATTATTGTGTATCATTAATATACTTTTTACGTAGGTATCATTAGTTTTTTGAGATGATATCTAAGTTTTAAGTAAGTTTGATAAAAACAGTCCAAGTGCGATTAGGATTCGCTCACAAACGGTTCCGTACCTAAACGCCAAAAAAATGTATTGGGGGCCCTCATACATATTAATTATATTTTTTTCTTTACTATTTGTTGCCATAGCGGCAACAGATATACATCATCTGTGAAAATGTCAACTTTCTAACTATCACGGTTCATGAGTTACAGGCTGGAGACCGACGGAATGACGGACGGACAGCAAAGTCTCAATAAAAGGGTTCCCGTTTTACCCTATGGGTACGGAACCCTAAAAAAAGCTTCTTAAAAACGTTCAAAATAACACACGTCTCGCCGTATACGCGACAAGTGGCCAGTGGACACGCACACATGCTCCTCGTGCTTGAAGTTGTACGACCGTTTGTCTAAAGCCTTCGATTTGTGCCGTCTATTTAGTAAATAAAATAAATCTAACTACTTTGCAATATTCCGCCACATGTGGCGGAATATTGCAAAGTAGTTAGATTTATTTTATTTAACTATGGACTTCCGAAAAGTAACGCCTGATAGTATTAAGTCTATTTAGTAACCTCATCAAATCAAATTTCTGTAGATAAACCAGTCGGATTATGTTTTGGGGCTCCAACTACCCGTAAAGACTACCATAGATGTTTGTAAAACAGGACAAACGGCTTAACCTGCTCTCCGAGTGCCTAGTAGAGTAGTAACCTAGATTATGCATTTTCTTCACGCCATTAGAATTCAACTCCACATTCCGTTTGTCATGATACAATCGTGTATGAATGTTAATGAACACAACATACTCCAACATTTGCACAGACAGACATACGCGAATCTCGTGTGATATGCAAATCACGTTTGTCTATAACCTGTGAAGAGCGCCTGTAACTCACGCCTTCTGATTCATGTACTAGTTTCCGTTACTGTAACATTATTAGAGAAACTGATATTTCATGCTATCATTATGTGATCTGTAACGCTTTAAAAGGATATTATGTTTAATTTTATTGTTAATTTATCTGATACTTGTATATCCGGGTACAGTTTTATTGTTCTCAATTCCCGTGGTAACACATTATCAAAAACCGACTTCAAATTGCCGTGTCTGAATAGGACTAAATTAAAATATGACCCATTCAGAAAGCGCATGTAATAATCATTAAAATAAAAATCAAAATCCATTCAAAGACCAAGGATGTGTAAGGTCACAAACACAACAAAAAAACAGTCGAATTGAAAAAAAACGGAGGATCTTTAGGAAGTCGTTTAAAAATTATGTCGTTCCGCACACTCATATCTAGACAACGGCACATGCGATTTAGATAATTCATTTTGTGTATTTTCCTGCTTGATTAGGTGCAAGGGCAACTTTTTCTGACCGTGTACAGAAACTGCCTTTAGAAGACAGGTGTGTGAACAGCAGAAAGCAGAATTTGAACCCAACACTTACCACCACCATACAGTAGCTTAAAGTCTTGTACTAACTATTGACTGTACTATTGTTTTATTTTCATTCAAATGTAACCGTTAAAAGAAAATAAGATTGCTTATAGCCAACAACAATATCCCCATTTCTGTGCATCACGCGTTACTCCTAGACTATTTGTACTTGCAGTTTCCTAGAAATGTGTCGCCTGAGTCTAGATTCTAGAAGCTATTTGCCCGTTTGCCGTACGGTCCCCCCCTCCCTCCCCCCGTACCCCGCTGCATTACACCCTCGCTCGCCCATCCCGTTAGTGGTACGACGTCACTTGACTCAGAATTCCTTTTGCTGATATTGGGTACGTATCCATTGCTTTTTATATGTCTTATTTATTAAGATTATATAAAATTCGTAAAACTAGGATAAATTTATTTTTCTTACACATATAAGACTATGTCTTGACGCTTAAACGGGGTGGACAGAAGCGTTGGTTACGCCCATTGTCGTCACCGGACACTGGGTGTATTTGCGAAAGCCTCGAAGATGTTGCTCTTAGCGAATACCATATAACTACAATACAAAACAATGGTAAGTAAAATTTTTTTAAGAAAAAACTTTTTAGCATTAATTAATAGCATTAATTTTTCGCAGAATCAAAAGGACAACAAAACGTCGACAATTGTTTCGCCTCTAAACGAGGCATTATCAAGACTGTCTCAGAGAGAACAGCAAAATTCGTGGTTGGAACGTGTTTGCTTATAAGTAAACGCATGCAAATTTCATTATCGCTATATCGGTTATAAATTTCCTCTATTTTATTAAAATTATTATTTAAAATAAACCTAACAAGATTGTGTATGACTCAGAATTACTTTCAGTTCAACAACAGTTTTTTTCTACAGAGGAATGGTTTGGCTATGGGATCGCCACTCAGTCCTTTAATAGCTGAAATATTTATGGATGCATTCGAGACTAACCACATAGTTGGGAACGTTCATGTCTTGTACTATTTTAGATATGTGGATGATATTATTATATGTTGGACAGGAACAAAACGTCAGCTCAGTGTCCTTGTCTCCAAGTTGAACTCAGTACACCCTAGAATTGATTTTTCACTAGAGTTGGAGTCAGATTCCACTCTTAATTTCTTGGACCTTTCAATTACTAGAAGGAACGGTGTTCATGAGTTCCGTATCTATAGGAAACCAACAGTTACAGACACTGTTATTCCTTACTCATCCAATCATCCATGGCAACATAAAATGGCAGCTTTCCACAGCTTACTGAGCAGGTTACTGGCGGTACCGTTGAGCCCACAGGCATTTGGTGAAGAATTGTCCATCATTTGCTACATAGCACAAAGTAATGGCTATGACGTAGGAATGGTTCACTCATTATTAAATAAAAAACGTAGAAAGGCTAGTTTTCATTTATTATATCCGATTCAAGATCCACCTAGGAAGTACACGGCCTGTTTGCCGTTCGTGGGTCCCGTCTCGTTGAGTATAGCTAAGATCATGAGGGAAAGTAGTATATTTGTTGCTTTTAGAACTCAGAATGCCTTGAGGGAGCTGTGTAATGGCAAGGATTCGGTGTCGGTCTCACGCAGATCAGGTGTTTATTTGTTGAGTTGTGATGAATGTGGTTTGAAGTATGTGGGACAGACTGGCAGGTCCTTCGATATTAGATATAAGGAACATAGAGCGGCGTCCCGCAATGGTTGTCCTGAAAGGTCCCTCTTCGCGAAGCATCTTCTTGACACTGGTCATTCCTTGAACAATAGTAACACTTTTAAAGTTTTACGGTTATGTGAGAAAGGGTTCAAGTTAAGTGTTTGGGAAAGGCTAGAAATAGTTAGAAGAGATGCGGACACCTTACTCAACGAACAAATAGATTTTCACACATCTCCCTTACTTAATCTGTTTGCGAACAGACAGACACATTAACTGTTGTTGGTTTGTGTGTGTTATTTGGGTTTTCTATGCAACTTATCAAGAGACAGTAATTAAATCAAACAGATAAGGTCAAGTATTGGTGAATACCTATTTTTGGAACTTGGTTAGCATGATCTGAAGTTTCTACCCACATTGGTTATTGTAAAGAATCCTACATCGCGACAATGAAATTTGCACGCGTTTACTTATAAGCAAACACGTTCCAACCACGAATTTTGCTGTTCTCTCTGAGACAGTCTTGATAATGCCTCGTTTAGAGGCGAAACAATTGTCGACGTTTTGTTGTCCTTTTGATTCTGCGAAAAATTAATGCTATTAATTAATGCTAAAAAGTTTTTTCTTAAAAAATTTTTACTTACCATTGTTTTGTCATGGATTTTCGCCAAGTAACGCCTGTTTCTATCCAATATTTAACTACAATACGTTGAAATTCCGGCAGTAACAAAAACTAAATAACCATTTTAATTAATGAAATATAGAATCATTTTAAATTGCGACACCTTTAGCGCTCATGCATACGACGCCGCCTCCGTGCCACCATCACTCGATGAAAAGTCAGTAGAAAGTTGTTGGCACATCCTCTTTAAGTGGAATCAAACAATCGTGTGCTTCAAGCTGTAATCCTCATATTTGAAATCTCAATGAAAACGAATTTTGACAACGCTAAAAAATAGTCATGAAATAGTCATAAATAGTCGTACATGTAAAAAAAATAGTCGTATTATAGTTTCGGCGTTACAGCTATAAGTTAATGAGGATTATGGCTTGACCGTCAAGCTGTAATCCTCATCTCTGGTGCAAGCAAACGGTAAAGCCTATCGAATTGGTTTAGGTTCCACAAAATAGTCATGAAATAGTCGTAACGACATGCCAAATTTCAGAAATAGTCCTTCAAAGGTTCCAGAGATATAAAGGTAACCTGATGAGGATTATGGCTTGAACATTTGAAAACTTCAACTTTCTCCGGAACGCCTGCGATTTTCGGTTTAAAGTTTATGCCAAAAAATAGTCGTGAAATAGTCGTATGAACGACTATAAATTTGAGCTGCTTTAATTTGAAAATAAAAAAAGTTTTCGTTTGCACTACATTTGTATGGAGTACAGTCGTGTACAAAATTGATAACTTCATATGATATTATTGTGAAACATTTATAATTTGTATCCTTATTTATTGCAATCGAAAGCTTGCAAATACGTACATAACTTGTATAAATCTCGGTACATCTATGTTATTAGCTAATCACAAATATAAGGGTAGTAACCTCAACGGACAGGAAACACATGAGATTTATACAAGTTATGTACGTATTTGCAAGCTTTCGATTGTAATAAATAAGGATACAAATTATAAATGTTTCACAATAATATCATATGAAGTTATCAATTTTGTACACGACTGTACTCCATACAAATGTAGTGCAAACGAAAACTTTTTTTATTTTCAAATTAAAGCAGCTCAAATTTATAGTCGTTCATACGACTATTTCACGACTATTTTTTGGCATAAACTTTAAACCGAAAATCGCAGGCGTTCCGGAGAAAGTTGAAGTTTTCAAATGTTCAAGCCATAATCCTCATCAGGTTACCTTTATATCTCTGGAACCTTTGAAGGACTATTTCTGAGATTTGGCATGTCGTTACGACTATTTCATGACTATTTTTTGGAACCTAAACCAATTCGATAGGCTTTACCGTTTGCTTGCACCAGAGATGAGGATTACAGCTTGACGGTCAAGCCATAATCCTCATTAACTTATAGCTGTAACGCCGAAACTATAATACGACTATTTTTTTTACATGTACGACTATTTATGACTATTTCATGACTATTTTTTAGCGTTGTCAAAATTCGTTTTCATTGAGATTTCAAATATGAGGATTACAGCTTGAAGCACACAAACAATCAAATCTGCTGTGTAAACACACCTCCTTCGCGCCGCCACCTCGCCACGCGGAGGCAGCGCGGTCGCGAGGCGGAGGCAGCGCGGACGCGAGGTGGAGACACCGCGGATGCTGAGTAGAGGCGGCGCGGAGGCGGCGTCGTGTGCATGAACCCTAAATGTCTCCGAATTATTCGAGTTATTCCATAGAGATACATTTTCAAAATACATCACAAACTATTTGATAATAATATATTATTCTTACAAAAATTTAAAATGACGACTTATATATTTTAACACGCTTTATAAATATACCTTACATAGTATATAATTATGACTTCCTTATGTCCCAACATAAAAGTTAATGTCGTCCGACTACCAACAATGGAAGCGTACTTCAAAATAAAATCCCAACTGAACTGCAACATTGTGTTTTATCCGTTTCCATTCAATGGTCATAAAAATATATATTTCTAGTATTGAAAAAACTTTGCGTTCGCACATTTTTGTTATTTAATTGACCTGGGAACTATCGAACTAGTCTAAGAATAAAAGAAAAGCTGACCTACCAGAAAACCTTTAACACTCCTTTTTTACGCAGTCACTTTGGCATACCCTCTATTACATAGGTATAGGACCCACGCTGCCTTACGCGTCACCGCGCCAGATTCGCGTGTTCCCATGCTATCCCACGCGTACGACGCTGTCACACATGTTTAAAGTTAACAATTTGTCCTATGTCTTACGACGTCTGACGTTTACGTTATCTACGCGCTAGTCATAGTCGTAAGACGTAGGACCAGTGTGTCGCTGTTTCCCACGTCGCGTGGCATATGTGGTATGTGAAGGACCAGTGTGTTTAAAGCCTGACCAGTGTGTTTCTTATCATACAAATTGTATAGGCCAAATCCTGTTCAGATGTCATAATGCGTGGTATACGTCGTATATGAAGGACGAGTTTGCCCGTGCCTTTATAGTATTATTTTTACTTTAAAGTTTTTCTTTATTTCGTTGATGAAAATAACCATTGGCGTAAACAACTCAGTGAAAAGTATTTCGCAACAGTTTTTATTCTATTTTCTTTAGTGTTTCTTTTAACTACAAACAGTTAAATGCATTGAACGGTTCTGGTTATGGGCCAACAACAATGCAATACTTTGCCAAGTAATTACTTTTCAATTTAACCGCGGCATTGCTAGCTTTAAGAGTGCCATAAACTCTTGTTACGAAGAGAACTCGCTAAACAAAAAGGGATTTGTACGAGCTAACGGTAGTCGTGGCTACTCGTGACTGCTGAGCTTCAAATGGACGGTTTTATCGTTTTAATGTTCTATACTGGTACTTGGGTACTTTAATATGTTTTTTTTTGTAATTTATACTAAAACTTATTACAATGAAATGGTACATATATATTTTGGTTGGTTTGTTTGTCAAAAAAAAAGGAACAAGAAACATAAAATATATTAAGCACCAACAAAACCTGAACGAGTTTGGACGTATAAAAATACCTCTACTTACCCTTCCGGAAAAATATATGAATGTTCCAAAAAACGTAAATAGCTACAGTTAAACTAAATGACCCAGTTTCCAGTTTGCACCTAATCTTAGTTTAAAATATTCTTCATTGACCAAATTCTATTTTAAAAGAATACAATAATATGTATCGCCATCCAACGTGGCAACACAGCCAACATTCTGGGAACCTTCCCAGTCGGCAATGACGCGGAGGATTTTTTAAACGATATTTTGTAATTCTTATTGTAAATAAAATGACGATCATAATAAATTGTATGATAATATGTATTCACATAGGTATAGCAAGTAGAATAGAGAGAGAGTTTTAAGCGATTTAAAAAAAGAAGGAGGTTTTCAATTTGACTGTAGTTTTGCGCTGTTTGTTACCTCAGAACTATCGAGTTTCGAAACGATTTTGAGTATTTTTTTTTTTTCATTTTTTGAAAGGTGATGCTTCCTGTGTGATTATCAATTTCGTCAAGGTCTGACAATAGAAGTTGAATTTATTGTGGAATTATTGTTAATCTTAACAACAAAATTAACCTGTCAATAAATAAAACGACAATGAAATCATAGAAATACAAAATGAAAAAAATTTAGAAAATACTATATCATAAACGAAGAACGAGAGAAGCCTCACATGAATTTAGCGAAGTTTGAAACTTCTTTGAGAACTTTATGAAATTGATATTATTTCAAGTTGATAGAACTCCGTCGTGTTAAGATCATACCTTCGCGAGTTCTTTATGAATACAGATAAATAAAATTTAATTTTCTGTTTACGATTCCTAAGTAACAACTTTTTAATAACATACATACTATCACGCCTATATTCCCGAGGGGTAGGCAGTGGTGCATTACACACCTATATTTTACCAAAATGCCATCGGCCAGGACAAATGTTACATACCACTTATAGAATCTCTACGGTCTGAGCAATATTTTAATAAATGCATATGAAAGTGACTACGCTATGCCAAGGTAGTCTAGGTCGTCCTTCATTGGTAATATGGCATAAGAGATGGTAGGGGAAGGAAGGGGGATTTCTTTGCTGTAAATGCACATGACTATAGAAAGAAGAGTTATTTCTCTTGTTAGGCTGTTTGGGTTCCATTCCGGTGGACACCGGCCGGTTCGCCACCACATTGAAAAAAATGCTACAGGTCGCTATGTTTAGGGGAGGTTGGCCCAGAACGGGTAAGCTAAGGAAAGGGGCCTTATAAAACACGTTGAAGAATCATATTGAAGTTTTATTTATATGCTTACAATTTGCATGTTCATTACCTTCATAAATTATATGACAAACATAATGAATTCTTAAATTTTAAAAGAAAAAATAACAAATAACAAAACCTTTCTATTTACCCGTTTTGCCCTAAGGGGTGGCCTAAATCAGGTAAGCCTTCTGGGCAAAACAGGTAGGACAAGACTATGAGTATTAAAGTTTCTGCATCGAATAATTTACTTACTAGTTCACAACCATAACAATCAGTCTTAGTGTTTTATTAGTGTAACTTAATCCTAAATAAATTAAAGTAGAAATATTGTTTGTTTTAAACAAATTATTGGTGACAGTAATCACAATAATACGAGCCTCGTCCAGAGTAGGCTGTGCAAGCCTCATGTGACCACAGCTCACAATCGTCACACCTGATCTAGTCTTCTGCAGGCGGCTCTATATAAAGCTCATTGCAAACAATACACCGGTACTCCGTTTTTTCTTTCGGATTGCATTTGAGTCCTCGTTTAGTCTTCATACGTGCTAGTGGCTTCAGTTTCTTGCTCGTACTTCGGTAGTAAGGTTCTTTTTAAATCTATTTTTCTTCTCTTCCTTCTCATTCCGCTGTTCTTTTATAGGTGTGCTAGTCAGGACTTCAGCTCTTTGTGTTTTACGTTTGCGATTCGTTTTATTTGGGAGCATTTTAGGTGATGGTCGGATATCCATTGGAGTCACTGTCACTTGATTTAATGGCGAGACGTCAGCTAACGTAGCCGGTGTTCGCGTTACACAGTTTTTAAAGGCTTCCAGGACAGAAGGTAATACTGTGCGGTCTGAATCAGAGTTTTGTACTTCAGGAGTTGCAGTCTCTTCGATAGTCGCCGGCATATAATCAGAATCTTTTAGCTTCATCAATGGCAAGTTTCATTGAGTTTTCATCCCACGACGCGTTTGCAGTTTTTCTCACATACTTATTAACCATCTGCAATTATACACCAGTCCTTTAAAATGTTATTAAATACTTCCTTTATTACTTTTACTAATAATAGGCATCCCTTAAGGCAAAAATAACAACATCAGCAATAGCTAAAAACCATCCAGATAAATTTAGTGAAAAAAGGCAACGAAATCGGTGAAACAGGTTTAGGAGATAGTAGGTATGTTTGTAGATGCCATGGATTCTAGAGGAACCTTTAATTTATTTCTTTAGATATAAAAATATTACCTACCTATCTAGAATGTTACATAAAATATATGAGATGGGGCAAATCGGGTAAGGGCAAATTGGGTACCTATTTTACCCTTACCCGATATGCCCAAGAGCATGCTTTTATTTGAAATGGAAATATAACCTCTATATTAAACGAATATAAACCACACAATAACACCAATTAGCATTCTTATTGACATAAAATAATTATAGTAAAATTGATAATAACACTTTAACGGTCATATTCGTACGTACCGTAATCAATATCTTTTTAGTAATATCGACCAAAAACTTTCATAAGTTCTTACCTTGGAACCGCGTGCACGCGTCGCGTGGGGTGACTGCCTGTGATTGGTGGGACGCGTTGCTCGGGAGCTACGTACACAGATACCCAATTGCGTTAAGGGCGCGCAAATTTGAACGCTTACCTGTTTTAGGCGGTCTACTCGATTTGGGCTAGGTTCCCCTATACTAAAACAGACAAACATACATCACGCCTATATCCCCGCATTACTCGCCCACACTTTGCCAGTAACTTTACTGGTCCCACGTAATACGTGGCAATAACACAAGCTATCGCAAAAACGAGTTATCACCATTTCAGTTTGGCTCCGTCCAGCTAGGCTATAAGTACTAGTGTTAGGTGTGGGTTCTGGTCAGCAATATGGTGATCTGGGATCAAAGTCACGTAGTCGAAACGCAACTTCAAGGTCTTTGCCTACAGACTTTGGACTTTTTTATGCGTAGCTTAGTGGTTTTCAGTGGTTTTATACAACTCCTTCTAAAGTGAAAAATAAATAAATATCGACAAAAAGACTTCCCATAAAAGAGCAGTTTAAAAACTAACAACTACATCTAACTGCCAACCAGCAACTAGAATGGTTAAAGTTGAACTTCTAAAGTATCGGAGAGTTACCTTCGAAACTAACGGGACAAGTTCTATTTGTACGTTGTATAATCAATTCGGTTAAAGCTGTCTGCAGTTTATTAGTAGTTATTGTTAGTTTACAAAAAGAATAAGTCATACAAACATAGTCACTACTCGTGCGTGATGAACGTCACTTTTATTATTTTACACACACACACATACATATCACGCCTATATCCCCGAAGGGGTAGCAAGATGTGCATTACACACCCACAATTAGCTAGTAGTTTTAGTACCACGTAATAGGGGCCAAGCCTATTGTCGTCACAGGGCACATTTATAATGGGTTATGTCCAAAATGGCCGATTGAATTTAATAAAAAGTAGTAGCTATATATTGTAATTTTGAAAAAAAAATTAAACCCGTTGCCTTGCGATGAAATGTTGATGAAAAGCAACAAAATCTTACGTGCCAGCCGCTATGGCACAGCCGATTAAAGTCCTGGGCGTCTCGGACTATTATCTCGGACTAATTATCTTAACATAGCATAAAAATCGTTTCCCGCCTTTTCATATTTATGCTTAGATCTTTAAAACTACGCAACGGATTTTATTGCAGTTTTTTTATGGATAGAGTTATTCAAGAGGAAGGTTTTGGTCATACATTTGCCATCCGTGGGCGTCAGTAATATAAAATAGCGCTGTGTCGGAAAACAATAAAAGCTACAACTAAAAATAGGGCAGGTATAGACTCGAACGGAAACTTGTTAAGATATTTTTTGGACCTACAAACACACACCTTTGACATCACACCGCTCAGGTCTTAAATTATTGAGAACGAGTTATACATCATACCAATATGGAATAGGTAGTTTATAGACTTCAAAGACTAACAGTCCACCGACGGAAATCGACCTATCCGTTAAGTTGAAGTTTACCTGGACTCAAGATTCAAATAACTGACAGGTCGATTTCCGCCAGCGGAATGTTAATCTATGGGGCCCTTTAGCATACATACATAGCATCACGCCTTTTTCCCCGAAGGGGTAGGCAGAGGTGTGCAAACACACCCACATCTCGCCAGCTATGTTAGGTCCCATGTAATAGGGGGCGAGCCTATTGCCATCTACCGGGCACAAGTTCCAGACTCTGGGATAATTATCTGGATAAAATTCTAAAGAGAATTATACATTATCCACCAGACCCGGGAATCGAACCCGAGACCTCGAGTGTGGCAGTCCGTACATAGTACCATTGTGCCACCGAGGTAGTAGTAGGTAGGGGGCCCTTTAGACACGTGTTATATAGCGACTTGTCGAGTATCTTTGTTAGTCCACTTGGAAGGAGATGAGCATACCTATTGCCGCTTACCAAGCACTTCTATGTTGGCCTTAACCTCGTCCGTTGTTCGACAGGTGCACCACTTGCAAGTGAGGTTGGCTTGGGCCTGAGATGAGATTAAGCTATATAATATGCATCTGCCTACACTTTGGGGAAAAAAAGCGTGATACAGAAAAACACAGCCCTGGGGCAAACATGAACCTAGGCTAATTATCTCCTCGCGGTTTTGATTAATATTTATAAGGTGCATAGAAATGGCTACCCAATTACCTGTGCCCAATAGCGACTGGCAAACTATGGGCCTAATAAACTCCTGTCTACTCTGTCGAGGATAAAGACGTGATTATGTTGTAAATACGTTATGTTGACAGTCTGTGCTGTGATACGGGTGCGGTGACACAATTTACAAGTCAAGTAACACGACAGAGTTTGTTGTTCGAGGACACTGCTAATTGTGACACATTTTTGCGCCACTGTAAAGTCATATCAGTAGTACTGTCATAACAATTTTTTTTAAAGCTTGTGTAGGTTTGATATAGTAGTTTTTTTTTTGCGGCCCAGGGCCGCGGCCACTCTCTCATCCGTTGCCAGGCGTCTCTGGGGGTTGATGTAGTAGTGGATCAGACGCGTGTAAATGATGGCTATATGAGTAAAAGACTGCAGTTAATAGTATCATTGGTATCTTAAAAAGACTCTGTCCTCTGTCCTCAGTCCTCTGGCCCCGATTATGCAGGTCGATGATCTTGGTCGTAAATGAGTCTGCGACGCCCTCTCCGCTGACTTCGGAACTCGGCGGGAAGTGTACGCTCCCTCTCCCTCTCGGCTGCCTCCTTCGCGAGCATGATCTGCTAGCCGAAGGACACGCCCGAATTCCACCCACTCCCGCTGGAAACCATGGCTTGAAGCATGGTCTCCAGCGAGAGAGTAATCCACGCCCAGACCCACTACGAGTACCCGGTGCTGACTCACCCACGCTGAGCTCTCCACCAACGTGTGAAGTGCGTTGTCATCGTCGGAAATCTTGCAATGTTGACACAGGGGTGTGACCTTACGAGGGATGCGAAACAGATAGCTACCGAAGCATCCATGCCCGGTAACGATCTGCGTCGCACGATACGTGAGATCGCCATGCTAGTCACCATATTAATCGTAATCGTAAATCGTAAAGTAAAGATAGTCGTTTAGAAACACATAATGATGTATCATCTAGTTCTTATACAAATAATATAGTTTATACTAATAGGATAATATAAAGAGGAAAGATTTGATTGTTAAGTAGTTGTTTGCATTGATAAACCTAACTACTTAATCGATTTTAACAAGTCTTTCACAAATATACGATTTATCTGTCAATTCGATTTTGAACCCTAGCCATCAACTACCTATATTATTAACTAGTGGTCGCCCGCGACTTCGTCCGCGTGATTATTGTTCCCGTCGCCGTATCTTTATAAATTGTAGCCTATGTGTTATTCTGATGTATAAGCTATATTATTGTAAAGTAAAATAAAATATAAAATAAAATAAAATAACGTTTATTATCTTTGAAATTTTTAGAAAATTATTTAGATTCGTCAAAAGTTGGTGTGACTCTACCGAGGGTTCCAAAATGCAACGAGACTGAGAAGAGCCCTCAAGAAACTCAGTTCGGCTTTTTTCCAAAATATTTCATCTTAAATCTAATACAGAGTTATTTAGAAAGGAGCAATTCTTGTTACAACCAGGCAGCCTTGTCATCTAAGAAATCATTAATACTATAATAAGCTTTATGGCACAATTTACGTTTTATTAGTTTTTTAAATTTATTGACAGATAAATTTGCTATTTCGGTTGGCAATGTATTGTACATTCGAATAAAGTTCCCCGCAAAAGAATTACTCACTTTATGAAGCCTAAATTTAGGAACAGCCAGTTTATCCTTATTTCTTAAGTTTAGATTATGATTATCACTATTTTTCACAAATTTACTTTTGTTCTTGTGGGTATACAATAAAATTTCATAAATATACTGTGAGTACACTGTAAGGATGTTAATATGCTTAAACTTATCTCTTAATGACTCCCGAGACCCCATTCCATAGATAGTCCGGACAGCCCTCTTCTGCAACACAAAGATGCATTCAATATCGGCAGCGTTACCCCACAGTAGTATGCCATATGTCATATGTCATGATACTGTGGAAGTAGCTGAAGTAGACAAGACGCGCCGTTTTAATGTCTGTAAGTTGTCGGATCTTTTTGACAGCATAGGCTGCTGAACTAAGCCTGGCCGAAATTTTCCCGATATGAGGCCCCCATTGCAATTTGGAGTCTAACGTTATGCCCAGAAAGACAGTGTCATCGACCAATTCTATTATATCATCCCTAACCTTAACACTGGTTTTAACAAGTCTTACATTAGGTAAGGTGAATCTTACATATTTAGTTTTATTTTCATTTAATAATAAATTATTAGCACAAAACCAGTGGACGATCCTAGAGAGGGCAATGTTTACATCGTCAAGTTCGCGCTGTCCACGTTTAACTTTAAATATTAAAGAAGTGTCATCAGCAAACAAAACTACCTCGTGGTCGTCTCTTATGAGGTGAGGGAGATCATTAATATATACTAGAAAAAGAAAAGATCCCAAAATTGAACCCTGCGGTACCCCCATTGCTACAGGAGAACCAGGTGACTGTTTACCATTGGTCACTACTTTCTGGACCCTATCACTTAAGTAAGAATTGACGAAATTCAAGGCCGTCCCCCGGATTCCGTAATGATCAAGTTTCTTAATTAAAGTCTGGTGCTGAACGCAATCGAAGGCCTTAGATAAGTCACAGAATACACCATAAGCATCATATGACTCATCCCAGGCCCTGTATATACACTCTAATAATTTAATTCCGGCATCAGTGGTGGACCGACCACGAGTGAAACCGAATTGTTTTATATGTAATAGTTTATTAACGTTAAAGTGATTTTGCATTTGATTAAGCATAATTTTTTCAAAAATTTTACTAAATGTAGGTAGTACAGAAATGGGACGGAAATTGGACGGATCTGAAGTACTACCCGATTTAAACAGGGGAATTAATTTACTAGATTTCATTAAATCAGGAAACACACCACTGTCAACACAATTATTAAATATTATTACTGATTCAGGAGCAACCATTTCAACAAAAGAATTTACTGAATACACAGAGATGCCCCAGAGGTCAGCTGTTTTCTTGATATTTAAAGATTTAAAAGGTTTTTAAGATGGTGTTTATGTTAACTTTACTGAATTTAAATATAACGTTACAACAAGGAACGTTTGCTTTTAACAAAGATTCTGCAATGGGGGTTGAAGAGCCTAGGGTTTTTGTCAAATCTACAGGAATTCGGGAGAAAAAATTTTCAAATTCGTTAGCGACCTCGAAGTCTGATGTTGTTATTTTACCATTTATATTAAAATTATTATCATTTAATTTTTGTTGACCTCTTTCCGCGTTTATAATTTTCCAAGTAGATTTAACTTTGTCTGCACTATTGAGAATTTTATCACTTATATATTTTGATTTAGCTGCTAAACAATCTGCTTTAAACTTTTTTGAATAAGTTTTAACATAATCTAGAAATTCAACTGATCTATTAAGCTGTCTTTCTGAGTATAGTTCATAAAGTTTTTGTCTACTTTTGTGTATACCCTCAGTGGCCCATTCACTGAAAGTAGGACTATCACTAATCATGACCTCCTTAGACTTGAATATGGAGTAGAACTCGTTGTAAAAAGAATCAAAAAATAATTTATACATTACTTTTGGATCTAAGCCAGTGTCTAAGAATGGAATTTTATTGCAAAGTCCAACCCTCATACGTTCCAAGCGGTCACCAGTTATTGGTCTACATAATATTTTACGTTTTATAACTTTTTCTTTAGTGATTTTAAAAGATGCTATTTGCCCACAATGGTCTGAATCTAGCTTTTTTATAATACTTTTACTTTCTGGCAACATATCGCTGTATATATTATCCAGGCAAGTGGCTATTGTGTAAGATTGTGTGATTTAAATAAATTTAAAATATTATAACTCATAGATCGACATTAAAACCCCACAAACTATTAGGTACTTATTAGTTTTTCCAAGTTTACATAGAACTTTGTCAATAAGTTCCTCAAATTCGCAAAAGGGCGAGGTTCCAGGTTTATACACGCATACTACTATGAATTGCTCCATTTCCACGCAAGACAGTTCGACTTTACACTCTAGAGAAAGAGACACGATATCTTTCCGTTCTTTAAACTTAAGTTTTTTATTTAATAAAATCAAAGATCCCCCCCGTACTGTTGTCACCCTGCAGAATGCACTACCAACCCGGTGATTACTAAAATTGAACATGAGCTCATTCGACTTACGCATATGTTCTGTAATACAAAAAATATCATTATTATCTGAATTCATTAACAGTTCCAACTCTAACTCTTTGCCATGTGTTAAACAACCAATATTTTGATGCCCTATGTTGATATAATTTACATTTTTTGATTTGGTTTGATTTGGAGGGCATTTTTTAACATAATTAATATTTGTAACTAAATTTAATTCAATTAATTGACTATGTCTGCTAAAGGATAATATTGCCTCTGTTGTCGTAGAACTTAATTTAAATGTTTCATCAAAATCCGTTCAGTAGTTTTTACGTGAAAGAGTAACAAACATCCATACTTACAAACTTTCGCATTTATAATATTAGTAGGATATGTAAATTTTAATTTACACTTGATACTTTATTTAATTAAACTGAGTTCAAGAGCATTCAAGATTCGCAAATTATTGAATGTGAAGTGTAATTAAGAGGCAGTTCAAAAGTAGACTTCTGCCCATGTCTGGAATGTAATAATGGCTTATTACAATACAAGAGGTGACGTCACAGAATGAGTGAATAGTGATGGAGTGAAATACTGTTTCACTTCGCAGACATCGACGAAAATAATAATGTATCATTCTGTTTATGTGATCTCGTTTTGTAGTTGAAGAATTTTAATTTCGTATATTGACACACAATACCATCTAGCCTTTTTTATTAATCCGCGGCCCTATGCCACGCCCGCATCTACGTCCATTGCTGAGCACCTCCGTTAAGCACTGAAAAAATTCCCAGTGGCCCGCGCCTTCTAGCCTGGAACTAAACACCAGGGATCCCTGCCTACCCCAGTGGGATATAGGTGTAATTATCATGATTTTAATATTCTGTGTTTATCCGATAGTATATGTACTCTAGGAGATAAATAATAAAACTATTCTATAAAATAAATAAATGCTTGTTACAATTGTTTCATGTTCCATTTACAATAATTTAAAATGTCTGTTGTCATCTAAAATAGCAATACATTACAGTTTGTAGTTGTATTGTAGCGGACTCTAGTCGTAAATAACACGCAATGTATTACAAACCGGAGTGACGTCTCGCTACACTATTCATTACATACACTATTGTATTATTTTACTTGTACAAAGCTCAAAGCTTTTGGTCTGGGTGAAGTTTTCGAACTAAAAGGCAGAAAATTCTGGAGGAAAGTTATTAATATCAAACTACACTTAACAGCAATGCATATGTAATAGATATTTTTTAAGGTGACCAGTGACCGGCAACCGGTGAGCATGTATGAAGACAATGAAACTTGAGGAAACGAAAGAGGTATGCCAGGATCGTAGCAAGTGGAAATCCGAGGTCTCTGCCTACCCCACTGTGAAACAGGCGTGAATAATAACATAGTTACATATTGCCTGTATTTTGTTGGTCTCACATACGAGTATTAAGAGGCAAACCTATTACTGTTATCCGACCCCAGTGTAACGTCGCCGTCGGTCTAATAGATCTAGAGATTACCCCAAAAACCTCAAAAACTTGGCCTCTTTTTAAAAACTAGTGGTCGATAGAAATAATCATATTGTTTTAAATCTATAATAAGATACTTCTCCGTCCGCGCAATATTCGTAAAAAGAGTACATAGAAATGTTGGTGTACCTTATAGATCACGGATTTTAATTCTTTACTTCCATATTTTTACGACATGGCGACGCAATATCTTTATGCAAATTTAAAAATAAAAATATTACTCCAACATTGATATTTCTCTCTTACCATTGAATCAGAAGTAGTCATAAAAGTTAAAAAAAAGACTGAAACACCCGTATAATGCGCTCTGCACTGCAGTTGAATAGTGATCATTTTAAAGAGATTTACTTTATGAATTAAAAAGTATCAAATTGGCTCTTCAAAAGGGGGCTTGTTGAATAGAAATGTTAGCTTTGTGAAGTCATTTATATTTGTATGAATTTTAAAATGAATATAGATCATGTCTGGTCGTTTGTAGGCAAATGCTGAGTCAGAGCAATAAAAACAAACGATATGTGTAGTATTTGTATTTATAGAAGATAATTACACAGTATTATACTAAAATATGTAGGTAGGTATTCTTAGTTTTAAGGTAGGTATAAAAAAAAAGTTAAGTAGATAATGGTAGGTATATAACAGATGCAGGCTAGAAGGGCTGAGTGCTGTGGGGCTTCACCCCACGCAGGCCTTTACTCAAGCGACGCGGGATAAAACCCGACTCCGAAGTTGCGGGGTAATACCCGACCACCACCCAGCGGCCACACAGGTGGCCAAGGCCCACCGGGCGTCACTGATTATTCTCTAAGTGCTTACCGGAGGTGCTCAGCAATGGACGCAGGTGCGGTTGCGCCCAATAGAAGGCAAGCCTATTACCGTCACCGGGCACATTTATAATGGGTTATGTCCAAGATGGCCGAATGAATTTAATAAAAAGTAGCAGCTTTAGCTATATAGTAGCAGCGGACTTCTATGCCATACTCCGTAACAAGACAGTGTCAGTACTGAACAGTATTCGGGGTAGTCGTAACAGCATTCTGAAGACAATAGATTGTAGTTACGAATCGTCAATGTATCGCCACCTTGTGAGGCGTACGATTGGTGCGGTCACATAAAATATATCTTAAAATAATCACTAACACAACTAACATAGTCATAAGATAAATATCGTTTGTAACTAATGTAACTAATAATACTAATAAATTATGGATTTGTAATATCTGAATTAAATGTTTAAATAAATAAAAAATAAATATTGTAATTTTGAAAAAAGTTAAAACTCGTTGCCTTGCGATGAAATGTTGGTGAAAGGCTACAAATTCTTACGTGCCAGCCACTATGGCACAGCCAATTAAGGTTCTGGGCGTCTCGGACTATACTTTTATATAACTTTTGTTGCGTAGACTAAAAATAATGATTTAATACGTTCACTTTGAACAAATTTTAAGTAAATCTTTGACAATATAAAATCATTATTATTGTTCTCAAGTTACAAACAGTTTGCGAGAAATTCTCGAAGACTACTAACAATGTATGTATCAATAACAAAGAGTAAGTTTGGACGCTTGTAGCGAGCTTATTCAGACATGTTCAGTCAAGCTTGACAGCCTGGTATGAGGTCTGAATCTATTACATTTAGCCGTTTGGTTATATTAATCTAATAAAACTATTGTTAATTTGGGCTGAACCTACTCGTATTTAACTTATGTTTCTTAGCTACCTGGACTTTTGACTTGGTATGTAACATACTATGTAACTTCACTCTTGGTGGTTTGGAAATGGTGGTTTTGATTAAAGAATTCTTCAAGATGGCGTAGTTTTAGTGCGTTGTTAAAAGGTATGTAAATAAATAGTGTAAAAGAATACCGTGATAATGTGTTATACCGGTGGCATATACCGGTCGTTAGTGCATCGGCGTTTGACTCTCTCTCGGGTTCGATTCCCGGGTCGAATCAAATATTTGTGTGATCCACTAATGTTTGTTTCGGAGTTTGGGTGTTTTCTATGTATTTAAGAAATATGTAAGTATGTTTATCAGTTGCTTAAATCCCATAGCACGAGCTTAAAGCTTAGTTTGGGCTAGATGACGTAGTGTGAGAAGTCCAAAAATATTTATTTATTTATTCACTGTTAGTTTCAACCAAGTGCCGATCGAAAGTACTAGCTGATCACCGAGGTTGCGCCCGCGTGATATGGTTTTCTCGCTTCTAGTTCCCGTGGGAAAACGTTACCGGGATAAAAAGTACCCAGTGGAAGATTTTTTTGAATTAGTTCAGTAGTTTGGAGCCTGTTCAATTCAAACAAACAAACAAACAATAGACTGTTTTCTCTTTATCAGAGTATAGAAATGTAAAACGCGTACAGTCGTACCAACATGTTCACGTACGAAAAACCATTCCCACGTCCAGGCTTAACGTATTAGCCACATTTTGTCTGCATCTGTCAGTTTTTCTACTAATTAGTCTGAAACGTATTATGTTTTTTCCTCGGAAACCTTAAGGTTCGTTAGAGAATTTTTGTACCAATAGTCCATTTCTAAGTATTCTTTGTTACCGTAACTTAATGGTTAGGAAAAACCTTAGCGAGAATAATTATGTCTTTTTTAGGAGAATTAATCCGTATGTGTTGTGTACGTTTAACCTGTAAAATCATTTTGATCTTTTTGTGCAAGTCGAGTAAATAATGTAGAACATTCATAAGGGCTGATTCTCTGAAGGGGTCTTTCTTTTTTGTTTAGTCTGCGGCCCAGGGCCTCGGCCATCCTATTGTCCATTACCCAGGTACTCAAGAGAATTCACTGTGACGCCGGGTGGGCTTCGACTTTCTCCGAAGTTGTAGATAGAAGCTTTTAAATGCTGGGTAAAGAAACTGCACGTCACAACATTCCGTCTTGTGCTGCCCACATCCAGAAACTTCAGAAACTTCAGTCCACATTGTTGTAGGCTTAACCACATTGCGTCTTCGAGTTCGCGGTTGCCACTCGTATGTATTCTACTGCTTTAGAGACGTCGTAAAAGTCAGAAAATATAAAACAGTTCATAATCTTTAATAATGTCAGGATTCAAAAACACAGACGCGAACGAATGACGATATTTTACGGCTGAAGTAATTTAAATGTCATTCAATATTTTATCGACTAGTTTACGAGTGATCCTCATGTCGCCGCAAATCTCTGCACGCTGGTTATAACGTAAGGTAGGGTGGAGCCTTCGTTTGGGCGACTAACACAAAAAAGGTCATCTGACTTCCTGTGTGTGTTGTCCATAGTGACAATGCTACTTGAAGGCCGTGGATTCGAGTCCCACTCATAACAAAACTTTGTGGGAGGAATATGATGACAAGTTTCTGTGTTAAGGCTTAATATAAGTGTTTACCTAGATTTCATAACCTTAGCTTATAAGCATACATTGTGTGAAAACGTTAGTTTTATTTATTTATCCTTTCTTTTTAAAAATGTAAAGAGTAGAAATACATTATATCCATATCGAATGGCTATTAACTACCACTCTATAACACTTAACTTAATCATGTTTAGGTTAAACAGAAAAATTACTCCAAATTTTCTCGCTATCTATATAACTCCACCTCCTTCTAGAGTCGGTATACAGGCGCTCTCGTTTCCGCCCTGTCATACTGTATTCATGGGATTTAGAAATGTTGTATTATAAATACCCACACATACCGCTATTGTGGCTACACCTATTTTATATCGCAACAAAAACGCTGCTTTTATGGCCCTGCCCCAGATTAGTTTGACAAAACAACTTGTTTTCCTAGGTGTAGATTTTTAATATGTAGAGAAAACAAACTTGAAAGAGGTCTAAACAACAGTTTTGTTCAATTTTTTAAGGTTGTGTGTATACAAGAACATTTTAAACAAGTATTTCAGCTTTTGTACCTTTCCACACAACAAAAGATAAAAAAAAAAAAAAAAAAAAAAAAAAAAAAACCTCTTCATTCTCATTCGTAAATTGTCAAGAGATACAAAAGTTAACCAAAAACTAATTTCAATAAAGGGATGTTTCCTGTGAAGAATTAAGCTTACCAACTATAGGGGTTAGTAGGGGAGGGTGAAGGGGCCGGGGGAAATTACGAAACGCCGACCATATGGGACTCGGACATTGCATATTGTATGTAAATACGTATTTTGCTGTGTTCGCTTTATCGAGTTATTGTGTGCTTACAAAAAGGTTTCGGATTATATATTATTATTATTTGTAAAGGTTTATTCGCCATTATTTTTGTACTAAGATAAGATTTGTTATTGCTATGTTTTTATAGTTGCTAACTACAAACATATTACATAGGTACATACATATTTAGCGGGTGTTCCAAAATTATTTTCTGTCGTAAAGTTACGGTTTCAATGCCCGGTTCAGACCGGCGATTATGAAAATACCTTTGAATTTAATTATTTTATCAAGTTAAAATGAAGTCTCCTTTTAGGTAAATTCTATCAACAATATTTAAAATAATTTGCCTTTGAAGGTAGTGCCTTAACTATGACACTGAAGTACACAGTCATACTGATATTATCCTCTCATCTCAAAACAGTGAATTAAAATCCCTTACCACAGTTATTTGCTCCAAAACTGCTGGATTTCTGTTAAGCGATTGTGACATTAAGTTACGGGGCTCCACTCGAACAATAAAAATGTGGTGTCATGCATAATGCATCGACTGTGGGTCTGTGGTGCGTTGGCGAAACGTGACTATGCCTTACACCGTTATGTAATTTGTACCAGAGCAAGTACTCTAAGGTTGACCCCACATTCGGCGAATGACGCATATGCTGTGATCTATGAGAGACCAGCCATTGCAATCTGAAAGCAGTAGATTTTAAGATATAAAAATCACTTTCTTCACTTTTTTACGTCTCTTTGATTAGGATAATATCTAATAGGATATTAAGGAGCTTTATCAACATTAGGACAGCTTAATGCAGTGCACCTGCTGACAGATGGACAGCTGTAGTTAGAGTACTCAAAACGCCAATGAACGGCATAATGAACGCCTCTTTATTTTTATTTTTATTTTATATGCCTTCTTTCTTTATTTTATATGTCATCAATATCGACATTAAACAAATTAAGATTAGAGAAATTGCTACTCAGGCTTGTGTTGCAATTTCGTCAAATACTTTGTAATATTAATGATACGAACTGGTTTAGTAAAGCACATTACACATTATTCATAATCATTTACATAAACATTAAATTACCCAAATGCTACAGTTCGGTGTGAATGTAGCCAAGTTGGTCTAATGAAATTGTTCATAAATCTTGAATATTGGACTGGCGACATGCCTAACTATGATGTTTTCGTCCCCTTGTTACTGCGGACTCCAAAACGTTCCACTCTACTACAATGTATTCGGATAATACATAAATGTTGTTTTTCCGGATCTTTAGCTGTCATAATGTACGGAAATGTGACGGGATTTTATATATATATGTGTGGGTAATATGTGTAGTTTTACACATATTTATACACATTGTTATCTATACAGGTAAACAAAACTGAACTGTTTGTTTGTAATTCATGAATTAACAGCTTTTCACTAAATGCAATTGTGAAACAGACAAATAAAAAAACCGGCCAAGTACGAGTCGGACTCACTCACAAATGAACCGTACCAAAACGGCAAAAATATCACGTTTTTTTGTATGAGAGCCCCTAAATATTTATTGTATTCTGTTTTTATAGCAGCAACAGAAATACATCATCTGTGACAGTTTCAACTTTCCAACTATCATGGTTCTCGATATTACAGCCTGGTGACAGACGGGTTAACGGACAGCGGAGTCTTAGTGATAAGGCTCCCGTTTTACCTTGGGGCACGGAACCCTAAAAATTAACCACAGTCTAATGAGGGAGATATAAAACACAAGCTGAGCACTTGTGATAAACAAAGGTTTCACGTCCCCAGTTCCCGTGGGATAATAAGAGCCATGTTGCTCAGGAATAATAGAGCTACATATCATTGAAAGAATTATTAAAAACGGGTAAGTAGTTACGGAATTTTTTTTATCTGTCTGTAATATCTGGAATGAATACTTTCTCCAGACGGCCGACGTTATACGGAGTAACTGGGCTACTTTTTATCCCGGGAATGTGTTCCCGTGGTAAACGGGAACAAGAATTTGTACTAAAACAATGGAAAAACGTTGACATATTATTATGTTTCACCTACTCACGAGGCATTATCAAGACTTTGAGATCATTATCAAGACTTTGAGACAGTTGATACATATGTCGACGTTTAACATGTCTTCTAGTTAGCGAAATCATTGCAATTATCTAAATTTCAACACCAAATTTTCCATTGTTTTATCATGGACTTTCGCCAGGTAACGCCTGATTCCATTCAGTATTTAAGAATTTGTAATATTTACCACCAATATTTTACCCCCTTAATGCTTGTCTCTCTAAATACCTGTCCATCCTAAGGTTGCCTGTAAGATATTGCTTTTAGCAATATGACCGCCCTTTGTACATCCTTTATCTATCGTATCCTATGATTTTTAATCGGTGTATAATAAAGTTTATTCTAATCTAATCTAATCTAACTAGAAAAAAAATCGCAGGCAGAGTTGCAGGCATCAGCATGTTCAGTACCTATGTGATAAGAATGTCAATGTGTATTGTGTTTGTGTTTATCTGTTTGTGTGTGTAAGATATTCCTCTTAACGATCTATAACAAACTTTTTTTATTGTCTTTGACTTCGATAGGTGAACAGAAGCGTGTTAGGCGATAAAGACTTCATTAGGTTTCTTCGCTGTAATATTTTTGTTACTACATTAATTTTGAATGTTATGAGTTATCTAATACACACACACACATATCAAGTCTTTATCCCCGAAGGGGTAGGCAGAGGTGCATTACACACCTACAATTTGACAGTATTTTTTGGCCCACGTAATAGGGGGCAATCCTATTGTCGTCACCGGGTACATTTATAATGGGTTATATCCAAAATGGCCGAATGAATTTAATAAAAAGTAGCAGCTATATTGTAATTTTGAAAAATAAATGTAACGTTTTGCCTTGCGATGAAATGTTGAAGAAAGGCAATAAAATCTTACGTGCCAGCCGCTATGGCACAACCAATTAAAGTCCTGGGCGTCTCGGACTATTTCTTTAATAATCCAAAATAATTAGGGAAGTTAAGAGGAGAAAATTAGCTTAAGGTTTATTTCAGTGTTAATATTTGAACACGAAGTAAAACTTATCATAATACATTATTTATTACACACAAGGTAACACATGTGGTGAACACGTGTTCAAACTTAAAAATTTGAATGTCGTGAACCATCCGGTGAAACATCAAGAACCTTAGACAGATAAGAAAACCTATGTCAACCATATTTCTAGCAAATAAACGATTTGATTTGATTTGACCTTTTTTGATAAGAGATAGGCAGTAACCAGAATGTCAATGAATGAATCGTACTGTCGGCGGAACGTTTGTAGTTGAAAGGTTCTGTCGGTGAACAACTCATAATCGAAACGTTCTGTCGGCGGCTCATTCGGCAGAGAAACGTCTGTCGGAGGTAGGTATCAGAATCGTTTTCCGATCCCTTTGATAACTTTGGATTACATTATTTGTAACATGTTTTATAGTATTATTCTTCTAATGTCATTATGTCATCGTGATAATAAGCTATTGTTAAATATATTAGCTTTAATAGTAGTAGTTAAATAGTCATTTGAATAGTACATAAAGATGAGTTTGTGCTCATCTTTATGTACTATTTGCCATGAGCAAATAACTAAGTAATTAATTACCAACACCATTCACTATCCCACAATAGTATTGTGAAATACCTTCACATATCCCCTCTGCAAGTTCCCATTCAGTCAAGTCGGATGCAGCAGACCAAGAGGGCTAGTCGTATCCAATCATAAGACCCAATGAACCGAGGACTAAGCGTCGAAAGAATTCCATACTATACCTGTTTGTTACAATATTCCAAGGTTTTAGGAGGTACAAAAAATGAATGCGGTATTTATATTTATGGATACAACTATATCATGATCTGTAGAGGTTTTAGGCATGTAACATTTGTGCTGGCTGTTCGAATTTAGGTTCAGATTACACAATAGTTACTGATTTTCTATTGTATACTGTGCACGGTGACGGCGGCTTGCCCTCTATTTCATGGTGCCAACATCTGATCTGCTTGCCATAACGTAATTATTATTATACTAAATCATGTACATAAATTATGCATGTTTCCCTGAAGAGTCAGGTAGAGACATATTTCGCACCCACCACCACACCTATTTCTCTAAAGTCAGAATACATGATGAACAAACACACTTCTACAGTATTCCACAACTTTATTTGTTTTATTTTGACCGACCGGTTTCGCTTTTCAGCATTATCAAAGGTGTTCCCTTTGCACGACTTATGTCCAAAAGGAAAAATGTACACGGTCAATTTCCAATAATTAAAATATCCTACCATAAAAATATCCAATAATAAAAATGTCCCACAATAAAAATGTCCAATAATAAAAATGTCCTACAATAAAATAATAAAAATGTCCAATAACAAAAATGTCCATAAATACAAATGTCCAATAATACAAATTTCCAATAATAAAAATGTCCAATTAAATAAAAGTCAAATAATAGTTACGTTTTAAACCGTGTAGTTTCCTTTAAAAGCCATGCGTTTGCTTCTTCGAATCATAAATATTTAGATAAAAATTCTAACCACAAAAACATATTTATACTGAGCTACGATTACCAATTATTGGTCATTGTAGATCACTGATCAGAACATTCGTCTTGTTAGGAGGCCGTGGGTTCAAGTCCCGCCTATGAAATTTCAGATTTTGTGATTTGAATTTGAACACAAGTGGCCAGTATCTAAAAAGATAAATACACACCTATGATACTTGCTATATTGGACATTAACTTAGTTTGTCATTTTTCTGGTTGGACATTTTTATATCTGTCCGAATTTCTATTTAGACTTTTCTATATTTGGTAGTTTTTACAGTTTGACGTATTAGACGATTAGGCGTTTCTCTGGTTGGGTATTGTTATGTGATTGTACATTTTTCTTTTTGGACATAAGTCGTGTAAAGGGGCCATTCTAACTTGCTAGCATTATAAGAGCCTTTCTATTTAGCATAGATATGGAGGACGTCATATCTTAGTAAATACTTTTAGATTTCTGAAGTTGATCAAAAATTGTTGTAAGAATTGTCAGAAAAATAAATCTTTATCTATTAAAATAAGTAATGCTCTGCTTCTTCGTAGGTCGTGGTGCCACTTGTCCTGCTTGCAGCTGTCAATGTGTCCCATTGGCCCACGTTCGCTGTGCACCGCTCCCTGCCATACCCCCTCGTTACTGTCGGCGCGGACTTAAATACAACGTGAACACTCTGAAATATCTATTTTGAGGTGCTTTTACTTTGATATTATAAGTTTTTAAACGGTTTGAAGAAGACTTTTGCGAGGTAATGGGTTTTGTTCTGTATACATAAATAAATATACACTTAATAACTTTTGTACATACAATGTTCTAGATAATACAAGCTTTGTAATTTTAGTAGGTACCTATAATTAGTATCCTGAAGAGGCCACACAGGTGGCCAAAGTCCGCCGGGCGCCACTAGAAATGCCTTCAGTGTCACCAGGGACACCCGCAGTAATGGACATGGCAGCGACCGCGGAATTATAAAAAAAAAGTATAATTAGAAAAGGTAATGTACATATTTAGTTAGTTTGAATTGTATTGTTTTATTATGTATATTGTATAATTCTTATTGTAAATAAACGTTATTATAAGAACCCGGTCAAACCGGAAGTAAAAATTTGCAGATCCTACAAATATTTAACTCAACCCGGGAATCGAATCCATGACCTCTGACGTAACATTCTCACGCAATTTGCTCTACCGAGAGTTTTAGAACAAGATATAGATACGTTTCTACTATAGAACCTCACTCAGTATAGAAACTAAATAAATAAATATGTTAGGACAATTCACACAACGCCATCTAGTCTCAAACTAAGCAGAGCTTGTGATATGAGTACTAGATAAACTGATATAAATACTTATTTACATTTTTTTTTATTATTTCATTTACAATAATAATTAAAATGTACAAAATATACATAATTATATACTAAAAATATTTACATTACAAAATATCGTTTAAAACATCCTCCGCGTCATTGCCGACTGGGAAGGGTCCCAGAACGCTGGCTATGTTGCCACGTTGGATGGCGATACTTATTCTTTGGGCCAGAAAATAGCCAGCCTTCTGGTCCGGAGAAGCATCGATTAGGCGTTTAGCAATGTCTCAATAAAGGCGGCGAGTACTCGGACCCCATGACCCCAGTGTCTCAACCCCAAACGGCTCAAATATGTAATCACCTGCTAGGTTAGCATATTTACGCCGTTTGAGGTCTTCAGCCGATACAGCAGCATTTTTTTTAAATACATACATTGATACGGACCCTGCCACGGAAGTTCAATTAAACGACAGAAAAACAATTAATATCACTTTAATAGCAGGAACCTAGTTTTATACAATAATAGTAGCTAATAGTGTGTCGGTCGGATAGGATCACATATATTGTTTACGGAAGTGCCCGGTGCACTTAACTTGTGGGTCCACGGGCGACGGCGGTCGGCCGGCGGGATCCGCTGGTGTCCTCCAATCAAGTTTGTTCTTTATCAGGCCGAGATGCTCCGGGTTGAAGGCCACGGAGCGACGGCGCAGCTTCAGGCTGCTCAGTAGTTACAGTCTTCACAATATGGCTTATCTAAGCCCCAAGTTAGTTCCCTGATTCGGGAACGGAATTAACTGCACAAGTTTCACGGATTTTCAGAATCTATCAATCAATAATATTTGTCGGCATTACTTGGTTAATTAACTTTTCTTTTATTTTTAAAAGATTTAATTTATTATCTCGTCAGCGCTGTCACGACGGCTGCGTGTCGACTAGACTAATATTATCCAATTGTTTCCCTGCTTAGACGTTGTGCACTCCTTATAATACTTCGGTCTGGCAATTAAAACCTACTGACCCCGCCCACACGCGTCTAGTGATGTGACTGTAGTAGTCAAGGCGGCCTACCATTGGTCAATCGCGCGGTTGTTATTGCTTCGATCTCAGCCGGTTCACAAGACAATGGGCTAAGGAATTTCTTGCGAAATAAACTGGTTCTAACACCTTCTGGATGTTTCGATCTTAGGGATGTGACTCAACGCAAACCATGCCTCGTCGAGGCATTCACATTGTAACAGTACCCGACGAACTGGGAGAAGGATTTTAACTGGGGGAACCAGTAAAATCCGCCTATAAACTGCGAAACTTCCTGAAACAACAGACGCAAGTCTCCATTCATACAACCTTCCAAACTCCATGCACGCAACCTTACTTACTTCCTAACACTCAACGTCTTCCTCCCGCGGAGGCAGGAAGACGAGTCTTACATACCCTGTCCGGCCCTATCTATCACGATGGGACGTACAACCTGCGCGTTGTGATGTTAAATTTGGCCCCAGCCTACTTCAACGGCACGTCCTGTCCAACTGAAATTAAACGACTGGGCAACAGAGTCACTAACCGCTCTGACGTGCTTCGGGACCCAGGGAGCACATGAGGCTCCTCTAGATACAGGGAAAACTTCTCATAAGGAAGCTTCCCAAAACACAGTGAAGGCTTATTTTTACCCCCGGCCGTTAATACAGCGCAGACTAGACGTTCTTCCAGTTACCTGCAGTTGCCCCGGAGTGTTGTATTCAAAATGATCAGACTGAATTTCCCAACCACAATAAACTTAAATATAAATTTCTAATACTTAAACTACATAGATATGATATAGGCACAAGGTGGTCAGTGCCTCAGGGTGGAACCCTGTGTGCGTGTTGGTCTGGTTCATCCACCCTAACGACCGCATAACGGCGATAGATGAAGATGGTGGTCTACAACCCAGCTCAAGCTCTGCACAGAAACTCTACCATATGTTTATATAAAATGATGAAATCTAAATGCATCCAAATATATGAAGTGTGCCTCAATCCACCCATTTGTGGGTCCACAGGAAAACCAATCCAAACGTAGCTCCTAGCAAAAACATAAGGCATCGGATTAAAACTACGGGGGCCCTGGCCACAATAAATGGGATGAAGCTAAAAAACACTAATCATATGGAACAACGAATCCCTCTGGACGCTGCTCCTCCAATAGGCTAAGAGTTGTCAATAATATATAAAAGAAATGTCAAGAATAAGTCACTAAGTCCAAATTAAATTACTTAGTCAAAAAACAATAAGTTAATTCCAAAAGAAAGTCATCTCGAAGTCCTACGCTTGCTAAATTACCACCATGTCCGCTAAAGCAAAAACCAATCCTATAATACCTACTAATATTATATTACTACGCAACGCTTCCGTCTCCTATTGTAACACCCGTTCGAGGGCTACCCGTTCCGTAACCTAAAGTTCGCGTTCCGGCCTGATATGGAGCGACTCACGAGTCTTGTAAGTCTGCTAACTCCATATAGGGATAACATACCACTTGACCCGTGGCCGCTCGCATCTGTGTGCACCCCGAACGGCAGATAAAGATTAGGGCACGCTAAACTGGTGCCTTTATTAGACATGGCTAATCGGATTTTCGCGCCGCGCGGACTAAACCGAGAGACTTTAACTAAATATGTATATATTTATCAGACTTACGTTCTACAAGATTAATAATAATAATGCGAATGCTGAAAATCTTTACCACAAAATATAATTACAATTGCCTAATTATTCAAATAGCAACCGTTTCGATATGCTAATATCAGGTCAAAACAATTTTTAAATTTGAAATTATAATAAATGTCGAGAAAAAAAAATTACAATTTGTAATACCCATGTGGGTAGATAAAATTAAAATACAGCGACCGTTGAGTCTGCTGGAATTTATATACACAAAATCAACATGAAAAATAAAATTGAGAACAAAATGGAGGACACACACAAAATTGTGCGTCTACCCTTGTGCCTTATAAAAATTTTAGAAAAAAAAATTTAAGATAGAAAGAAAAGAAAAGAAAAAAAGAAAAGAATGTGGGTCCTTAATTAAGGCCCAAGGTTTTTGGTGGGCTCTTACCACCTGCCTAACCTTAATGAAATTGAGTGGCAACTGGATGGCTTCGACGTTTTTCTTTTGCTCCCGACCCAGTTCAGGAGGAAGGCACAAAAGTAGACACACTTAAACACATAAAATAGCGCATCCGCTCACAGATATATATTTGTGATCCTACCTACGACACACTTTATTTTTAGTTCGGGCGCCAGTGATACGGCCCCTGCCACGGAAGTTTAATTAAACGACAGAAAAACAATTAATATCACTTTAATAGCAGGAACCTAGTATTATACAATAATAGTAGCTAATAGTGTGTCGGTCGGATAGGATCACATATATTGTTTACGGAAGTGCCCGGTGCACTTAACTTGTGGGTCCACGGGCGACGGCGGTCGGCCGGCGGGATCCGCTGGTGTCCTCCAATCAAGCTTGTTCTTTATCAGGCCGAGATGCTCCGAGTTGAAGGCCACGGAGCGACGGCGCAGCTTCAGGCTGCTCAGTAGTAACAGTCTTCACAATATGGCTTATCTAAGCCCCAAGGTAGTTCCCTGATTCGGGAACGGAATTAACTGCACAAGTTTCACGGATTTTCAGAATCTATCAATCAATAATATTTTTCGGCATTACTTGGTTAATTAACTTTTCTTTTATTTTTAAAAGATTTAATTTATTATCTCGTCAGCGCTGTCACGACGGCTGCGTGTCGACTAGACTAATATTATCCAATTGTTTCCCTGCTTAGACGTTGTGCACTCCTTATAATACTTCGGTCTGGCAATTAAAACCTGCTGACCCCGCCCACACGCGTCTAGTGATGTGACTGTAGTAGTCAAGGCGGCCTACCATTGGTCAATCGCGCGGTTGTTATCGCTTCGATCTCAGCCGGTTCACAAGACAATGGGCTAAGGAATTTCTTGTGAAATAAACTGGTTCTAACACCTTCTGGATGTTTCGATCTTAGGGATGTGACTCAACGCAAACCATGCCTCGTCGAGGCATTCACATTGTAACAACATATTATACATAGGAAACACCCAGACTTCGGTACAAACGTATGTGTCATCACACAAAGTTTGTCCCGACCGGGAATCGAACCCGAAACTCCGGCTACGAAAGCGGGTGCACTACCTAATCTAATAATAGGTTTCTTACAACACCAAGAACAGAATTTCCCTATCACTATCACTATCACTGCCCTTGTTATAAAATACTGCAGCAATAAGTATAAAACTAACCCCAAGAAAATAAATTTATATATAAAATACCATCATAATAAATAAAGTAACACCTTCAAAGTTTTATGCTGACGCTACTCATTTCAAACTTTCCTGAATTCATTCATACAATATAACAAACCTGTTCCTTCGTACCCCACTCTACTCCTACGTACCCCACCCTACCCTACTGTACCCCACTTATTTATCCTAGCAAAAACTTCTTCCGAAGCTTTTTTTCAATACCCCAAAGTAAGATATTGGCGGCAAAATTCCGCCAATCAAGTGCCTTATGAATTATGTACAAACTGCCCCCATCTTACTCCCGACTCACGAGGATATACGGTTGCTTTGTTTTTTACTACATACTAAAAACATAAAGTCTACTTGTATTATTGATGAGAAATAAGCTTTCGACTCATGATAGAAATGAATTAATCTAAACATCTCACACCTGTTTCCCTGTGAGAGTGGACAGGACTATACAACTGTTTGTGTTCAAAGAAATCCTTGCTAAAATAATCTAATTACTAAAACTACTTCGAGACGTTCCTAATTGATCGCCTAATATCAAATGTCACTTAATTAGTGATTAATTTATTGTAATTGGTATTAGTATTGCATTAATTAGCATTTAACATAGCGATGTTGCCAGCATTGATGCAGGAATTTATAAATAATATTTATTAAATAAATAATTAAATTATTATTATTTAAACATACGTTTATTAATATTATTAATAAACTTGGGCTTGCCGCCTATTACGTGGTACCAAAAAATTACTGGCAAAGAGTGGGTGTGTAATGCACCTCTGCCTACCCCTTCAGGGATATAGGCGTATGTATTTATGTATTTTATTATGTCTACTTATAAAATTAAATATAATTGCTTACGACTGCTTCGGTGGTGTGATCGGCAGTGCATCCGCTTTCGACGCCGGAGTCTCGGGTTCGATTCCCGGTCGTGACAAACTTTGTGTGATAACACATAAATTTGTGCCGAAGCCTGGGTGTTTCCTATCAATACATATAATAAAATTGTAACTGTTCACTGTCTGTACAAGAAAGATATATATTAGAAATTGATGCAGGTGGGCTTTATGAACGCAATAGAACCCCAAAATAAGGTTTTTAGAATTTTTGTCTGTTTGTCTGTTTGTCTGTGTGTCTGTTTGTCTGAATGTTTGAACGCGCTAATCTCAGAAACGGCTTAACTGATTTGAATGCGGTTCACTAATGCGTTGCGGTACATTCAACTTAACATTTAGTGTTTGTTTCATTTCAAACGGTTGATAAATAAAAAAGTTATGTCGATCTAAAGAATCATGCATAAGCCCAAGTTAAGCAACCCCAGTGGTGGTTCTCACTAGGATGGGTGATATTTTGTGCCAATTGGTATTGGCACAAAATATATCAAGCGACAGACATGACAGGCAGACATACATTACGCCTATATTCCCGAAGGGGTAGGCAGAGGTGCGTTACACATCAACACTGTGCCAGTACTTTTGTTGGCCCCACGTAATAGAGGGCAAGCGGATTGCTGATAGGGCACTTTAGAAGATCCATAACTACTATATAATTTAAATCAAAATTATTGCAGTCAGGACAGGTGTTACATACCACTAATATATCTTCAGTCTGAGTAGCTCAGTAATAAATAACTCTGTTTGCACATTTGATTTCCAATATTTGGTGTTTTATAACACGTGTGTATACATAATACATATACATACTTATAAAAATATATAATAAAAGGGGAAATGCGTGTCAGAAAGCACAAAAGGTTCCGTGCCAAAACGGCAAAGTAAGCTTTTTTTTAGTATTTGTCACCTTTAAAGCCAGTCTCCGTAATATTATTTACTATACTAAATTAAATTAAATGGGTGCAAAGGGGCTCTACCAACATCTTTAGGGCCCCAGCGACCTCACCTGCTAGTGGCGCACCTGCTGATAAACGGACGAGGCTCGTTAATTTACGGTACCTATGGAGTGGCTTCGGCCCCTACGTGGGTACCAGGTGGTACAACAGTGTTGGTCCGGGGGGGTACCACCGTGCAGCTGTGCTAAAGCCCCCCAAGTAACCCAGCCCAAGCTGGGTTGCGTTAGGGGTTCAGCAGCTGCACCGCCGGGCCCGGGGCGATGTATGGTGCAGCAGGCATGGGACCAGTGGGGGCGAAACGGAGTCTAGTGTGGGTGGTGTGGGTCGATTCGCTGGCCAGGGAGACCCTTAGCAACGGCGTTGCCGCGGCCGCCCGCAACACAGTCATAGGGCCCGCCTGGGGCCAACCACCCCAGGAGGCTGCCCCACATGTTGCGCATAATCCTGATGTGGGATCGCCGCTCCGGGTGGTAACCGGTGTGGGGTAACGGCGGCCTTGCATCAGGGGGGTTTGGGAGCCCTTCCGTCCGGCGAGTCGGCTCCGACCTAACCACACGGTTCTAGACAAAGCTAGCCCCTGCGCTTTGTCACTTACTGCTGCACCAAATGTCGCCCTGTCTTCACGCTTCTTCTTCTTCAAAATCTACAATGGCAGTGCAACAAAAAAGAAATAAACGTTACACAGCGGCCCTAGGAAACCCCACAACTTCACATTTCGAGGTGGAGTTCACTAACGTCCGTGGACTCCATGCGAACCTCGATGCCGTCCACCACCACCTTGAGACGGCACGGCCCGCTGTGATGTTCCTCACGGAGACACAAATACGCCGCCCTGACGACACGTCTTACCTGTGTTACCCCGGCTACGTCATCGAGGAACAATTTCGAGACAAAGCCGGGGTGTGCGTGTTCGTTAGGGCGGATGTTTGCTGCCGCCGGTTGCGCTGCCTAGAGAACCCCTCCAATTCCGTCCTTTGGCTGCACGTAGACCATGGCTCTATGAGCCAGATCTACGTGTGCGTCTACCGATCCCACACAGGGGATTCTGAGACAACAAAGCTCTTCCAGTACCTCAGCGAGACGGCTGATGAAGCGCAGGTGCGGTTCCCGAACGCTGACCTAGTATTTCTGGGGGACTTCAATGGCCATCACATTGAATGGCTGGGGTCCCTCAAGACTGATCATGCGGGTAGAGCCGCCCATGCGTTCGCTCTCTCCCACGGTCTGACCCAGATGGTATGCGGGATCACCCGGATACCAGACAGGTCAGATCACGCGCCCGCTCTGCTGGATCTACTGCTGACGAGTCGCCCAGCCCAGTACAGTGTTTCGGTAGGAGCCCCACTGGGTAGTTCCGACCACTGTGTTGTTCACGCTGGCATGAAGGTGTCACCTCCTGCACGTCCTGTACAAACGTCACGACGACTATGGCACTACTCGTCAGCGGATTGGGACGGTCTACGCGATTATTATGCGTCCGTCCCCTGGAGCCAGCGCTGCTTTGTAGGAAAGGCTCCTTCGGATAGTGCTTCTGCTATTGCTGGCGAGATCAGTTTAGGGATGGATTATTACATCCCTTTCACTGATGTCGCCAGTATCCGCAGACCCCGTCCCTGGTTCGGGCGAGATTGTGCCAAAGCTGTTCGACAAAAACAGTCGGCATATCGCGCCTGGATCAGGGCCCGGGCTGTGCGCGACCCAAACGTGGGCCACCTCAAAGCAGCGTACAACCGGGCCACAAAATCGAGTACGAGGGCCTTTAAGGGAGCGGATGCCCAGCGCGTCGCGCGGCTTGGTCAGGAGCTCACCTCCCATCCCACGGGCAGCCGTGGATTCTGGTAACTGGCCAAAGCCGTGCAATCTAACTTTTGTCAGCCCTCGCTGCCACCGCTGCGTTACCCAGATGGAACACTGGCTCACAAAGCCCAAGAGAAAGCGTATATGCTCGCAGACCTCTTTGCGGCTAATTCCCGGGTCGACGACCGTGGCCTGCAGCCCCCCGCCATCGCCAACTGTGGCCACACAATGCCTGATATTGTTATCAGGCAACTATCGACCCATAGCTGTCACCTCAGTCATTTGCAAGGTGCTTGAGCTCCTTATAAATAAGCAGCTCATCCAATTCCTAGAGGATCACTCGCTAATCAATGATCGACAATACGGCTTCAGGCCAAAGCGATCAACGGGTGATCTTCTGGCATTCGTAACGCATGTCTGGGGTGGGGCTATGGAAAGGCACGGCGAGTCCTTGGCTATTAGCCTGGACATCGCCAAAACCTTCGATAGGGTCTGGCATGCTTCGCTCCTTTCCAAGCTTCCGGCATATGGTCTACCTCCGCAACTGCGCAGCTGGATTGCCAGTTTAAACGAGCGCCAAGTGCGGGTCCTCTGCGATGGCCAGGCTTCTCGCTTCTTGCAAGTGAATGCCGGGGTACCGCAGGGGTCCGTACTATCACCAACTCTCTTTCTTCTGCATATCAATGATATGCTATCCCTCGGGAACATTCATTGCTATGCAGATGACAGCACACTGCACGGGAGTTACTCGGTTCGTCCTACGGCGGGGCGATCTGAGATTAAGGAGGAGAGACGACGACTCGTGGCTGATCTCGACCGTAACCTCGACAGTATCTCTCAATGGGGTACCGAGAACCTGGTCGAGTTCAATGCCCGCAAAACACAGGCGTGTGCATTTACTGCGAAGAAATCCCCTTTCCTTCCCCTACCCTCTCTTCAGAATGCATTATTACCAATGAAGGACAACCTTGATATCCTTGGCATAGACGTTCGTCGAGAGCTCAATAATAAAAACTACATCGAAAGATGTATAGGGCTAGCTTCGCGGAAACTAGGAATACTGAATAAGGTAAAGAGATTGTTTACACCGGACCAGAGGTGTCTGCTGTACAAGACGCAGATTAGACCCTGCGTCGAATACTGCTCTCACCTCTGGGACGGCTCCGCGAAGTATCTGCTGGACGCTCTCGACGCTATGCAGCGACGGGCTATCCGTATTATAGATTGTCCGGAGGTAACGGGAAGCCTTGAGCCGCTAGTTCAGCGCCGAACAATAGCTTTCTTGGCCGCATTCTACCGTATTTACCACGGCGAGTGTTCTGAAGAGCTCTTCAATCTGATCCCACCCTCTTCCTTCCGATCCCGAACGACTCGTGCCGGGCAGAGATGCCACCCCCACACAGTGGATAGCATCGACCCATAGCTGTCACCTCAGTCATTTGCAAGGTGCTTGAGCTCCTTATAAATAAGCAGCTCATGCAATTCCTAGAGGATCACTCGCTAATCAATGATCGACAATACGGCTTCAGGCCAAAGCGATCAACGGGTGATCTTCTGGCATTCGTAACGCATGTCTGGGGTGGGGCTATGGAAAGGCACGGCGAGTCCTTGGCTATTAGCCTGGACATCGCCAAAACCTTCGATAGGGTCTGGCATGCTTCGCTCCTTTCCAAGCTTCCGGCATATGGTCTACCTCCGCAACTGCGCAGCTGGATTGCCAGTTTAAACGAGCGCCAAGTGCGGGTCCTCTGCGATGGCCAGGCTTCTCGCTTCTTGCAAGTGAATGCCGGGGTACCGCAGGGGTCCGTACTATCACCAACTCTCTTTCTTCTGCATATCAATGATATGCTATCCCTCGGGAACATTCATTGCTATGCAGATGATAGCACACTGCACGGGAGTTACTCGGTTCGTCCTACGGCGGGGCGATCTGAAATTAAGGAGGAGAGACGACGACTCGTGGCTGATCTCGACCGTAACCTCGACACTATCTCTCAATGGGGTACCGAGAACCTGGTCGAGTTCAATGCCCGCAAAACACAGGCGTGTGCATTTACTGCGAAGAAATCCCCTTTCCTTCCCCTACCCTCTCTTCAGAATGCATTATTACCAATGAAGGACAACCTTGATATCCTTGGCATAGACGTTCGTCGAGAGCTCAATAATAAAAACTACATCGAAAGATGTATAGGGCTAGCTTCGCGGAAACTAGGAATACTGAATAAGGTAAAGAGATTGTTTACACCGGACCAGAGGTGTCTGCTGTACAAGACGCAGATTAGACCCTGCGTCGAATACTGCTCTCACCTCTTGGACGGCTCCGCGAAGTATCTGCTGGACGCTCTCGACGCTATGCAGCGACGGGCTATCCGTATTATAGATTGTCCGGAGGTAACGGGAAGCCTTGAGCCGCTAGTTCAGCGCCGAACAATAGCTTTCTTGGCCGCATTCTACCGTATTTACCACGGCGAGTGTTCTGAAGAGCTCTTCAATCTGATCCCACCCTCTTCCTTCCGATCCCGAACGACTCGTGCCGGGCAGAGATGCCACCCCCACACAGTGGATAGCATCGACCCATAGCTGTCACCTCAGTCATTTGCAAGGTGCTTGAGCTCCTTATAAATAAGCAGCTCATGCAATTCCTAGAGGATCACTCGCTAATCAATGATCGACAATACGGCTTCAGGCCAAAGCGATCAACGGGTGATCTTCTGGCATTCGTAACGCATGTCTGGGGTGGGGCTATGGAAAGGCACGGCGAGTCCTTGGCTATTAGCCTGGACATCGCCAAAACCTTCGATAGGGTCTGGCATGCTTCGCTCCTTTCCAAGCTTCCGGCATATGGTCTACCTCCGCAACTGCGCAGCTGGATTGCCAGTTTAAACGAGCGCCAAGTGCGGGTCCTCTGCGATGGCCAGGCTTCTCGCTTCTTGCAAGTGAATGCCGGGGTACCGCAGGGGTCCGTACTATCACCAACTCTCTTTCTTCTGCATATCAATGATATGCTATCCCTCGGGAACATTCATTGCTATGCAGATGATAGCACACTGCACGGGAGTTACTCGGTTCGTCCTACGGCGGGGCGATCTGAAATTAAGGAGGAGAGACGACGACTCGTGGCTGATCTCGACCGTAACCTCGACACTATCTCTCAATGGGGTACCGAGAACCTGGTCGAGTTCAATGCCCGCAAAACACAGGCGTGTGCATTTACTGCGAAGAAATCCCCTTTCCTTCCCCTACCCTCTCTTCAGAATGCATTATTACCAATGAAGGACAACCTTGATATCCTTGGCATAGACGTTCGTCGAGAGCTCAATAATAAAAACTAATCGAAAGATGTATAGGGCTAGCTTCGCGGAAACTAGGAATACTGAATAAGGTAAAGAGATTGTTTACACCGGACCAGAGGTGTCTGCTGTACAAGACGCAGATTAGACCCTGCGTCGAATACTGCTCTCACCTCTGGGACGGCTCCGCGAAGTATCTGCTGGACGCTCTCGACGCTATGCAGCGACGGGCTATCCGTATTATAGATTGTCCGGAGGTAACGGGAAGCCTTGAGCCGCTAGTTCAGCGCCGAACAATAGCTTTCTTGGCCGCATTCTACCGTATTTACCACGGCGAGTGTTCTGAAGAGCTCTTCAATCTGATCCCACCCTCTTCCTTCCGATCCCGAACGACTCGTGCCGGGCAGAGATGCCACCCCCACACAGTGGATAGCATGTTCGCGAGAACCGAACGTTTTAAACGTTCGTTTCTCTGCCGAACGATAGTGGCCTGGAACGCCCTGCCTGTGCACGTGTTTCCTCCCACATATAATCCTGGGTTCTTTAAGCGGAGCGTGAAGAGGCACATCAGTAGGTCGTCAAGTTGAGGGCCACTCTCAATAGTATTGTGTGCTGTGAGAGTGGCCCACAATCGCTAGACGTCGTCACGACTTACCACCAGGCGGGCGGTGTCAATTTGGCGAACCAAACATAAAAAAAAAGAATAAAAAAAAAATAAAGAGAGTTGAAATAATAGTGGTATGTAAGGTTGCTGCCTGTAACGTATAAGTATTATTGTATACGATAGTAAGTGAGAATTCCTCGAAGAAAATCGAACCTCAGCCAATGCAGCAGAAATGTTAAAGGTTAAGATTATTTCGATCTCAGGAATCTGAAGAGGATCATGAAGCAAGACTTACTGCATCTCAGGAACGACAGGTTTAGGTTACGTGCTTCAGAAACATCACTTCAGCGAGAATCACGACTGAGTTCACAGCGTTCACAATTGATGGCCTATTGAAATCGAGACAGCAGTGAACAGCGTGAGGAACGTTTATCCGCCGACCATGAGGCTCACACCCTGTCACGTGAATCTGAGACCTTCACCGACAGGGAATCTCGCTTGATTTCTCAAAGAGTGCTGTCGGCACGAAGTCGGTCTCAGGAAACCAATGAACAACGCGAAGCACGTTTGACTGCCGATCGCGAGGCGCATGCTATGTCGCGTGAATCTGAGACCTTCACCGACAGGGAGTCTCGCTTGAGTTCAAAAAGAGTACTGTTGGCAATAACTCGGTCTCAAGAAACCAGTGAACAGCGCATTCAAATCAGTTAAGCCGTTGCTTAGATTAGCGAGTTCAAACATTCAGACAAAATAAAAATCCTTTGGAAAAAATTCTAAATGGGACAGCAAATTGCAATGATTGTTAAATATAATTACTATTAGTACACACTATTAGGTACCCCAATGTATGTACTGATACAGACGCTGGCTGTGTCCAAACAAACACCGTTAATCAATACATACCTATAATAAAATTGTAAGTGGTCGATGTCTGTACATCGAAGATATAATAGAGAAACTGTTGTAAGGGGGCTTTATAAACGCAATAGAATCCAAAACAATGGTTTTTAGATTTTTTGTCTGTTTGTCTGTTTATCTGTTTGTCTGAATGTTTGAACACGCTAATCTCAGAAACGGCTTAACCGATTTGAATGCGGTTTTCTGTAATTCGTTGTGGTTTACTCAATTTAACATTTTGCTTTATTTCAATCGGTTCATAAATAAAAAAGGTTATGTCGATCTAAAGTAACACGCAGGCGGGCTGCGGGCAACAGCTAGTGTATAATATGTACGTATGTATTTACAAAAAAAATGAGTGAATAGTATTTATATCAGTTTATCTAGTACACATATCACAAGCTGTACTTAGTTTGAGACTAGATGGCGTTGTGTCCTAACATAATAAAAAAAAAATTGTATTGTCGAACAACGAATATACAATAAAACAATTTGATAATGTAATTTTTTTTTTTAGATTTATTTTCTTTCTATATTTAAGAGTTAGATGTACCTAACACATAAAGTTGCTCAGACTGCAGAGAACATATTTAATGGTATGTAACATCGGTCCTGGGTGTTGGCATTCTGGTTTGAATTATAAAGTGGATATAGACTTTCAGGAATAGGCTTGCCCCGTATTACTTTTTACTTTATTGGGACCAACAAAGTTACTGGCAAAGCGTGGGTGTGTAAATCACTTCTCTACCCCTTCGGGGATATAGGTGTGATATATGTCTGTCTGTTTAACACATAAAAATAATAAACAACAACATATAAAAGGACACATACTTACAGGAGATTTATTTTTCTGCTGACTTTAATAAAATCTGTCAATCTCATAAAAAAATTTAGTATGTATAAATAAAGTAGTAAATGCTTGTATGAGTTACGAACACGTATGACCGCAAGTCGACACCCGATTAGACAAACAGACAAACTCCCCAACACCCTCTGTATCATATGACATCAAATTTCACCCCTACTATGGTTTTAGTGAAAAATTAAATTAGAGTTTACAATTTACATTTTACTTTATTCTACTTAGTAAATAATTATATTACCAGTAGTTTCATATTACATACTAAAGCCTAATATATGATATACTATATAATCTAAAATTTTAAATTGACATAGATTTTATGGGATCGATATCTAGATTTAATAAATAAACAAGCGGACGCCCGCGGCTTCGCCCGCTTGACATATTATATACACAAAAACCTTGAAATCCACTCTGTCCATTTGTAAAAACTGCATCTAAATCTAAGATCTAAGCATACATATATGGAATGAGTAACTTTGTTTTATATTATAAAAGTATACGTATTTGAACAATCGTAATAGAATCGTAGTAGATTAGTAATAAAATAGGTAAATAGTATTATAAAAATAGTTTTTGTAAATTGTAGTTGACGAACACGTGCGAGTATATCACATTCTGTGATAACGATCTGATTTAATTGTGATCGAGTACCCGTGGTATGTTCAATCGATGGCCCATATACAGGGTGTTCCTTGAACTGGCAATGTCCCAATATATTCACGGTGAATTGGAGTGGCGAGATGAGACGTCTACTACGATGCCCGAAATTAAGATGTTCGACTAGTAGTTACCTACGTTGTAATACGTATGAACGTATCAAGTTATACATTAGGTAAGTTGGTGTATGCTCACTACTTCCACTGCCATTTTGTTGCATGGAACTAGTGAGATTTTTTTTTCTCAAAAGTTCCATTAAATATTTTGTGGATTAATATAATATGTTTGTTTGAAGAGGTGTTAATCTAAAACAAAATGTCGTTCGCGCAATGAATTTGTTGCTGCATCGTTCTGAATCTGCACCTTCTCGGAACACAATCAATGTAGAGTACCTAATTAATGACGATTAATAAAAAGTGACCATGAGTTTTATTTTCAGGTTCTTTTCTGACAGGCTCTACTTATTGCCATGTGATTCTGGCATTAAATGTAGAATCGACGTTCATAAAATGTGTTACTTTGTGACCTCAAATATAATAGGGCTTAGTGGTCAACAGCCACCAGTTAGACTTTGGGTATTTTCTATGTATGTTATGTATGTATGTATTTAGAAATATATAACTATGTTTATCAGTAGTCTAGATCCCATAGCACAAGCTTATAGCTTAGTTTCAGCTAGATGACGTTGTGTGAGAATGTCCTACAATATTTATTTATTTATTTAATGGTGTAATATCATTACTAGACCAATATAAGTAAATACCAAATAATATTAGTAGTATAGAATATTATTCATTAATCCGCCCTACACACTGTTGGCGGGATGCCAAGCAGAAAAGTGCGATAAATATGTATGCAGCATATATTATATATATGTTCGGAATATTTTATCAACATCAGTTATGTCTTCCGGAGTTGGAGTGAATTGAGGAAGAATCTATGAATTAGCATTATGTTACGAATAAAATGCATATAAACTAGGAGCTGCGGTCGCTGCCGTGGTACTGCGCTGCAGCATGCAATTGAGCGAAGAGACTATTGTCATATTTTTGGTCAATAACTTTTTTTGGTCAATAACTTTATTTGAGGGTCCTAAATCAAAATTTAGTCTCAAACAAAACCTGCTCCTGAGAATGCTTGATTTTTGAGTGAAAAAATCATGAAAATCGGTTGGGTAGTTGTCGAGAAACAATTTCACATCGAGTTTCATTTGAGTCACCTGATAAGGAGTTCCGCTCGCTACACTTGCTTCGCTCAATAATATTAAACTTAGACGAACGCGAATGTCTTCGTTGGTCCCACGTAATAGGGGCCTATTGCTGATAACCACGAGTAGAATATTATAGAATAAAATCTACCTAATTTATGTTCACACATACAAATATGCGTACAGAAACTTCAAAGGAAAAATACAGGATTAAAGTAAAAAAAATAAGTACAATGAAGTAAGTAGGTATACGCACAACATATTTTAAATAGGAAATTAATGATGAAATTACTATTTATTGCTTGTGTACGATGTAAAATAAAGAGTATTTATCTTATCTTATCTTATGAAACCAAGAATTTTTTTTATTCCTAGAAAAAATACCATCTGTGAGAAGCAAACGCGTTGTTGTGACGATCAGCTAGAATTTTTTTTTATTCTTTTGTGAAATTAAAATCTCCTCGAAGTAAAACCTGTAATACCCTCTTTAGCCAAACGACTATACTTTTAGGATCGACCACCAATAAATCAAGTAAATAGGCTATTGAAAGCGATTCGACTTGTATTCAAAAGTGGGACGACTACCACTCGTGTTGCCGGGCGGAGGCTGATCGAGGGCATTTTGCGGCCTGCATTGAATATGAAGTATCAGAGTAGTACTTATGGGTTGTGAGTAAAATTGTTTTGGATTTTATGTAGATTACTTGGATGAAACTATGTTTGGAAGGTATACTCGTAAGTATAGTCACTTCTACCAATTAGTAGGAATCGATATAATGGTTTTTGTATCCAGGTGTTTCTAATGGGGCGGGGCCCCAAGTGATTAGTGACTACGTCCTCGCCGTCCGCCCTGGACCCCAACTTGACCACGGTAACGCAGTGGCAAGTTGGGTGACCGAACGTCCTAGTCTGTACTTGCGATTGGCCAAATTCTTTGAGATTTTTGTGTTCCTGCTATGGATAACCCCGAAGAGACCTCCGGTCCCGACACTGCCCTTTCCCGGGCAGTGTCAACCGACGACATGATGCACGAAATATTGATTCCGATGCCTATTGATTTGGGGGCTCGCGCCGCGCTGCCTAGTCGCAGCGCGATGTCGACGCCCCAAGGAACTGATGCTGCTGGGACTGACGATGGGTCAGCTCCCAGCAGTGTGAAGAAGAAGGGCCGCTCTTCTGCGACGAAGAAGAGGACCCTCGAGGAGAAGGGGGGCTGCCGCGCGACCGTAGCACCAGCTGCTCCGGGTGGGGGTCCCTCCTCTCCAGCGATTCGGAGGAGGAGGTGCCGGTCAAGACGGTGCGTACGCGTCTCGACGCGTACAGAAGGCGGCCGCCAACTCCTCCTCCGTCCTCGGTCCAACTGTCCCAGCGAAGTCGCCGGGAAATCGGTGGGCCGCCCTCGCGGGAGCTTATGAGCGTTTTTGCCCGCATGAACGCGGCCATGCGGGGCAACAGAAACGTGGCGGCGAGGAAGAAGATTGTGGCTTCACTGGTGGATGAAGCCCAATCTTCCCTTAACAAGCTCTTCGCGCGGAGCGTCACCAAGGAGGAGGCGAGGCTCCGGAAGCAGGTGACGAGCCTGGAGGCGGAGCTCGCTGCTTCCAGGAAGCAGATGGATGACCACAGGTCATCCATCGGGGAGGGAGGTCGCTGACTTGACCAAGGTGGTCAAGGCGCCTCCCGGTCCCATGCTGCCGCCTCCTCCTCTGACGGCTGGACCAGCGCCGAAGACGGCGCCACCGACGGCGCCCACCACGGCGCCCACCAAGGCGCCCACCACGGCACCAACCACGGCGTCCACCAAGGCGCCCACCACGGCGCTCACCATGGCGCCCACCACGGCGCCCAACACGGCGCCCGGATTGCCGCCACAGCCTGTGCCTACTATGGTACAGGTCCTGACGGCGATCGAGAGGCGCCTCGCGGTCCTGGAGGACCGGGCGTACCGCCCTCCGCTAGCACGTCCCGCGTTCTCATACGCGGCGGCTGTTGGCGGTTCTCCCGCTCCAGGACCAAGCGGCACACCCGCGGTCAGCCGCCCCGCACTGCCCCAGTCCGCTCCAGCGTACCGGTTGCCGGCCGAGACCGCGCCCAGGCGCGGAAGGCGAAGGGGCGCGGCAAGAAGAGCGGCACCCCTGCCGCCTCCTCTTCCTCTAACGCTCCCGCTGCTTCTTTACATCCCTCCGGACGGGAGGGATGGGAGGTAGTGGGGGCCAAGAAGAGGAAGACGTAGGCCGCCAAGAAAGCGGCCAAGAAAGTGGCCAAAGCCGCCGCGGCGAAGGCGGCGTAGAGGCCCCGCGCTCCTCGCTCCACAGCGGTCGTCCTTACGGTGACGACGAAGGTTGTGGAGAGGGGTGTGGGGTACGCTGATGTCCTGAGGACCGTGAAGTCCTCAGTCAACCTCTCAGCCCTCGATATCCAAGGGGGTCTCCGGTGCAAGACGACACGCACCGGGGCTCGCCTCCTCGAGGTCTCCGGCGACTCCAGCGGCCCTAAAGCTGACGCCCTAGCAGCGCAGCTTAGGGACGCGCTGGACGCAGAAGCCGTCCGCGTCACCAGACCCACCAAATGCGCTGCATTGCGCATCACGGGTCTGGATGATGCGGCCACGACGGAGGAAGTAATCTCCGCCGTCGTGGAGGCGGGCGGCTGCCCCCGTGACCAGGTGAAGGCTGGAGACATCTCCTTCGGCTCCACTGGTAATGGGATGACAGTCGTCCAATGCCCCGTCTCGGTGGCACTGAAAGTGACGGACGGACGAAGCCTCCTCGTAGGGGGCTTCCTAAAGGCGCAGGTGCACCTCCTTCGTGCCCGGGAAACCAGATGTTTCCGGTGCATGGTGGTGGGGCACGTCGGAGTACAGTGCACAGCGGAAGTCACCGTGGGCGATCGGTGCTTCCGCTGCAGCCGGCCCGGTCACAAGGCAAGTGCCTGTGATGCCCCGCCTCGCTGCTTTAGATGCGAAGCGGAGGGCAAAACTGCGGACCACCGGGTCGGCAGCACAACCTGCGCCGCCTCGAGGCCAAAGCCTCCTCCGTCTGCTGAGAGCGGTGGGGGTGCCGCTACTGCACGGCCAGATGTTTCTCGGCGGGATGCTGATATGGACGTCCATTAATGTCTGACGCCCATATCCGCATCCTGCAAGTGAATTTGAACCGCTGCCGCGCTGCTCAGGATCTTCTGTACCAGAGCATCCGGCAGAGGTCCATAAACTTGGCCGTGGTCGCCGAGCCGTTCTACGTCCACCCGGGAAGCCCGGTGGACGAGGACGGCTCGGCCTGTTTTATCTTCGGGGGGTCCGCCGCAGACAACTCGCGCCTTGCTATCATTGCAAGGGGCCGCGGGTGTGTTGCGGCGGAATATGATGGGTTGGCAGTCGTGGCCACCTACATCTCGCCGACACTGGACGAGACTCAGTTTGAGCTATGGCTCACTGAGCTCGACGTCGTCTTCGCTGCGTGCCGTCCTCGCCCTGTCCTGCTCCTGGGAGACTTCAACGCCTGGAGTGAGGCGTGGGGCTCCCGGGAAACCAGGGACAAGGGGAGGCTTCTTGAGGACTGGACCAGAACACGTGGTCTGGAGGTCCTCAACCTTCTGGCGGCGGGGGACCAGCTCGGTCGTGGACGTATCGTTCGCGACCTCTGCCCTCGCCGCCCGTATTACTGGCTGGCACGTGGAGGAGGGTGAGGAGACGCACTCGGACCACACATCGGATCGGTACATCCGATTCGATGTCGTCCCCCCACCTGACCTCCCACAGCCGGTAGAAAATCCCCCGGATCCGCGTTGGGCACTTCACCATCTGGATCGGGAGGCTCTCCTGGAGGCATCCATCGTGCAGGCCTGGATTCCGGCACCGGACCGGCCTGCCGATGTGGATGCCGAGGCGGAGTGGTTCAGGAGAGCCATGTCGCAAATCTGTGATGCGGCGATGCCTAGGGTTACACCCAGACCGGCAAGGAAGCACGTGTACTGGTGGTCGCCGGAGATTGCACAGCTGCGCGCAGCATGCATCTCCACCCGCTGCCAGTACACCAGGCTTCGCTGGAGGCATCGCCGCCCAGACGACGCGGCAACCCGAGAGGCGGAGCTTTATCAGGCTTACAGGGAGGCTAAAGGTAATCTCCAGGAGATAATAAAGCGGGCCAAGACGGCGGCCCGCGAGGAGCTCCTGGAGACCCTGCAGCAGAACCCATGGGGGCGCCCGTACCTACAGGTCAGGGAGAAACTCCGACCTAGGGCGCCCCCACTGACCCAGAGTCTCCAGCCGCAGCAGCTGGAGCGAGTCATGGGCTCCCTGTTTCCGACGAGCGCGGAGGAGCACGTCCCTCCGCGCATGGCTCCGTCTCTGCCCGACGCGGATAGCATCAGTGAAGACGACGTACCCGAAGTCAGGGTGGGGGAGCTAGGTGCGGCAGTACTCCGGCTTAAACTCCGGAAAATCACTGCCCCCGGACCCGACGGCATTCCTGGCCGTGCATGGGTCCTGGCCCTCGAAGAACTCGGGCCTCGACTGATGGGGCTCTTAAGCGCATGCCTCGAAAGGGGCCAGCTTCCCAAGGTGTGGAGGACGGGGAAACTGGTCTTGATTCGTAAGGCGGGGCGGCCGGTGGACTCACCGTCCGAATACCGGTCGATCGTGTTGCTCGACGAGGTGTGTAAGCTCTTTGAGCGAATTACCACGGAACGCCTCGTCGAGCATCTCTCGACGGTGGGGCCAGACCTGGCGGACAACCAGTACGGTTTCCGTCGGGGACGCTCCACCGTGAGCGCGATCATGCGCGTCAAGAGCCTGACGGAGGAAGCAGTCTCGCAGGGCAAGGTGGTGGTGGCGGTGTCTCTTGACATCGCCAACGCGTTCAACACCTTGCCATGGAGCTGCGTTAGGGAGGCGCTCGTGTATCACGAAACGCCTCTCTACCTCCGTCGTATTGTCGGGGTCTATCTCTCGGAGAGGGCCATAGCTTTCCCCAGCTGGCTCGGGCCAGCTCGGCGAGATGTGTCGTGCGGTGTTCCGCAGGGTTCGGTCCTGGGGCCGCTTCTGTGGAACATCGGCTACGACTGGGTGCTGCGGGGTGCGTTGCCTGAGGGCGTTGGCGTAACGTGCTACGCCGACGATACCCTCGTCACGGCGCGGGGTGCAACGTACCAGTAGGTAGCACTCAAGGTCACGACGGGTGTTGCTCAAGTCGTGGGTCAGATACGGCGGCTGGGACTGGAGGTGGCCTTGCACAAGTCCGAGGTTCTGTGTTTTCACAGACCTCGGAACGGTCCACCTGAAGGTTCCAGCATAAATGTGGGAGGCGTTAGCATCGGCATCAAGCCCTCGATGAAGTATCTAGGGATCGTACTTGATAGCCGATGGAACTTCGGACCACATTTCCGAAGTTTGGTCCCCAAGGTGACACAGGCATCGGTCGCGCTATCGCGACTGATGCCCAACCTAAAGGGACCCAACGCTTCCTGCAGGAGACTGTACCTGGGGATCGTGCGGAGTATGGCCCTATACGGGGCTCCCGTATGGGCGGCGCGGTTGACGGTCCTCAACGCTCCTTAACAGACCGTTGAGGACCTTGGCCGTCAAAACAATAAGGGGCTACCGCACGATCTCCGGAGAGGCTGCATGTCTCCTAGCCGGGACCCCTCCATGGGGCCTGGAAGCGAGAGCCCTTGCGTCATTGTTCCAATGGCGCAAGGAGGCGCTTGAGCGGGACCACAGGCCTGCGTCTCGAGAAATCGATGACCGGCGGTCCCAACTCCGACAGGATCTCATGGAGTCATAGAGGGTGCGACTTGAGCAACCCAAGTGGGGTGCCACCATCATCGCGGCGGTGAGACCGATCATGGACGATTGGCTGCAGAGGCAGCATGGTGACCTCACGTATCGTGCGACGCAGATCGTTACCGGGCATGGATGCTTCGGTAGCTATCTGTTTCGCATCCATCGTGAGGTCACACCCCGGTGTCAACACTGCGAGGTTTCCGACAACGACACCGCACTCCACACATTGGTGGAGTGCTCAGCGTGGGCGAGTCAGAGCCGGCCGGGACCTCGTAGTGGGTCTGGGCGTGGATACCCTCTCGCTAGAGACCATGCTTCAAGCCATGGTCTCCAGCGGGAGTAGGTGGAACGCGGCCGTGTCCTTCTGCGAGCAAGTCGTGCTCGCGAAGGAGGCGGCTGAGAGGGAGAGGGAGCGTACCCTCCCCGCCGAGTTCCGTAGTCAGCGGCGAGGGCGCCGCAGACTCATCTACGCCCAAGACCATCGACCTCCATGATCGGGGCCTGAGGACGGCGGGATCGCCACCCGTCGTCCTTACAGAAGCAGGCTAGAAGGGTTGCGTGCTGCGGGGCCTTTGCCCCATAGCACGCAACCAGATTCACTCACTGACGCGGGATAAAACCCTACCCCAACGACGCGGGATTCTCATCCCGACCTAACCCCCGCAGAGACCACAGAGGTGGTCAAAGTCCGCCGGGCGCCACTGGAAATACGTTCTGCTTGTAACCAGAGACGCCCGGCAACGGACGTTAGAGTAGCCGCGGCCTTGGTCGCGGAACTAAAAAAAAAAAAAGGTGTTTCTAATGATTGTCTGATGATGAATGATGTAATGATTTCAGGTACTGTCTAGCCTAATCATGGCTTTCTCGTTTTTTTTTAATAGTTTAGTACCCAAAGAGTAAAACGGAAACACTATTACTAAGCTCCGCTGTCCGTCCGTCTGTCACCAAGCTGTGTCTCATGACCTGTCATGGTTAATAGGTTTCACATATTTAAATTTATTGTTGCCGATATAACAACAAATACCAAGAAACAGAATAAAATGAATCTTTCGGGCTCTCATACAACAAACGTATTTTTGCCATTTTTATAGACAATGGTACGGAACCCTTAGTGCGCAAGTCCGACTCGCACTTGGCCGGTTTTTTCTTAATTAAATATAAATATTTAATATATAATTATCAAAATATTTTATTAGGTACTAGTATAAAATAAAATAAAATAAAATAAGGTTTATTATCTTTGAAATTTTTTGAAAATTATTTGGATTCGTCAAACGTTGGTGTGACTCTACCGAGTAACTTAACACAACGCCATTTAGTCTTAAACTAAGCAGAGCTTGTGCCATTAGTAGGTTCTAGATAACATACAGTTAAATAGAAAAACACCCAAACTCCGAAACAAACTTGACTTTATTATCTTAATTGGTATCTGCACCATAAACACATCGAGTACCAGCGTAATCAACATTTTTTACCCAAAACTACACAATCTTCACAGCAACAAGATAGGTAACGAATTCTGAACTCATCAATTCTGGAAATTTCCAATTTGAAAGCGTTTATTGATTTAAATCGCCTCGTTTTTCTCAGCCGAGATATTCTAATGGATTCACTAAGAAACTGTCTCAGTGAACTAGTCTTTTTGCTCAAGCAATTAGACTTTGCGGATCTTTAATGGGCGTGTTGAATTTGAAATGGTTTTGTAATGGCGGATGTGATTTGGCCTTAGGCGTTTTGATACGCAAATTTGGATTTGGAACGCTGTGAATGTCTTCACCAGTTGGACAATTAATTGGAGTGGAATTAGTTGGAGTAGAATATCATTTCATTTATGTGGTGATAAAGCACTTAAGCACTGTTCACGTTCTTGGAAAGGTAGGCCTTGTACATCATCAATCGATCTGATGGAGATGGTACACGAATCTCTATAAGGAACAGAATGCTTCAAAGTTCCCTCTCGAACGGTTGTATGAGCACAACCTAACGATCGGTTAGGTTGTGCTCATACAAAAAATACGTCAAAAATTGACACAATAACCGATTTCAAACTAATCGTCGGAATGGGACCAAATTGAAATTGACCCCTTGGGAAGTAGTAACTTTCAATAAAAAAAAATTGACTCCACAAATACAAGTACAAATATATTTATTTGCAGAAATATGGTACATATATTTATGGCAATTATATTTATGTTTCACATATTTCGTCAATTAACTATGGCATGCAAATATTAAGAGTGTAAACTAGCTATTAAATTGTAAAAATTATTTAAAAAAAAATGTCACTATAATTTCATTAAATGAGAGACTCCTTGGGAAGTAGTAGCTTTCAATAATAAAAAAAAAATACTTACCCTCGAACTCCTCCTTTTTGGAAGTCGGTTACAAATAGCCACTGTTTTTGTTGTTTTCCGATTGCAGCGCTGAAAATAGGTGGATACGCAGATAAAGAGATTTTTCCCCCAATTTTCCTATATTTTCGTCCTTCATGAAACTTGCGAGTAATATGTTAAATGTTACAAATATTATATAGTTTTTTGTGGGTGCACTGTAAAATAAAATCCTTTTTGCCCGTCCACTTGTGTGCTCGCTAGATAATAACTTTGTGCACAGAAATATTAGTTATAAATCCTTGTATAAGTTGTAAGTACAAACTTGTGCAGGATACTGGAGTTCTGTTGCAAGAGTTTTAATACTGGAGCAAACAGCGGGGCTACATCTAACTTGATTGCATTGTTGCTATAGTACGAGTACATGTATGACGTTACACCCTTGGTTTTATACTAGCAGGCCTACATGACATTGTCGTCTTCAGTGGATAGCAGGAAAGTCGGTTAATTAAATAAATAAATAGATAAATATTTTTGGACATTCTCACACAACGTCATCTGTTCTAGCCCAAACTAAGCTATAAGCTTGTGCTATGGGATCTAGACAACTGATAAACATACTAATATATTTCTAAATACTTTACTACTATATATACTACTATATTATACATAGAAAACACCCAAACACCGAAACAAACATTTGTGGATCACACAAATATTTGATTCGACTCGGAAATCGAACCCGAGACTCCGGAGTCGAAAGCCGATGCACTATCGACCACGCCACCGAAGCAACCAAACTCTTCCGAGCGGTAAGGAAGCTGATGTCTGTGATTCCATCATGTGATGGTTTTCTCTCTTCTAATTCCTACGGGAAAACATTACTGTAATGTTAGAGTTACCACAGATAACTAGAATCTTCATGGGCCCACAAACATAAAAAAGAGTTATTAAAATTTTAGAAGGTCAACTTCATGCGATTAAAGAGAAACTAAAAGTGATGGCCAACGTTCTGCAGGATACTCTGTATATTAGTAAAAGAATTTTCGGAGTAAATATTCCGAATATTTATTTCTTAAAAACAAAGGTCTCTTCAAATGATGATATGACATCCAGTAAATCATGCGTATGTTGGGTGACATCACCTGGTCCAGACTCTTCAGACAGCGGACACTGGGTGCCATTCAAAATATAATAACTCAAGTTGAGTAATTAATAACTATGTGAGGCCACTAAGTATGATCACGAGTACTGCGACGTTATAATAAGTCATCTAAAGAGCCTTTTCCCAACCCGCTTGAGGTCGGTTTTCCAGTCTTACTACGAAGCGGCTGAACTTCGATATTTTCCGTGAAACTACTACCATCTGACCTTCACAACCCATTGCGAATTTCTGTAGTTTTTTTAGACCAGTACATTTTAGGGCCCCTTCTTCCTCTTTAGGGTTAGCACCTAGCAGGGATCCTGTTAACATTGCTGCATAACATAAACCATGAGTTTATCTTCGTACCTATCTGTTTGTTCGTGCATAACTAGAAACAGTAATACTGATTTTCATGCGATTTGATGCTGAGATAGTTTTAGATCCGGGGCAGATATTAGGCTACTTTTTATTTCGATATCCCCCGTGGGAAATGGGAATGATGAAACTAGGAATTGCACAATTTGCAGGTGGCGGCTCTATGTTCCTATAATTATAAAACTTCCCGCTGTTTTCATGGCCCCACAGTAACCTCAGTCCATTAATTGAGCGGGACATGTGACATGAGCACGTGTCGGTGACGTCACACACATGTCACAGTTATCATCCATCGCTCTATTGTGTGTCAGTTTGTCTCTCCCCTTGTTGCCACCAAACAAAGTTGGACAAACCAGAGTTATTATTATTATTCTGGTGAAACAGTCGCAAAGTCAGAAAATCAGTACCTACATATAAAAGTTGCTTCCATCCCTATGTATGCTTAGATCTTTACAACTTTCTATGCAATGGATTTTCATGCCGTTTTCACCAATCGATAGAGTGGTTCTTAAGAAAGGTTTTTGGGTAAAATTTGTCAAGCGGGCAAAGCTGCGAACAACCGCGAGTTCTCTATATAAAAATAAATACAATTTAAAGTGTCACAGCTTTTCACTAACTGCATAATAAAAGTTGGTAGGTATATTCCTTAATTTAACCTGAAATTTGCGTGTGTGATGTATTTCTGAAATTTGGTTTACGCCACGATAAGGCTGACACGGCTATTAGTGCAAAAGCTTTGCCGAAATAAAGAGAAAAACAAATGTTTGCCATCAGATTGGTTGTATGTTTGTTTACTAACACAGCAGTATATGTACATACATAATACAACTGGTAGTACTGTACAAATTTTAATTACACTTGGGTTAACGTTATTTATTTATCAGTCTATGTAGGTACTTTAAGTATGCATATCTCTGAAACGGATGGACCGATTGTAACGAGACTTTCACTGGCAGATAATTGATACTATAAGGAGTAACTATAGCCACATATGCCGATAATGTGTTTCCTTTCCACGAGGACGCCTACAATAGTTGATTGTAGAATTGTAACATCATCGATATTAAATTGATTTTCTGTTTTATACGGAACCCAGTATCAACAGTAAAGCCTACTGCTATTACGTGGGACTAACAAAATTACTTACCAACTAGAAAATGTGGTTGTGTAATGCCCTCTCCCTACCACGGGCGTGATAGTGATATCCTAACATTTTAATCTAAAATCCATATCAATCTCTGCATTAGCTTCATATCTTTCACAGCACGGATTTAAAAGAGATATTTCTAATGAAAAAGAAATATCCTCCACTGAAGTCATTATTACTATAGAAAAGTTTTAATTTAGAGAAGCTCCCTCACCCCAGGGAAATATCTTCCCTAACAATATTGGATGGTCTTAATGTTGTAGGCTTTCCGTCCAGATACTACGAGTTATTATTTTTTTAGGGTTCCGTCATCTTAGCCCATTTGACGTCCACTGCTGGTCCATGCTGGCCAGACGGTTTTTAATGAAATGAAATGAAATGATTTATTTATTTGTAGAGGTCACTAAATGGCTCTTACAAACGTCAGTAAGTACTTATAATAAAAAATGTCATTGCTATTTACATGTACTGCCAGATTCGCAAAGCAATAAGTAGAACCGAGAGAAAGAACCTGGCAATAAAACTCTCGGTCACTCTTTTCAAATAATTTACTGATTTACACATTTTCTTAAGACTAAATGTGGACGAATGTACATTGGTCTCGTGTCAAAATCAAAAAGAGTGTATAATACAACAAAAAAAAATATTATAGTCGCCTAAGTACAAAATATGCTACAATTACGGCATTTTAGGAGGCGCCTGCACCATGCTCAAGCCAGACACTCAATCAATTTCATTTATTCAGTTTAGGAACATAAAGAGCACATATGAATGTCAAAATTTTACAATTTTATGTCAAGCACTATTATAAAATACTAAATTAATTACATAAATAACCATTTGAAAATGATTCTTTCGCTGGTTCGGTAAGTTGGTTCTCCTGAGAAGATAAGAAGACAAGAAACTCAGGTAGATTATCCATTTTCTTTTTAATAATGTTTTGTTTACATTGCTTGTGTTACAATTTGTATTGTACGAGTGGCTAACAACAGCAGATTAGGGTGACCATGCATTTTTATCATTAAGACATTCGTCTACATTATAGTAGCCTTTCTTCATCAAACGTTTTATACTACTATTTTAAACTTATTAAGAGGCATGTCAACCAGATCCTGCAGAATTTTATTAAATTTTATCATTAAGGTAATCAACTGTCTTATAATATACTTTTTGACATAAAGTGGTCTTTATAAACGTTTTAATTGTCGGGCATACAAAGGACCGATTCAGGCAATTTATTATAAAAGCGTATACCTTCCCCCTTGAAAGAATGACTAACCTTGCTAAGCCGATTTCTTGCTAAGCTCGTTTGGTAAACATACTTACATATTTTCTAAATACGAAACATTTGGGGATCACAGAAATATTTTAATCGATCTGGGAATCGAATTTGGGACCTCAGGGACGGCAGTCGTATACACATACCTACCATTACGCCACCGAGGCAGTTACCGAGACAGGGATTCCGTACCCAAACGATAAAACGGGGCCTTGTCCGTCTGTCACTTAGCTGTACCTTTATGAACCGTGGTAACACAGTGATAACAAATACTTAAAATCAGAATAAAATTCATATTTGAGTGGAGTTTGGAGTCCCATACAACAAACGTATTTTTTTTGCAATTTTTGTAGGCAATGGTACGGAACCCTTCGCGCGCAACTCTGATTTGGACTCGACTGGTTTTTTTTGACAACTTTTTATATTATTCCGATAGATTTGAATTTTATTCTTTTCATATTTTATTCATTATTTTGTTTGTTCACGATGTTCATCGAGAGAGATGAGATTAATTTTGTAAAAACCTATCAATGAACGAGAAAGTCAGGCTGGTAGACGTTTATTCCCTTTTCAGTGAATTGAATAAAAGTGCTTGAATAAATATACTTGTACCGTTTCTAATAAATTTGCCTTTAAAATATTTAGCGCGTAGGCACACACACACACACGCACGCACGCACACACACACACACACACACACACACACACACACACACACACAAATGAATAAGTCGATTCAATTCCCGGGTAAAATATTTGTAATTAATTTGTAAATATTTGTGTGATCCACAAATGTTTGTTTCGGAGTTTGGGTGTTTTAAATGTAAAATATGTATGTAAATAAGTATGTTTATCAGTTGTCTAGATCCCATAGTACAAGCTTATAGCTTAGTTTGGGCTAGATGACGTTGTGTGAGAATGTCCAAAAATATAAAAAAATATAAAAATAATAACGATAACGACCTTATCTTGGAAGAGGTACTTATACTTATACTTTTATTATGCCCCATTTCGCCACGAGTGATGGTGCGTACCAGAGACGCCCGTGGCAATAGACAAGGGAGCAGCCGCGGTCTCGCGGAATTAAAAAAAAAGTATAAAACATGACTTGCTTCAGTGCATCACTCATATTTTCCAAATAGAACAATGCTCAGTAGATGTTGCTTTTAATAAGAAGTGGATTTTAAAACATCAACAACAACCATGTCCACTTGAATTAAGACGTGACTGATGTGTATATAAGCAAGTAAATACATAATAAATAAATTTGACGATATCCAAACAACTCAATTTTTTCCAATAAAGAAAGGGGCAAACCCAATATAGACTTGTAGGTACCTACTATTCCATAAAAACGATACCTGCATTGTAAAACTGAACGAGAATACCCCCGCCATATATCTCAGTTGTCAAATCAGAACGTACGAGGCCCATAAATAAGAGAAAGAAGACGTCACGTGTACAGCATCCTTGTGTAAATAAATCATGGTCACATCCGTGAGAAGTGCGCGAGAAAACGGTTGGAAAACACTCGCGGAGACGACGGCTGAATGCAGATAGGTAGGTGGAAAAATACGGGATGATAGCATGTGCCGAACCACCAACCGACAACGCTATTTTTGGTGACATACATACATGCATAGATATAATCACACCGATATCCCCGATGAGGATAGGCAGGATGCGTTACACACCTATATTTTGGAACCTAAATTCCAACAGCTAGGACATAATACATCCATGGCCAGGACTGATTAAGTACCTTTCTGTCTGCCGACTTGATCCCAATAAACTTAAAAATTGTTTTTACCAATTTTGAGGGTCTATGGGTACCTATTTATAACTCTTAGCTAATTAGGAGCTAAACAGGAATTAAGAAAACAAAAATGGTTTTTTCTGTTTTATAGGCTACCATTACGTGAATTTAATGACCTTCATAATGATACATTATGAAATGTCTCACTTGTACAGATATTCCACAATTTTTTACTTATTAGTAAGACCTGACTGGTTTCGCTCTATGGCATCTTCAAAGGTGTTTTAAACACTTCTTATACTTTGTGTTATTAAATAATCGGGAGGTAAGTGTTAGCCTCACGATTTGAAGATGCCATAGAGCGAAACCGGTCAGGTCTTACTAATAATTAAAAATTGTGGAATATCTGTACAGGTGTGTCATTTCATAATGTATTACTATATGTTCCACTAAGTGCCGACAATCGAAAGCATAAATTATACCTTCATAATGTTTCTATATTATCAGAAAACATACACAATAACGTCCCGTATGTTTCCAGCAAAAGTATTCTAGCTGTGGCCTGTGGCCTACGAACACGACTGCTGAATATGTGAATTGGTGATGTAATGCGAAAAATCAACTCTGTGATCGGTGTTTGCCAAACGGTTGGCCACCAAATTGACTTCTCTCTATCCACTGTTAGCAAAAGTTTTCATATTTGTTTTAAAGGTAATCCACGTCTAACTTTGTCTGTCTGATGAAATATAAAATGTGAATTTTGGGATTATGTTAAACTTTTGTTAGTTGTTTGTAAGTTTTAGATTTTTCTTTATTTTACCATGCACTCGCAGACGCCCACAACTTCACCCGGGACAAAATAGGTATATACTAAACCTTCCTCGAGAACCACTCTATCCATTAATGAAAGCAACATGAAAATCGGTGCAATAGATTTTGAACTTATCGCGAACAGACACAGACGTGGCGAAGGACTTTGTTTTATTTTGTTATAGGTACTTATTGTAGTGATGTATGACATTCACTTTCATAGAAAAAATAGGTAAGTTAAAATTCTGGGACAGTAAACAACTAGATCTAAATTATTTATGGGTAGTTGATATATCCGCAGCTTCACCCACTATTTTCAAAACTTTTCATCTCCAGTCTTTGTCATCCATCGAACTTTTTCCCTACTCAGTTGGTCGGCTCTCCAGTCAAACTGAGATGCGGCTGAACTTCGATATTTTCCGTGGAGCGACTGCCATCTGACCAATAGTCTAGAGCTTCAAATACACGTAACGACTGCCATAGATTTGCCACGGAGTGGTCTCAATGTCTCAAGAAATGGTCACCTATATTAAGACCAGCCTGGCTAGATGTTGCTTAACCTTTGCAATGTGTTAATCTACTCGGTTACCATTTGACCACGAGCTCCGTCTCTGGTCCTTATATCGTTAAGTTAATCATCAAGTTATCCATACTTGCACGCACTTTAGGTTACCTCTGGCTCTTGGCAAAAATCCAGGCCCAAACGCTCAATTGCAAAACCGAAAAACGTTTCCTTGTCCCGCACCGCGAACTAGTTCAGAGTAACTAGTTCTTCTGTGCGGGAAAAATCAAGCATTACCTTGACATCAGCGAACTCATCGATGGAGTCACGTTTTTTTAAAAAAGAAGAAGAAGTTCGGACGTTACAGTGGACTCACTTCTTATTAAGTTTGTGAGGTACGTAAATAGTGACTGAAATGCGGGCATAATGAACGCCGTTGACTGCCTAACTGACTTCATTTTGTAAGGTGAAGTGTGTGTGTGAATCTATGCGTTATATGAGATACCAATTAGCAGTCAGAATATCATTTGTTTATCGCAAACTACTATTGCTTTGTTTTTGTTCCAACGGAATGTTTTGCTCAAACTAAAGTATTCTCATTCTCATGTTTTACAAGATTGATGACGTAGCGCTTTTTCAGCCACAAACAAACACTACAGAGATAGCACACTGTAATGTCTTTCCGAGAAGTATTATTAACTAACGGACGCTCGCGGCTTCCCCCGCTTGACAAATTATGTACACAAAAACCTTCCTCGACAAACACTCTATCCATTGGTGAAAACTGCATCAAAATCCGTTACGTAGTTTTAAAAATCTAAGCATACGTAAGGACGGAAGCATAATAGATGAGTATTTGTAGGAAGTCAAACTAATTCAGCCTAACATTATACATTGGGATACTTTAATATGGCAGAATAGCAGTCACGTATATTCATCATCATCCACCGAGCCTTTTCCCAACGCAGTTGAGCTCGGCTTTCCAGTCTAACTGCGCTTCGGCTGAACTTTGGTATTTTCCGTAAAGCGACTGTATCCGACCTCCACAATCCACAACCCATGGGCGATATCGAAGTTCTGTAGTTGGACTGGTCGGAATTTTGTTTTATGGCCCCAACTACCCCTGACGACTGCCATAGAAGATTGCATGACAACCAAGACCACGTGCTGTCCGAGGCACTGAGGGGTCTCAATGTATCTTAAGAAATGGTCACCCATCCCAAGACCAACCTGGCTAGATGTTGCTTAACCTTTGTAATGTGTTAACCTGGTCGGTTACAACTAGCTCACGAGTGTCCACTATCCCCTCTTCTCCGAATAATATAAACCTCCATATTGCCAGTAACTTGGCAAGAGCCCCAAACGATTGAGGTGAGGTTGGCCTTTAGAAAGAAGAAAGAGAGAAAAGACGTGTATGTAGGAATGAGGTGTGATTTATGGGTAATGAATACGAATCAGAGTGAGTTTTAGATGTAGTTATTTTAATGTAAAGGTTTCTTATGGGCAGTATTCAAAGAGGTAGTCCAGTGACTGCCCGTATCCACCCTCTCACTAGAGGAATGTTGCTGTACACTCCTGGTTGGTCTTTCAAAGCGCAGCCAACTCCGAATGAGACTAAGCCCACTAATTTACCATTGGTTACAGCCGGTCCTCCTGAATCACCCTGCAAAATAATAAACAGTTTATTAATAAAGAAATAGGTGTGTAAAAATTCCTCCGTATTATTGCTGATTGTGAAGGTAAAAGAATACTATACATACTAACACCACAGTACAAAGAAAACCTAAACCTATGATCTTTCGACTGTGCTAATACAGAGAAACCATCCCATACCAAGAACTCGGCCATTCTGCAGACTATTTCCCTAACTTTGTGGGACTTCTATGCAAGAATCAAGAATCAAGAATCAATTTCATTTATTCAGTTTAGGCACATAAAGAGCACATATGAATGTCAAAATTTTACAATTTTGTCAAGTAATATTATAAAAATACTAAATTAAGTAAGTACATAAATAACCATTAGAAAATGATTCTTTCGCTGGTTCGGTAAATTGGTTCTCCTGAGAAGATACCAGCAAGAAACTCAGGTAGATTATCCATTTTCTTTTTTAATATTGTTTTGTTTACATTGTTACAATTAGTTTCTATTGTATTATACGAGTGGCCAACAACAGAAGATTAGGGTGACCATGCATTTTTATCATTAAGATATTCGTCTACATTATAGTAGTCTTTCATCATCAAACATTTTTTAACTACTATTTTAAACTTATTAAGAGGTATGTCAACCAAATCCTGAGGAATTTTATTATAAAATTTTATATATTTGCCAACAAACGAATTACCAACTTTATGAAGTCTAATTTTTGTCATTGCCAGTTTATTTTTATTTCTTGTATTAAAATTATGGTTATCGGAATTTTTTTTGAAGAGATCTATGTTCTTCCGTACATATAAGATGTTGTCGTAAACATATTGAGAAGCAACTGTTAAAATATTAATTTCTTTAAATAATTCTTTCAGCGAGTCACGGGGTCCGAGTCTATAGATTGCTCGTATACCGCAACCTTATATACTCCTGTATGTGGGTGCTAAGGAGCCCTATGTGCCGTTATAGCTCCGGATTCTAAATCATTACTACCTGCTGACAGACAGACGAAATATATTCAAAATGCCTGAAAATTGCAATCCCTCTCTCCCTATCACATCAGACCAAAGAGACTGACGAAATGTGGGTGAAATAAACGCCTTTGTCTACTTTTGAAATACTTTTGAAATAAAGAAGTTTTGTGATATATGAGGATATTAATTACCTGACAAGAGTCCCTAGTACCATTGATGAATCCAGCACAGAACATTCTGTCAGTGACTGTCTTGTAACTGGAGAGTGGTAGAGACCTGCACTGTTCAATGTTCATAATTGGAACTCGTACACGACGCACTATGTCCTGCATTGCTCTTTGCTGTAAATAGATATACAAATATAATAAGCGTAGATTAGGGATTTTACAGAGGCAAACACTAGCCAGGTCAGTCTCAGGATCGGTAACCATTTTTAAGTCACTGAGAACCATCTGTGCACGTTAAGCCCTCAGTCACGGTTGCCATACAAACATTGAAGGTAGTCATTACGAGTAGTGGGATCCCTAAAACTCAGACTGTTCCAATTGCAGAACTTCGATATCGCTAATGAGTCGTAGATGTGCGATGGCAGTCGTTTTATGCAAAATATCGAAGAGTACGACTGACTCCACTGGTTTGGGAATAGGCTTAGATAAAGGTGCATTTGCTATACTTATAATACTTACTTTAAACTTGGTATGACCCCAGCCACTAACAGCAACCGTGGTACCATCTTGGATATCTTCTAAATTACCGATAGCGATCGGCCTCGAGCTGGGCGTCACTGGTATCGGTGTCTCCAGTAACACCAGTTGGTAATCAAAGTCGTGGCTGTGAAGCTTGGTGGTGTTCCACAGAGGATGCACGAAGTGTGCACAGATGTTATACTTGAAAGTCTGACTTCTTTGAGTGGAACCTGCTAGTACAAATGTTTCTTTGTCTCTGAAATATTATATTGTTTTATTGCAGAGGACTTTTCATGAGGAACCTGAAATATGCGAGCATATTTTTGCCGGGCCACTGTTATCGATTAACAGATTCTGCCAATCCGGTAGCCCTAATAAGGCGACGAAGAAACACCGCTAAGATTTAGTGGGTATTTTCCATCTTAAGGGCCGGGTGTCCTACACAAACGAGTTCCGAGGGGGACTCCAGGGAGGGAGGCAGGGGGAGGCAAAATGTGTAAAGATTGCATTTTCACCACGTAAAATGAAAATTCTTTCCACCAGTAATTTTGCTGGTATCACGTAATACGTGACGAATCTATGGCCGCTAACGGGACAGTTTAATTTCTGCTAGGGCCTCGGCCGTTGGACGACAGGTGCACCCTTGCAGTTGAGATTGGCTTGTATTCTAATCAACAAAATAGTGTAACACAATACTAACATTCAATTAAGTATTTATATTACTTTGTCAGTGGAACTAATACAATTTCTCTGCCTATCAACCTGTGGGTGATGCTGAGAAGAATGTTGTAGATTAAACTAACTTTATTTATGTATGAACTAGCTGAATCCAGCGCGGAAGAATTTTCTTGCTCCCAATTACCTCGGGCAATTTCAAATTCCCAATTCCCCGGTTTGCGGCAATAGAGGCTCCATGTATAAATGTGGGACTAGCAAAGTTACTGGCGAAAAATGGGGAAAGCAGGTGTAAGTATACTTATATGTAAATCTTTTAACACTAGAGTGGTTAAAGGCAATATCAACACTTTCAGAGCCACTGGTCCTAACTAGACGGACGAGACTATGGCAAATATAGTGGACATAGTGCCTGAAAAAGGCCCTCATTTCGTAGGACCTACAAAGTGATTGGCGAAATTTGACATAAAGGTACAAAGTAGATAATTTGTCTCTGTCGGAGTCCATAGGAGAAAACAGGCGTGATAAATGTATCTATTTAAAAACCTACTTGCAATGTGCTGCAGTCATAATCCACTCAGGGGATATGATGGTCCCGCCGCAGTACATCCCATACAGGACCTGATACGGTACATCTTGGATAGGCACTTGGGTGCCTCCTACTATTCTGAATTGAACCTGAAGAAAGTAAGAAATTGACCTTTAGCACAAACAGTAAACAAAACATTATGGGAGCCTGATGCACTAAATACTCAGGCCCTCCTCAGACCTAGGTTCACAGAAACAGTAGGATGACGTATTTGAGTCATTTGGGGTTGAGACACTGGGGTCATGGGGTCCGTGCCCTCGGTGCCTGTATTGAGACATTGCTAAACGTCTCATCGTTGCTTCACAGGACCAGACGACTGGTTATTTTCATTGCCCAACGAATATGTATCGCCATTCAAGGTGGCAATGCAGCCAGCATAATGGGAATCTTCCCAGTCAATTGCTTCGACATCAGTCACTATTTATTATAGTTGATTATAATCTACAGATAGAATAAATATGTATGTATACTTACATCTACTGGTTCGTCAGTCTCTGCAAGTTTGTCATGAGTCAATGTTTCGTGGAAGTAATGGTAGTTCCTCGGAGGAACGATCCTGCTGATGAGGATACGGTAATAGCTCTTTACACATTCTGGTGATAGTAGACCATATGATGTACCTGGAATATGAACAGGTTGCATTTTGTTTCTTTTCGGAAATTATAAGTAAGCACCAAAAGTCTTATTTTGCACCATCAACTTTGCATTAGTTTCCTAACAACGAGCAAAATTGTATACAAACAAAGTTCGTCGCACTAATCCAGATTTTCAACTGGCTGTTACTCAAGTTGATTCAACTTGTATGTAAGTTGCAAATGCGACGTCATAATTGCATGCAAGACCTCGACAATGGAATAGCGCCCGCCGACGACCGCTAGTTACAAATAAATGTAACTAGCGGTCGCCCGCGACTTTGTCCGCGTGGTAATTTGGATTTTTTTTCCCGTTTCCGGCGCTTCTAATTATTGTTCCCGTTGCCGCGCCGCGCGCTGTCGCGTCACCCGTAAATCATTATTTAAGAACGAATTTCATTTCCATAAATATGTTATAGTGAGTAAACCTTTTGGGGGCTCTACCAACATCTTTAGGGCCCCAGCGACCTACCTGCTAGTGGCGCACCTGCTGATCAACGGACGAGGCTCGTTAAGTTACGGTACCTATGGAGGGGCTTCGGCCCCTACGTGGGTACCAGGTGGTACAACAGTGTTGGTCCGGGGTGGTACCACCGTACAGCTGTGCTAAAGCCCCCCAAGTAACCCAGCCCAGGCTGGGTTGCGTTAGGGGATCAGCAGCTGCACCGCCGGGCCCAGGGCGATGTATGGTGCAGCAGGCATGAGACCAGTGGGGGCGAAGCGGAGTCTAGTGTGGGTGGTGTGGGTCGATTCTCCGGCCAGGGAGACCCTTAGCAAATGCGGCGTTGCCACGGCCGCCCGCAACACAGTCATGGGGCCCGCCTGGGACCAACCACCCCAAGAAGCTGCCCCACATGTTGCGCATAATCCTAATGTGGGATCGCCGCTCTGGGTGGTAACTGGTGTGGGGTAGCGGCGGCCTTGCATCAGGGGGGTTTGGGAGCCCTTCCGTCCGGCGGGTCGGCTCCGACCTAACCACATGGTTCTAGATGAAGCTAGCCCCTGCGCTTTGTCACTTACTGCTGCACCAAATGTCGCCCTGTCTTCACGCTTCTTCTTCATATCTACAATGGCAGTGCAACATAAAAAACGTAAACGTTTCACAGCGGCCCCAGGAAACCCCACAACTTCACTTTTCGAGGTGGAGTTCACTAACATCCGTGGACTCCATGCGAACCTCGATGCCGTCCACCGTCACCTTGAGACGGCACGGCCCCCTGTAATGTTCCTCACGGAGACACAAATACGCCGCCCTGACGATACGTCTTACCTGTGTTACCCCGGTTTTGTCATCGAGGAACAATTTCGAGATAAAGCCGGGGTGTGCGTGTTAATTAGGGCGGATGTTTGCTGCTGCTGGTTGCGCTGCCTTGAGAACCCCTCCAACTCCGTCCTTTGGCTGCACGTAGACCATGGCTCTATGAGCCAGATCTACGTGTGCATCTACCGTTCCCACACAGGGGATTCTGAAACAGCAAAGCTCTTCCAGTACCTCAGCGAAACGGCTGATGATGCGCAGGTGCGGTTCCCGAACGCTGTCCTAGTGTTTCTGGGGGACTTCAATGGCCATCACATTGAGTTGCTGGGGTCCCTCAGGACTGATCACGTGGGTGGGGCCGCCCACGCGTTCACTCTCTCCCACGGTCTGACCCAGATGGTATGCGGGATCACCCGGATACCAGATAGGTCAGATCACACGCCCGCACAGTACGCACGCAGTACAGTGTTTCAGTAGGTAGGAGCCCCATTGGGTAGTTCCGACCACTGTGTTGTTCATGCTGGCATGAAGGTGTCACCTCCTGCACGTGCTGTACAAATGGCACGACGTCCATGGCACTACTTGTCAGTGGATTGGGACGGTCTACGCGATTATTACGCGTCCGTCCCCTGGAGCCAGCGCTGCTTTGTAGGTAAGGCTCCTTCGAGTAGCGCTTCTGCGATTGCTGGCGAGATCAGTTTAGGGATGGAATATTACAACCCTTTCACTGATGTCGCCAGTATCCGCAAAGCCCGTACCTGGTTCGGGCGAGATTGTGCCAAAGCTGTTCGACAAAACAGTCGGCATAGAGCGCCTGGATCAGGGCCCGGGTTGTGCGCGACCCAAACGTGGGCCACCTGAAAGCAGCGTACAACCCGGCCACAAAATCCAGTAAGAGGGCCTTTAAGAGAGCGGATGCCCAGCGCGTCGCACGGCTTGGTCAGGAGCTCACTTCCCATCCTACGGGCAGCCGAGGATACTGGCAACTGGCCAAAGCCATGCAATCTAAGTTTTGTCAGCCCTCGCTGCCACAGCTGCGTTACCCAGAATGAACACTGGCTCACAAAGCACAAGCGGATATGCTCGCAGACCTGCAGCCCCCCGCCATCGCCAACTGTGGCCACACTATGCCTGACATTGTACTCAGGCAATGCGATGTACGGGCAGTGCTGCGATCACTTGACACGCGGAAAGCCAGTGGCCCTGACGGCAATTCGGCGGTGGTACTACGGAATTGCGCAGCTGAGTTGTCTCCTGTACTAACTCGTCTGTACCGCCTGTCTTACTCCACAGAAATCGTGCCGGAGGTCTGGAAGGAGGCGAACGTACAACCGATCCCCAAGAAAGGCGATGGGTCTGATCCAGGCAACTATCGACCCATATCTGTCACCACAGTCATCTGCAAGGTGTTTGAGCTGATTATTAACAAACAGCTCATGCGATACCTCGAGGATAACTCGCTAATAAATGATCGGATATGGATAGGCATGGCGAGTCGCATGGGTGCCGCAGGGGTCCGTGCTGTCACCAACCCTCTTCCTTCTGCATATCCATGATATGCTATCCCTCGGGAACATTCATTATTATGCAGATGACAGCACATTGCACGGGAGCTACTGAGCTCGTCCGGCGGCGGGGCGGTCGGAGATTGAGGAGGATAGACAACAACTCGTGGCTGATCTCGACAGGAACTTCTACTGTATCTCTCAATGGGGTACCGAGAACCTGGTCGAGTTCAATGCCCGCAAAACACAGGCGTGTGCATTTAAAGCGACGAAATCCCCTTTCCTTCCCCTACCCTCTCTTCAGAATGCATTATTACCAATGAAGGATAACCTTGACATCCTTGGACGTTCGTCGAGAGCTCAATAATAAAAACTACATCGAAAGATGTATAGGGCTAGCTTCGCGGAAACTAGGAAAACTGAATAAGGTAAAGCGATTCTTTACACCGCACCAGAGGTGTCTGCTGTATAAGACGCAGATTAGACCCTGGTCGAATACTGCTGTCACCTCTGGCACGGATCCGCGAAGTATTTGCTGGAAGCTCTCGACGCAATGCAGCGACGGGCTATCCGTATTATAGATTGTCCGGAGGTAACGGGAAGCATTGAGCCGCTAGCTCAGCGCCGAACAATAGCTTCCTTGGCAGCATTCTACCGTATTTACCACGGCGAGTGTTCTGAAGAGCTCTTCAATCTGATCCCACCCTCTTCCTTCCGATCCCGAACAACGCGTGCCAGGCAGAGATGCCACTCCCACACAGTGGATAGCATGTTCGCGAGAACTGAACGTTTTAAACGTTCGTTTCTCTGCCGAACGATAGTGGCCTGGAACGCCCTGCCTGTGCACGTGTTTCCTCCCACATATAACCCTGGGTTCTTTAAGCGAAGCGTGAAGAGGCACATCAGTAGGTCGTCAAGTTGAGGGCCATTCTCTATAGTATTGTGTGCTGTGAGAGTGGCCCACAATCGCTAGACGTCGTCACGACTTACCACCAGGCGGGCGGCGTTAATTTGGCGAACCCAAAACAAAAATAAAAAAAAATAAAAATTAAAAGAGAGATATATTAGCGTACTTTTTTAGCTCTTTTAAAGAGGGACATTTCTTTAGTACATCATTTTAACATAACATTAACCGTTTGGCCAGCGCACGTAACGGAAGTTCTTAAAAGAAATACTTTTTCCCCGTTTTTTGAAACATACCACACTGCTGCTCCGCTCCTATTGATCTTAGCGTGATGTTATATAACCTATAGCCTTCCTCGACCAATGCACTTCTCAACAAAAAAATCAAATCTAACCAGTACTTCCTGAGATTAGCGCGTTCAAACAAACAAACAAAGAAAAAGTCTTCTGCTTTATAATATTAGTATAAAAAAACAATGGTAAGTAAAAAAATTTTTTTAAGAAAAAACTTTTTAGCATTAATGATGAGAGAACAGCTGTTCTCTCTGAGACAGTCTTGATAATGCCTCGTTTAGAGGCGAAACAATTGTCGACGTTTTGTTGTCCTTTTGATTCTGCGAAAAATTAATGCTATTAATTAATGCTAAAAAGTTTTTTCTTAAAAAATTTTTTTTACTTACCATTGTTTTGTCATGGATTTTCGCCAAGTAACGCCTGTTTCTATCCAATATTAGTATAAAAGTATAATATTTTTTTTTACTCCACGGCCCTGGACCGTGACCGCACCTACGTACATTGCCCAGCGCCTCCGGTCGCAAGCACTGAGAGAATACCCAGTGGCGCCCGGCGGACCTTGGCCACCTGTGTAGCCGCTGCGTGGTGGTCGGGTGTTACTCCGCATCTTTGGGGTCGAGTTTTATCCCGCGTCGGTGAGTGAAGGCGTGCGTGAGGTGAAGCTCCACAGTACGCAGCCCTTCTAGCCTGCTTCTGTAAGGGTGCTGGGTTGCTAGTCCATCGTCCTCAGGCCCCGATCATGGAGGTCGATGGTCCTGGGCGTAGTGTAGTCACGTCTGCGGTGTCCTCGCCGCACACTTCGGAACTCAGCGGGGAGGGTACGCTCCCTTAGCCTACAGCCCTCAACACAATTGAACATGATGGGATATCACAGAGTAGGCCATCAGCGTAATACTGCCATCATCGCTGATCATAGGCCTTGCCGACGACTATGCCCTCTACACATTGTGATTGCCTGTGATGGCCAATTGTATGGACCCATAGAAGTTAGATAGGTATTGTAAAGAGTTAGAGATGTCATTTAATAAAATATTCTGTCTGACTCCTATAAAGAACACTACGACCACCGTGTCACGTTATAATAATATTCTTCTTAGCTTAAAATTAACCAGCCTGAGTAGTGTAAAAAAATATGAACATAAAAACATTCAACAGTAAAAATGTGAAAACTTTGGTGAAGTGTGTGCAATCACTGTGTAGAACAGCTCACATTGTAGTGTTGCAGGAAACATGGTTATATCCATATGACAAAAGTTATCTTGCAACAATAGATCAGGAATTCAGTTATATTAGGAAGTCTTCGATGGATACATCGGCTGGTATCTGCAAGGGCAGACCTTATGGAGGTCTAGCGATACTTTGGCGGAAGAATGCATTGAAATGTGTGACTGTAGTGAATAGTGTTAGTGATAGGGTTTGTGCAATTGCGTTGTGACACAGTCTGCTGCAAAAACAGTTCTTAGTGTTGAGGTTATTCTTGACCCCTTTAGCTCGGATCATTTTCCAATAAAATTAGAGTGTGATGTTAATTGATTTGTGATGTGTGATGATTGTGTGATGTTATTAGGTTAAATACCTGTGTACCTGACCATGTAAGGGTGGATTGAAAAGTAGTCGGCATAACACTGATTCATTTAGTTCTAAAAATCAAATCTACCCACATTATTTAGTTCAGTTCAGACTTGTTAATTGTGTGAAGTTTGAAACTTGTGAGATAATTAGTTTTAATTTTATAAATTTATTAACAAAGCAATCTGACATCATTTCCGCAAATGGAGCAAATCGAGCAGCGTGCCGTCATTAAGAACCTCCATAAGAAGGGGCTGTCATTAAAAGCCATCCATGATGATATGGTCAGTACATTAGGGGATTGCGCTCTTTCATATTCATCCGTCAAAAATGGATAGCAGAATTCAAGCGTGGTAGAGAGAGTGTGAAAGACGAACCCCGCTCTGGAAGGCCTTCGACGTCCACTACTTACGAAAATGTTAAAAAAATACTCGTCTTAATTATGGGAGACCGCAGATTGAAAATTAGAGAGATAGCCGAGATCATAGGCATCTCACGTACTCAAAATATAATAGTCAACGTGTTGGGTTTCCACAAGGTGTCTGCGAGGTGGGTTCCGCGACTGCTTTCAGTTGAGCAAAAAAGGATGCGATTGACTATTGCACGCGACTGTTTGGAGTTATTTGAAGCTGATGAATGTGATTTTTTGAATCGTTTTGTTACTACGGACGAAACATGGGTTCATTACTGTACACCGGAAACAAAACAACAATCAAAACAGTGGAAAAGACCTGGTTCACTACCCCCCAAAAAGGCGAAGTCAATTTTGTCGGCAAGTAAGGTGATGGCTTCAGTATTCTGGGACTCGAAGGGTGTGATTATGGTTGATTATCTTGAAAAGGGTCAGACTATAAACTCTGATTATTACTGCACCTTACTACGTCGTTTACGAGAGGAAATAAAAGAAAAACGTCCAGGAATGATCAGAAGAAAGGTCCTGTTTCATCAAGATAACGCTCGTGTTATCCAATCAATGGCAGAAATTCACAACTGTGGCTTTGAACTGTTACCGCATCCACCTTATTCACCTGATCTGGCACTGTCAGACTTTTTTTTGTTCCCTAACCTAAAAAATGACTTGGGAGGTCAAAGATTTTTGACAAATGACGAGGTCAAAGCAGCAGTAGACGCATATTTTGACTCTAAGGAAGAAAATTTTTTTTTCAACGGGCTAAATGCTTGGAAGAGAAGTTGGCAAAAGTGCATTGAACTTGATGGTGATTACATTGAAAAATAAAAATATATTTCATTTATTATGTATTTATTTTCTTGGTTAGGCCGATTACTTTTCAATCCACCCTCGTATATAATGGTATTCACTGGGGTGTAAGAAGAACAGAAAACATAGAAAAGTACTTACAACAATGTAATAATAAACTGAAATATGTAGATTTTCCTGAAGAATTTGTACATTGTGCAGACAAATTCTGTAACAGCTTACACCATAAGAGTTTGTTAGATGATTTCTACAAAAATGTAGTATGTATAATGAGCGAAGCGGCATGTAACAGTAGAACCCATAGGGGCATTGTGAAAAATAATGGTATCAAGGGGTGGAACAAGTATGTAAGGGAAGCACACATGCAGGCTGGACTTAAGTATAAGACATGGATATGGTATCGACAACCTAACAGTGGGACTATATTTGAGGAAATTATATCAAGTCATAGGATAGTTAAGTCAAAATTAAAATGGTGTATCCATGTCTATTTTTTCTTGATTCTTAATCAAGAAAAAATAGACATGGATGTTGGCATCCCTACATTCATCATACAACCGATGTTGCTACCTGTTGCTACATTAGGCCCGGGGCCCGACTACTAGGCTACTTTTTATCCCGATAATGTGTTCCCGTTCTCGTGGTCTCGTGGTAACCGACAATTTGAACACATTGCAAAGGTTAAGCAACATCTAGTCAGGCCGGTCTTAGGATGGGTGACCATTTCTTAAGACACCGAAACCCCTTCGTGCCTCGGAGAGCACGTTAAGCCGTCGGTCCCAGTTGTCATACGAACATCTATAGCTATCGTTAGGGGTAATTGGAGCCGTAAATCCGACCGGTCTAACTACAGGACTTCGATAACGCCCATGGGTTGTGGAGGTCTGATAGCAGTCGGTTCACGGAAATTATCGAAGTTTAGCCGAATCGCAGTTAGACTGGAAAGCCGACCCCAACTGAATTGGAAAAAGGCTCGGTGAATGATGAATGTGTTCTCGTAGGGATTGGAAACAAAAAACTAAATCACTACACAACTAGTTAATTATAATTTAGCGTAGTAGTTTTCTAAAGAAGTAGACTGAGTTTTTCCAGGATAAAATAAATATTACCCAGGTCTATACACAGTAGTAATTACAGTATATACAGTAGGTAATTGTTTTACCAAAGAACTTAGAAATAGGAGATTGCACAGAATGCTTGCGGGTATCAAGGTTTGTTCTTTGTGAACAATACGGAAAAACCACAAAGAACTTCTGCCTTTGGGCAAATGCCAACGGTTTATTCAGTTTTCAATCAGACTTTTATTATTTTTAATTCTCAGCAAAGGGGACAAAATTAATGGACTGATTTTATCACAATTTTAAAGTGTTTTTTATGTAATTGAATGAAAAATATGAATCTACACAGGCATGTGTAGATTCATATTTTTCCCCTGCAAAACTCAAACACGTATTCAACAAAGCAGCAGTTTAGGTGATTAAAAAATCGTATGAATTTATAATGAATGAAATTAGCTGCTGAGTTAAACAAATAACAAGAACTTGGTTCCTGGTCTTGGTATAGTTTTTGTGATTCATATTGTAAAATTATTTGAGAATAAGTTAGCATACTTCATTGCTTATAAATAAATTCAGGGTTTTACTCTTTAACATTATTAACATATTTGTGTAAAATAGGTGACCTTAAGCGTCGTACTACATCTGTTAGTAAATAAGAGCATAACGATGTAGTAATTGTTGAAAGCGCTAATGCATGAAAACAGTTCATTTACGCAGTGTGTGTTTTATTGAAAAATTCTTGGTGTACTATTATTATACTTGTTGTGTCTCAGCTATTTGACTGTAGTTTCATATGAGAGTGCGGTAATTTACCGATCGATGTCTATACATAAATATACCTAAGTCACTCCTCTTCCCCGCTGGCCAGGCAGATACTAGAAAACTCCACTTGCTATGATCTTGGCATATTTCTTTCGATTCTTCAGGTTCAGATTTTCAGGTCGATGTAATATTCTAGAAAATCTGGACCTACAACGGTCACACTATCATTTTGCAAGCAATTATAGCCTCAGGATAGTCACTCACGAGTGAATTATGGTTGCAGGTACAAGTGGTTACATCATTGCGCGACCACAGCATGTAAACAACCTAACATCATACGATCAAAACTGCCAGTGACGGTTAATCTCTTGTACCCTTGCACCTATCTAAGCGTAGGCCGTCATGTCTAACCAATTAGAGCGACACAGTTAAAAAAAATCAATAAATAATTGTATATTATGTAATTAAGATGATGCAAATTAGATCATAACAAATTAAAAAGTAGGTGACTACGTTTATAGACACTATAGAGAAAACATGGATAACGTTCTTACCATTTGAACTGTATACAACACTAAATAACAAACATCCACAGATAACAATAAGTACACGAGAAATGTCACACATTATACAGTTTTACAGATTATAAAAAAAATATTTTCAAAAATGTAACATGGCAGTATGGCCAATGGTAAAGGAATGACTGAAATAATGATGTTGAACAGTGTAGGGGCTGTGACTGATTCTATGTTCATGCTATTTAAAGATAGATTGAATATAGTGATAAAACCTGGCTGGTTTCAGATGATGTGACGTCAAATCTTGCATGTGTGTACCCTTCATCTAATAAGCGTTAACTGTAACAACTGTAGCAGTATAGTCTAACAATGATAATAATTATAATACTATATAATATGTAATTCGAATGTCAGCTATTCAGATATAGATATGTGGATGTCACTACTTATAATACTGTAACAACTTTGATCGGCTTAAATTAAGTTCTTGATTCAGTATCGCTTTACTGTTGGTATTTAATAATCTATTTATTTCTAGGTTCTCAAGGGCGTTCATTTTCCTACCCTTTTCACAGCAATGTAGGACTTTAACATTTGTTTTTGGTTCAAAGTGCCCCTCAGACAGAAGATGCTCTGCAAAGTTGGATTCTGTTTTCTTAAGTCTCCAACCGCTAGTGTGCTCCGCTACTCTAGTCTGTATGGATCTCTCCGTCTGACCCACATATTTTTTTCCCGCAACTTGAACATGTAAGTTCGTAAAACATCTAAGTAGACATTTTCTTAGGACTTATTCTCCCAGTTTTCGGGGTAGATTTAGAAGTGGTGGTGTTATCATTTAAGTTTATTTTCATATACCCCCATAAAATGAATGATGATACTAGTGTTTTGATGTCCGTATGAATATGAAGTACGATATTTTTATGTGAATTAAAACTAAATTTTGTATTAATATCTGATGATGCCGTGAGGTGAAACCGGTCAGTGAAAATAAAATTATAACAGTGGAAAAGTATGTGTTTTTGTGCAATATGTGTAGCAAATTCCACCAAGTGCCGTCAATCGACAGTATAAATAGTAATTATAATACTAATAGTAAAATGTAAGAAGTATCAGAGGGGCTCGCGGCTAAATGGTAACCGAGCTACACTGGCTAGGTCATTCTTCGGATGGGTGCCCATTTCTTAAGACATTGACTCTCCGAGGCACTGAGAGAGTGCCTCGGAGAGCTCGAGTCACCTGTCCTGTTCGCTCTACGAACATAATATAGGCAGCCGTTACCTGTAGTTGGAGCCCTAACAACATCTGGCTAGTCTTACTACAGAAGTTCGATATCGGAAATGGGTTATGAAGGTCAAATGACAGTCGCTTTACGGAAAATATCAAAGTTCATGCGCTCCGTACCCCACCCCCACTGAATTAGGAAAAAGCTCAGAGGATGAATATGAATATGAAAAGTACCTATTACAGGATATTTCAAAGCTTTCATCTCAGGACAAGAAACCTTTAACTGTAAGTCTAAAGTCTAAAGGTCAACAGTCCATTATGCAAGTCTTGCATGCAAGTGTTTGACGTTTCAAGTCGCACTGACATAATGAAATCGCACCCTAAAAACCAGAATTGCCGTACTAAATGGCAATGCAGCCAGTCTTGTAGTTTTATTGCTTCAGATTTTGACTCAAACCATTGCCATTCAATATGGCATTGCTGCCAGCATTCTGGGTATCTTTCTAGTTAGCGATGGCCCAGATATTTTAGTAATGAAACTTTGTAAAATGATATATATGTGAGTAGTTGTTTCTTTATTGTAGTTTAACTTTCTGGTGACTACTCTGATCTACTGAGTTATCTAGACTACACCCGATCGAGATTGCGATCCATCTTTTACACAGAATAGGACAACAGGTGCCTACTTTTATAGTTCTCATGAGATTTGGGAAGGAGAAAACTAAACTACCTTACTTTAAAACTTAAAACACTGTGCTCTTTATTTAGTGAGCTATCCATAAAAATCAATAAATATGTCTGTACGTAACAGCCAATCATTCTGTTAAGAAATGACTAAGTTAACGAGACCAGTTGACCTCACTTATGCCTTTGACACCGTCAATAACTAAATTTTGTTTGCCAAATTGATTTCAACGTTATATTTTACATAGAAATCAATTTAACTGAATATGTGATTAAAAGTTAACCGTGTATACTCGTTGTTTTTCTGTCCGTCAACGCAATTTTCAGTACTATTTATTTGCTTACGGCCTATGACTTTAACAAAAAATATTTTACTTCGTTTTTGTTTTTAGGCATTTCGGGCATTTATATCTGACTCTAGACCAATGAATCTAAATGAGAGTACTTAATGGTTGCAGAGAATAATAATAAATACCAACAATAATATTATAGATATTTAGGGTTGTGAAGATATTTAGGTTACACGTTATAATTCGGGAATATGGCGTGATTATAATTTGTCCAAACTTGCCGCTGCTTTAATTCTTCCAGCTTACACTCAATACTTCTCTGCAAAGTTTCTAGCATTAATATTGAGACAGTGACAACTCACTAATAGTTTGAATTCACAATAATCTTGTACAAACTCAAATTATATTTCTACGTCTTCGAAACTTCGTCAGCAAGAAACTTATGATTCTCTTTCTGAGTACTTTTGTAATACGTATATTTCTCTTTATCTTTTATTTAGAATTTTAATACGTATATTTCATTGTATATTTTACTTATGATAGGAAGGAATATCTATAGTTCTGCATTTTTGTTTTCATTTATAAGGTGTTTTAAAATGACTTCAACAAAAGTAAATATACTCTTTGTGTGAAGGTTATTAATTATCTATATATTTAATACGACAATTTGTCTGTCCATCCTTCGCGTTTTTCAATTATAATTAACAATACATACATTTGCATGAAATCTTAAAATATTTTTATTTTTTTTTGGGGCGATACAAAGTTCGCTGGGATAACTAGTAGTATATTAATACTTATTTTATAGTAATTAATTTTATTTTATATAATACTTATTTTATAGTAATTAACGCCACTGAAGCAGTCAGGCACAAGCCTAACTGCTTCAGTGGCGTGGTCGGTAGAGCATCCGCTTTCGCCGCCGGAGTCTCGGGTTCGATTCCCGGTTGGGACAAACTTTGTGTGAAGACACAAATACGTTAGTGCCGAAGTCTGGATGTTTCGTATGCATAATATGTATGTATTTACAAAAAAAAATGTATATAAGTATTTAAATCATTTTATGTAGTACTCATATCACAAGCTCTGCTTAGTTTGAGACTAGATGGCGTTGTGTGAATTGTCCTAACATATTTATTTATTGTACGTAAACAGATAATACAGATTAGATAGTATCTAAGTGGAATAAATAACTATGTGAGGACCTCAGGGCAACTATCCTAGGTAGATACTCTAGGTAGGTTAGGACCATGGAACCTTCTGGTGCATACCAGAGACGTCCAGCAATGGACGTAAGAAAAGGGCGCGCTTGCGCGGACATAAAAAAAGGACCATGGACCAGACTTATAATTTCTCTACGAACGGTTACAAGTAACGCCATCTAGTTAAAATTAAACAGAACTCGTGGTATCAGAACTAGTAGATCTTGGGTACAAAGGTCCATTATTATTTCGTACATACATAAAAAAAACACCCAAGCCTGAATATAACCAAAAACAAATTAAAACCTACATGCGTATCACGACGCACTACACCACTAAACAAAGTACATAATAGTGACGTTGAATTCTACAATCCTAGGTGTACCTTGAAAAATCCATTAATTTTAATATAAGTATTGTAGTGCTGGTATTTAATGTATTTTATATTTTAATCATAATAATAAAACTAAAATTTCCGTAACCACGATTTTACGGTAAAAAGAATTTAACGTAAATAATAAACACTGATATATATGACTATTTGAAATCTGACTAATCTTAAGCCCACCATACATTGACAGGTGGATCGGACCAGATTAAACTGCTGCGGTAGTTTGGCCTGGCTAGGTTGGAGCACATACGCGACATAATAGCTTCATTTCATTCCCGTTTTAGTCTCTCCGGCTGACTGTTGGGATACTTGGATACCTTCAGGTCTTTACACACACACGTTGCGAATTCGCCTCTTCATGTAGATCTAAAAGTAAGTTGCTTCGTATACGGAGGACTTAAGATCTTAGAACTTCCAACTCTTTGAAAATAATATCACTTGTTTATCCCCGAAGTAATGGTAGAGGCGTTTAAAGCGCCTTTATTTCGCAATGCAATGTGTTGTTTCTACGTAATAGGGCGCGAGCCTGTTACCAGACATTTCGGCTATATTTGCCAGACCCTTGTCTGTCTGTCAGCAGGTGCACGGCGTGCAGGCGAGGATAAACAAATTCGGCCCCAAAGAAACATCTCTGGTAGCGTCTCTATTACGTGGAACCAACAGTGTGATTTTAAATGAATGGAACAAATAGGTTACCTATCCCCGTCATGTAAATAGGTGTGATTATACGTACCTAAGCCTAATATATTTATTGTATTTTCGCTACACCTAAATCTCATCCGCTCCAATCACGATGTGACGGTATAATATTATGACTGTGTAATTTTAATATTTTTTCATACAATGTTAGGTAGCAGGTACTATATATAATAGGTAGTTTATTGAAATAACGACGATGACGGAGGTTGATCGCATGATTCAAAAGAGAATGTTGTGTTATTTTAGGTAACGAGAACATGCCAAATGTCACGTTTATGCGGCTTACGGATAGTGCTATTTAGTAGAAATCGTCACGTTACGCTTATCAGTGCTTCCCAACTGGTGGTCCGGAGAAACCAAAATATGCCGCTTTTTCACCAGTGATGCCGAACCCTACTTGCAGTGGCTCTTTCAGGGAATGCACATTTCTCTCTACAAGTTATTTCTCTCTTATCCCTATATAGAATAAAACACGGATACCTAAGTACGCCGTGTGTCCACCTTTTAGTGGTACTGCTTGCTTCACATTTGAGTCTTCGCCTCTTCTACGTTTCGCTTTCTTTTTTCTTCACCTCTCTAGTCCACTACGAATCTGATGCGCCCTTTGCTCAATCAACTTATAGTTGGACGACTTTAGTGGACACTGCTAGGTATATGCTAATAGGGTAGGTATACCTAAGTACCTACATGATACGAGTACATTAAGCCATGGAAGCAATCAAGAAATAGGTATATTACTAACAAATATATAACATCCAGACTTTCAGACAGAAAATACAACGAATTTAGTTCAAGAATCAATTTCCTCCGTATATGAAGAGGCAGTAAATCGCACCCCTCATAAAAATGGGGTCGTAGAAGGTCAAATGGGGGGGGGGGGTATCAAGGGTGGGGGTGCTATCTTGTTTCGTCGAGATAACAGTCGTTTGTTCGACACAGCCCTATAAAGGGCGACTAGTGAACGAAGGACAAAGTGTCTAAAAACTATGATATGTTAATTTTCGAACGTGTTCATTGCATGAGACGATACGAATTTGTTTATTGTGTTCTTGAATCTGCACAAATTATCCAAAACTTCACATTTAATTTAATTTAGAATACTTTGATTAGTGGTTTTTAATTGGTATAATTTCATAAGGTAGGTATTATATTATCATTTTTTTCCAGCTTTTGTAAGTTTGTATTAGTCTAAGATTTTTTAAGTTAATAATTTAGCGCAAGTTTTGAAAATTATAATATTTTTTTAATGACCTGCTATTGTGGCGTGGTTTGGTGGAATTTACTTAATATCTAGGAGAACCCCTCACACTACTGACGCGAACCTCTTCCTTAATAAGCACAGTTAACTTACTAACTTTAAACGAAAACGCAACTTATATTTAAGGTTGCAAATATTCTGTGAAATAATCCCAACTTTGCCGTATCGTGGAACAGTGCGAACAGTGTCATCGCCGTTGGCCCATAACAACGCAATCGAACTTTCATAATTGCAGAAACTTCTCTCTGAGCAAAATTACCATAAACGTTTTATTTGTACTGTTTATCTTTGCTTTTGATACACAAATACAACTTACTATTCACATTTGCTGTGTTATTGCTGAGATAAGACTACCTGGTAGGTAGTATATTTGAGATATCAGATATTTGGATATTTATCATTTAACAGGTAACCCTCATCCATAAGTACATTGAAATCTTTTCACAATATACGAGTACTATAGGAGACTCGTGACTTTGCTCGCATGAAATATCTAGTTTACTCGTTCCTAAACATCAAGATAAAAATATGTTAGGTTTGATTCAAAAATCTACTCACCAATTAGTATTAGAACACAAAATAAAGACAGATCTGATAATTTGAGTAATTCAGATCATGCAGGTCAGTTAGCTAGATTTAAGTACCAACATATTCCATCATCAAAAAATATTGTATGTAGACCAATCACAAAATATCGATTAGAAAAATTTAAAGTAAACATTAATAATAAAGTACCTCTTTTGGAGTTGAATACTGATAAAAACCCGAATGATCTTTACGGAGATTTGTTCGGAGTAATCAAATACGAATGCAATAACATTTTCACAAAAAAAACAATAAATGTAAATCAATTCAAAATTAAATTTAGTGATTGGGCTACACCTGGAATCTATAAAAGTAGAAAAAAATTGTATAAATTATACGAGACAAAGGCATCAACTAATGAGCCACAAGTAATTGAACGGATTAAAAAGTACTCCAAACTGTTCAAAAAAGTTTGTTCAATAGCCAAATCTAATTATATACGGGCTAAAATTGAAAAATCCGATAATAAAACTAAGGCAACATGGAATATTATTAACAAAGAAACCTGTAAAGCAAAGTCACGTGATCGATCCTTCGAGTTAAAAATAGATGATAAACATATTAAAACTGATTCTGCAGTGGCCAATGCATTTGAATCTTTTTTCACAAATGTTCCAATTATAACGACAAATAAGTTAAATTCTTCAAAAAACGTAGCCAATTCTCTTCTCAAATCTAGTGTTGATAAATGTAGAGTTAACTTTGATTTTCAGTATATTGACTCTGTCACTATACTTAAAGCTTTTAAACAACTGAATATAAAAAATACTGAGGATCTTTGGGGCATTTCAACCAATATAATAAAATCAATAATTCCTGCTATTGCGCCTTACCTTGCATTCATATTCAATAAATGTATAGATAAAAATCAGTTTCCTAATCTTATGAAGTACAGTAAAATCATTCCTTTATTCAAAGCAGGAGACAAAAGTGATCCTTCAAATTTTCGACCTATCTCCATACTCCCAACACTGAGTAAAATTTTTGAAAAAATAATATTTAATCAATTGCTTTCACATTTTACAGAAAATAAGTTACTTCATAGCAAACAGTTTGGTTTCACTAAAGGCAGAAACACAACGGATGCAGGAGTTGCACTTGTGAAACATATATTTGATGCATGGGAGGAAAAGCAGGATGCCATTGGTATCTTTTGTGATCTATCAAAAGCTTTTGATTGTGTTGATCATGTGACTTTGTTACTAAAATTAGGGTATTATGGTGTTTCGCACAGCTCACTTCGCTTACTGGAGTCTTACCTCACTGATAGAGTACAAAAAGTTAACGTTAATGGCACCGACTCTTCTGGCGCCTCATTAGTCATGGGAGTACCCCAGGGCTCGATATTAGGACCCCTTTTATTCTTAATATACGTAAATGATCTACCTTACTTCACTAAAAATCTTTGTGAAATAGTATTATTGAAATTTTTATTTGAAATTATTGAAATAGTATTAATTTGCTGATGACACATCATTAATTTTTAAAATGACGATGACACATCATTAATATTTAGGCTTCTGGATGTCACAATGGCACTTACAAAATATAGCCTCCTTTTAGCTCAGTTAAACAAGGGGATAGATAACAGCTTCGACCTTTCCTTCCTGAACTCGTATGATCGCCTGTTGACGACATGTTTAGGTATGCACCTGTCGGGATATATGACATACGGTTCGAAAGAATAGTCAATTCATGTAATAGAAGTATTTTTACTGACCAGTGCACAGAAGCAGTGTCACGCGACCCCACGTTCAACAGACTACGTTGCCGAGACTATTAAGTACCTACTAATATTATTATTACAAAAGTTGATTGTTAGTTTTTTGCATTGAATATGCTCCGTAACTACTGAACCGATTTTGAAAATCCTTTCACTAATATAGTAGCTACATTATCCTCGAGTTTTTCAATTTTGTCCTTGTTTAATACAATTGGTCCTTGTTTAATACAATTAAATCTGAGTTCGAAAATATATTTAAATCAAGAACTTTTTATAAAAATGGAAACCTCCAGTTCTGTGACTGGGCAACCATTGGCATCTACAAAAGTAGAGCTAAGTTGTATGAATTATATGGTATGAAGCAATATAATTTTAAACCTGATTTTATTCAGTATGTTAAAGATTATTCTAAAACTTTCAGAAAAGCGTGTGTTGCTGCCAAGTCATTATATTTGAGTAATAAGATTAAACAGTCCAACAATAAAGTTAAAACGACTTGGAATATAATTAATGCTGAAACCGGTCGCCTAAAGCCCCGTGACAATGACTTTGAATTAATTATTGATAATAAAGTCATTAACAAAGAACCAGATGTAGCACAAACCTTTAATAATTTTTTTATAGACATACCCGCGAATATAACTAGCTCCTTGAATTCTTGCCCAGTTAAAGCTCAACGTATGCTGGAAAGTGGCATGAATAAGTGTTATGTCTCATTTAGCTTTGAATATGTAAACCCCAATGATATTATAAAAGTATTCAAGTCGCTTAACTCAAAAAAGACAGCTGACTTGTGGGGTATTTCTGTAAAATTGCTTCAGTAAATTATTGTAAATATATCTCCACATCTAGCTGCAATATTTAATAAATATATCAATAGTGGAGTGGTTCCTGATCTCATGAAACACAGTAAAGTGATACCTTTATTTAACACTGGATCAAAAAGTGACCCTGGTAATTTTAGACCAATTTCAATACTACCTGCCATTAGTAAAATTTTTGAAAAAATTATATTGCAGCAATTACAATCACATTTTAATTCAAATATGCTACTACATAATGAGCAGTATGGATTCACAAGAGGTCGTTCTACCATTCACCCTGCGTAACGCTTCTGAAGCATATTTTCAATGCCTGGGAGAATAAGCAAGATGCCATTGGTATATTTTGCGATCTCTCCGAAGCTTTTGATTGCGTTGAACATAATACCCTATTACGGAAACTCAATTATTATGGTATCAGAGATTCGGCACTGGACCTAGTTGCCTCATACCTCAGTGGTAGAATACAACATGTTGATATCAATGGTAGTCGGTCTTTAGGGGCTTCTGTAGCTATGGGCGTGCCACAAGGATCAATTTTAGGTCCGTTTCTATTTTTAGTTTACATTAATGATCTACCGTTCTATGTACAGAACTTGTGCGACATTGTTCTATTCACCGATGATACATCACTTATTTTTAAAGTTGATCGCAAGCTGAGGAATTTTGACGAAGTAAATAGTTCACTTGCACTAGTTCTGGATTGGTTTACAACCAACAATTTACTTCTGAACGCAAAAAAGACGAAGTGTGTTAGATTTAGTATGCCTAATGTTCAGAACTACGGTACTAATATTATTTTGAACGGTGATACCCTTAATCTTGTAGAATCATCCGTATTTTTGGGTATTAATCTAGACATTAAATTACAGTGGAACGCATAAATATCGGGTCTTGCAGGGAAACTTAGCTCTGCGGCTTTTGCTATTAGTAAAGTCAGACAGCTCACGGATGTAGAAACTGCCAGGCTGGTTTATTTTAGCTATTTTCACAGTGTCATGTCGTATGGAATTTTACTGTGGGGCAAGGCAGCTGATATAGAGATCATTTTTATACTTCAAAAGCGAGCTATACGTGCGATTTATAAACTGAATGCACGAGTTTCTCTTAGAGAAAAATTTAAAGAAATAGGCATTTTAACAGTTGCATCACAATATATTTATGCGAATATTATGTTCGTTAAACAGAATACACATTTATACAGTATGAACAGTGACGAAGCATAAATTGGTTGGGACGTATTATCGTTTACAGAAGGTTCATGACTCTTTTGCAGGATTTGGTATGCGTTTTTATAACAAAATTCCTCTAAACATTATGAACCTTCCTTTAAATAAATTCAAAGTTGCTGTTAAGACACACCTCCTAAAAAGGCATATTATACTATTAAAGATTATCTAAACGATACAGAGAAATGGCAATGAGTTGCTTGCTCATCACTCGAGCTACTTCTGTTTGAAATGTTGTTTTATTGCTGAAACTCACTTATTATTGTTAAATTATTATTATTATGATATTGTAAGGTATGGGTACTTTGAGATTATGTGGCACCTTTAACTAGTATTTGACTTTTTATTGTGAATAACAGAGATTCATAATTTTTAAGTTCACTTGGTCCACACATGGTCACGTACTGCCCTTGGCCTCTTTTTATTGTTGTAACAGAATCATTGTATTTACTGGCGAATAAAAAGAGTGGCCGTGAGTTTTTCTTGCTAGGTTCTTTCCTCACAGGCTCTACCTATTGCCTTGCGAATCTGGCGGTAAATGTAAATGTAGAAGCATTTTCTTTTTTTGACGTTCATAAGTGTTACTTTGTGACCTACATGAATAAAGATATTTTGATTTTGATTTTGATTTTGAGTACATACCAATGTGTTTAACCTAATCACGCGGGGCTTCCCCGGTAATCAGCTAGTAAGACAGTTTTTAAGGTTTCGTGTTGTCTCGAAATAAAACTACACACACACATATCACGCCTATATCCCGAAGGGGTAGGCAGAGGTGTTTTACACACCCATAATTTGCCAGTATTTTAGTCCTAAGTAATAGCATTGCCGTCACCGGGCACATTTATAATGTCCAAAATGGCCGAATTAATTTATTAAAATGTAGCATTTATATTGTAATTTAGAAAAAACCATTTGAAACCCGTTGCCTTGCGATGAAATGTTAATGAAAGGCAACAAAATCTTACGTGGCAGCCGCTAAGGCACTGCCAATTAAAGTCCTGGGCGTTTCGGCCTATTAACGAATACGAATACGGACTCTTTAATACTCGGACTATGAACGAATAACGAATACGAAACAAAACTATTGTCTGCTTAACCTTTGCATAGTGTTAAGTTAACCACGCGGTTACCACTTACCCACGGCTCTCTCTAAAGAGCATATTACCTATCTATTTCTCCGTGTTTCTAATCTGTGTGTATCATATTTAAGTACCGGTAGTCTTAAGCCAGGCTCAATCAAACACCACCTCAAACTATTAATTGGTTCAACGCTATGAGCGTTCGAGTCCATTAATCATACGGGGATTTATGTCTCTTGGATTTAGTGTCCAATATAGATTGGTCTGTCTATTGATATGACTATCAAATGCATTATCATATGTAGTACTAGCGGACGCCCGCGGCTTCACCCGCTTGAGAAATTATATACCTACACAAAAACCTGTCTCGAGAACTTTGGTGAAAACGGCATCAAAATCCGTTGCGTTAGTTTTAAAGATCTAAGCATACATATAGATCGGAAGCAACTTTTTTTTTACTATGTAATGATTATGATACCTGTGCGAAAAGTCCTTGTGCATTATCTACAAGTTTTGGTGGTATTGACCATTATTTTCTTGGGTGTCTAAATCCATAGATTTTGATTTTTTTTTCGCTTACATTCTTATTCGGTCTAATCTATAAAAGTACTTAGTCACAATTTACAACATACTTTTTAAAGTAAAGCTTCTTAGCTCAAAAGTGTGATCGTGGCAGGCGAACGATACGGGAGATATAAGTTAGTAGAGATAAAAAGAGAGTTACGTTTCGTTTATCTGTAAGGGCAAGAGAGAGATTCAATTCAAATACTCTTTATTAAAGCAATGGTAAGTAAAATATTAAAAAAAAATACACTTTAAACTTATTTTAAATTTCATAATAGCACTATTTATAGAACAGCTGTTCTCTCTGAGACAGTCTTGATAATGCTTCGTTTAGAGGCGAAACAATTGTCGACGTTTTGTTGTCTTTTTAATCCTGCGAAAAATTGTGCTATTAAGAAATTTAAAATAAGTTTAAAGTGTTTTTTTTTTTAATATTTTACTTACCATTGCTTTGTCATGGATTTTCGCCGAGTAACGCCTGGTTCCATCCAATACTCTTTATTATACACAAAAAAGGAAACATACATTAGGAGACATAACTTAAAGACAGTACAAAAGGCGGTCTTATCGCTAAAAGCGATCTCTTACAGACAACCTTTGGATGAATAGCGAGTTAAAGAAATTAAAAGGGTAGTGTACAATTCATGAAAGACAAAAGAAAAATAAAGCTGCACACAATACATATGGGATACAATGATGCACAATGTGCGAGCACACATTTATTTCTCTTTTTCTAAAGTAATTTTACTTCAGTAGACTAAGGTACTCGTAGGTAATTCGTTTGTAGGCAAATGTATAAAAATATTTAATAAAATTCCTCAGGATTTGGTTGACATGCCTCTTAATAAGTTTAAAATAGTAGTGAAAAAATGTTTGATGAAGAAAGGCTACTATAATGTAGACGCCTATCTTAATGATAAAAATGCATGGTCACCCTAATCTTCTGTTGTTAGCCACTTGTACAATACAATATAAATTGTAACAATGTAAACAAAACAATATTAAAAAAGAAAATGGATAACCTACATACCTGAGTTTCTTGCTGGTATCTTCTCAGGAGAACCAACTTATCGTACCAGCGAAAGAATCATTTTCAAATAGTATATTTATGTACTTAATTTAGTATTTTTATAATATTACTTGACATAAAATTGTAAAATTTTGACATTCATATGTGCTCTTTATGTGCCTAAACTGAATAAACGAAATTGATTCTTTGATTGATGCCTAGTACTTACTTGCTTTTACTCGTACTTTTTTGATAAACACTCCTAAACTTCCGATACAAACAATTGCGACTCACGTACACACGTACTGATCACGCCTCCGAAGGACCTCTTTACTATAAACAATATTGTTAGAAACGGCTTAATAAACAAATTGGAAGGTAAAAAACAAGGCATAATGAAAGAAGCTTAGTGTCGCCAGTAAAATTTAATGTTACAAGTCATGCTGTCAAGTAAGAAGTAATGTTGTTGCCAGATATTAAGATAATACTTTTTGTCATTTTCTTCAGCTTATAAGGATAATAAACGTCTTTAAGTATCATCATACTAGAAATTTAATGATAATTCATATTTTTATTATGAGCTAGCGGACGTCCATGTCTTCGCCCGTGACAAGTTAGGTAGGTATATAGGTCTCACTACAGAACTTCGATATCGCCAATGGGTTGTGGCGGTCAGATGGCAGTCGCTTCACGGAAAATATCGAAGTTCAGCCGAATTGCATTTAGACAGAAAAGCCGACCAAACTGCGTTGGGAAAAGGCTCAGTGGATGATGATAGGTGCCTTTGATATTTGATTTATAATGATGTACTTAATACCTGCACCACTTTGCAGCTCTATACCAATTAATACAACCTTACAATTTTGTTCCGAATATTTTAACTGGATAACTCTGTTAGCTACCTGATTTGAGATTTCTTTTTGAGATATTGGGGTAGGACTCGGTGAAATAGAGCTACTTACGAAAAATGAGCTTGCTGTTAATCAATATTTTTCAATGTACTACGGCCCGCGTACTATCAGTTTTTGCCGAGAACAAGAGGTAACCTAAAAAGCTACCAACCATGGGGCGTTTTCACATTGTCACCATGTCGTCACGATATCGTGGATGAAATCACAACCTACAGCTTGTTATTTCGGTAGTAGCATTGCGCCAGCCGCTCCACCACAAGTAACCGCTCCATTCCAAATCTAATATAAAATATTCTAGGTAATAATAGCAGCAGTCAACAAGTTACTAGTTAGCTTTATCTTTTATATTTACGGCGAAAAAAACGATATCGTAAAAGAAGGTTTTGGGTTCATCCTATTTTACAAGTGCGACATTAAGAGGAACGGGACGGCCCTACACTAATGACTGCATGTAACTCACTGCACATCCGCGTCTCTTTTATTAGCATTAACTTACATACTAGATCCTTGATTTAGTTAATAGTTTCTTTCTTGACAGAATATTGAACAGGTACTTACCACATTCACATGACGGTAAAAAGAAAAGAATATGATAGCTGCCGAAATTGAAGAGTTATTGGTAGAATGTGTTAGAGTAACAACTGTAGTAATTTGAAAGGCTCAATAAAAAGTTAAAATGATCTTCGCTCATACGAAAATATTTATTGAAGCGTTGTGCATCCTTTCTTAATTCTTCGTAGAGTGTATGGAATTCTTCGGATTCAGGTCTCTTATTATTAATAGGATGGTCCCAAACCCTCCTTCTTTTTCGACGACAACATAACGATGCCGCCACAGCCATCTCAGCAAATTCATCTTCGCTGTCGCTAGACATGTTTAAACAAGCCGAAAATGATGAATAATGAGAATAAAAACGACTTACGACTACGATAGCTGCCTGCCACTATAACTGCCAACGAGTTTGTATTAAGAGTCTTCCGGCCTATCTATGAGCAAAGAATTGGCAACAAATTTAATTTGACATAAATTACCGTCATGACACTCATGACTGGTTTCTTTCTTTCAGTTTGACACTGACAGTCCGAACTAAATTGAACGAAATAACAGATGCGTTCGCATCTGTTATCTGTGACGAATCATATGCTCATATACTGTGATTTATCACTGGTGAAATCACGTGACTCCTTTTCACAATATCGCCACGATTAATTTTATTGCACGATATCGTGCAATGTGAAAACGCCCATGCGCTCGACAAAAACCCAAGTCCCCGTTAGGTACCTACTACAATGTTTGATTAAATTTAATTCATAATGCCATTAGTTGACATAACCAACTTAGTGACATCATATTCCATCATAAATTATTTGTGTTAAGTTTGCGAGTAAATATAATTGTGTTATCATAAACCTTGTTACGAGGTAAATATTTTAATACTATCACCGCATAATAATTTATTTAATGGGGACTAAATGTGTTGCTTAATTGATCAGACGTAGTACAATTATAGCTCGACAACATTAGATAAATTATAAGTATAATTAAAGTAAGTGCGCTAATTATAGACATTGTTAACTTGATAAGAAAATATCAAAATTTTAAAGTAAAACCAGCCATATTTATTTCGAACAATTCAATAGTTATTTAGGACTGGGATTTTTAGTAAAATTGTTAAGAATATTAACATCTTAGAAATAATCAACATTTTCTGAAACATTATCACCAAGTCATATACCTAGGCTAATTTTTATCCCTGCAATGTGTTCCCGTGGGATTTAAAAAGAAGAATACCTACCATATTACGTAAAAGTTCTGTAGAAATACTTCGTAAGTACCCATATTTTTATAAACCTAGTTCAAACCAGTATTTTTCAGAAAGCAAAATGTTATTTATCTACTAAAAACTAAAGGTCCCAGTGCTTGTCGCTGTCAAAAATAACTAAGGTATAAAATGTCCACAAAATCCTAAAAGTTAAATGGTATTATGTGCCTAACTAACTCACAGTTGTCACTCTCATTCAATTCGGAGCAGCCAGTGGAAGGCGGCTCGAGTCACATTTCATAACTTTTACAACTGAACACATGGCAAACTTTAGTTACAACTGGAACTAATTAATATCTCTATGTATTCTTATATTTATGGTATTTATCTATGGGCCGTAGAATAAGTTATACCAAATGTAATTTTTCTACTTTTTTACTGAAAAAAAAAATCGGTTATCTGTAAAGTCGGTTTACTGACGATAGTTGAACGTGACAACCAGATGTCCATGTCTTACGTAGTATTGTATTCTCTTTGCAGATGTCGAACGCTGCCGAACGCGGAGGCCGATTGTGCCTCTTTGTCGCTCGTTCCGCGCTCTCGCTTGCACATCAAGCCTTAAATGGAACGCCTCAGTTTTCGTGCGTGCACCCGGCTCCATCAAATTATAAGACGTTGTCACGTCAAAAAAAATGAAAATTTACTTTTAAATAAACAAAGCTACAGTTTTTACTCGACACCAAATTACCTCAATATCCCCGAAGGATTAGACATAGGCCTCATTTTCACAGTCAGTTTTTAGGTCCCACATCTGTCTGCCGTAACCTCGATCATCGGTCTGCATGAGTAAATGAGTATAGGCTTTAAAGATATCAATAAGAAGACCACTTAACCAGTTTAAGGAATTCACAAAAAGTTCATAGACTGCATTTAATTTTACTGATTATTATTACATGAGTCTACGTATCCCATAGATAAAATAATAACAAACAACAATAAAAAAATAAGTACATATTCGTTGAGCACGTCCAGTTTTTAGGTTACCTCTGGCGCTCCGCAAAAATCGGGTTTCCAGACACTCTCATACCGAAAAACGTTTCTTGTCCTGCACCTGGAGCTAGTTAGGAATAACTAGTTCTTCTGTGCGGGACTATCAACTAATCAAGCATTACCTTGACATTGGCAAAATCATCGATGAACATCGATGGAGCCACGTTTTTAAAGAAAGAAGAAGAAGAAGAACTCCAAATTCTCAATTCAGAAACGGGCCGTAAGTGCTTTAAAGCTGATTCCTCTGACCATAGAAAGTCTTACGTAGACTCAAATTCGGCTATTTCCTTAGCGATTTTTATTTCAACAGAGTGTCTGTCTACAAACATAATTGGGGATAGGTATAAATCAGTCCCATTGTAATTATTGGTGAACATTATAATTACTAGGTTTTCCTTTCTTCCCAGTGCCTAATCCAACCTTTAAATCCTAAGCATAGTCTATAAGTATTGATTTCCCTAAGAACAGAAAATATAGATAGGCAGGTACTTATCTACCTAGGTGGGTACCTTGCTATCAGCTAAATCAACAAGTCACAAGATAATGTCCCAAATAACAATGGTTGACACCCGGCGTCGCCCGAGCTCTTTGCTCTTCAACACGATATTTCTAAACGAAAGGGAGGATTCTCGAGGCTGTTTGCACAAAAACAGCACTGGAAATAATTTCACTTATTGTTCTATCGTTCTTAGTCGGCAAAGAGTAAATATAGTAGAGATTTACCCATATTTGTTTTAATACCTACACTAGCGGACGCCCGCGGCTTCGCCCGTGACAAATTATATGCTGAAGCCTTCCTTGAGATCCTCTATCTGTTATTAAAAGCAGCTTGAAAGTTGGTGTCGTAGTTTTTGAGTTTATCGCTAACAGACAGGCTGAACGAATTTACGAATTTGAGGCAATATTTTTATATACCATATTCTTAGATCAAAAATACTATAGATACGCCTATAAGTTATAATATTTTAAATTTATTTCAATCACACAATCTTACAAACTTATTTTTGGAGCCTATTAGATATTGTGATACAATAGCCACTTGCCTGGATAATATATACAGTGATATGTTGCCAGAAAATAAAAGTATTATATAAAAGCTAGATTCAGACCATTGTGGGCAAATAGCATCTTTTAAAATCACTAAAGAAAAAGTTATAAAACGTAAAATATTATGTAGACCAATAACTGGTGACCGCTTGGAACGTATGAGGGTTGGGCTTTGCAATAAAATTCCATTCTTAGACACTGGCTTAGATCCAAATGTAATGTATAAATTATTTTTATAACGTTTATAACGTTTATACGTATATAACGTTCCTTGTTGTAACGTTATATTTAAATTCAGTAAAGTTAACATAAACACTATCTTAAAAACTTTTAAATCTTTAAATATCAAGAAAACAGCTGACCTCTGGGGCATCTCTGTGTATTTAGTAAATTCTTTTATTGAAATGGTTGCTCCTGAACTAGTATTAATATTTAATAATTGTGTTGATAGTGGTGTGTTCCCTGATTTAATGAAATCTAGTAAATTAATTCCCCTGTTTAAATCGGGTAGTACTTCAGATCCGTCCAATTTCCGTCCCATTTCTGTACTACCTACATTTAGTAAAATTTTTGAAAAAATTATGCTTAATCAAATGCAAAATCGCTTTAACGTTAATAAACTATTACATACAAAACAATTCGGTTTCACTCGTGGTCGGTCCACCACTGATGCATTAAATTATTAGAGTGTATATACAGGGCCTGGGATGAGTCATATGATGCTTATGGTGTATTCTGTGACTTATCTAAGGCCTTCGATTGCGTTCAGCACCAGACTTTAATTAAGAAACTTGATCATTACGGAATCCGGGGGACGGCCTTGAATTTCGTCAATTCTTACTTAAGTGATAGGGTCCAGAAAGTAGTGATCAATGGTAAACAGTCACCTGGTTCTCCTGTAGCAATGGGGGTACCGCAGGGTTCAATTTTGGGATCTTTTCTTTTTCTAGTATATATTAATGATCTCCCTTACCTCATAAGAGACGACCACGAGGTAGTTTTGTTTGCTGATGACACTTCTTTAATATTTAAAGTTAAACGTGGACAGCGCGAACTTGACGATGTAAACATTGCCCTCTCTAGGATAGTCCACTGGTTTTGTGCTAATAATTTATTATTAAATGAAAATAAAACTAAATGTGTAAGATTCACCTTACCTAATGTAAGACTTGTTAAAACCAGTGTTAAGGTTAGGGATGATATAATAGAATTGGTCGATGACACTGTCTTTCTGGGCATAACGTTAGACTCCAAATTGCAATGGGGGCCTCATATCGGGAAAATTTCGGCCAAGCTTAGTTCAGCAACCTATGCTGTCAAAAAGATCCGACAACTTACAGACATTAAAACGGTGCGTCTTGTCTTCTTCAGCTACTTCCACAGTATCATGACATATGGCATACTACTGTAGGGTAACGCTGCCGATATTGAATGCATCTTTGTGTTGCAGAAGAGGGCTGTCCGGACTATCTATGGAATGGGGTCTCGGGAGTCATTAAGAGATAAGTTTAAGCATATTAACATCCTTACAGTGTATTCACAGTATATTTATGAAATTTTATTGTATACCCACAAGAATAAAAGTAAGTTTGTGAAAAATAGTGATATTCATAATCTAAACTCAAGAAATAGGGATAAACTGGCTGTTCCTAAATTTAGGCTTCATAAAGTGAGTAATTCTTTTGCGGGGAACTTTATTCGAATGTACAATACATTGCCAACCGAAATAGCAAATTTATCTGTCAATAAATTTAAAAAACTAATAAAAAGTAAATTGAGCCATAAAGCTTATTATAGTATTAATGATTTATTAGATGACAAGGCTGCCTGGTTGTAACACGAATTGCTCCTTTCTAAATAACTCTGTATTAGATTTAAGATGAAATATTTTCAAAAAAGCCGAACTGAGTTTCTTGAGGGCTCTTCTCAGTCTCGTTGCATTTTGGAACCCTCGGTAGAGTCACACCAACTTTTGACGAATCTAAATAATTTTCTAAAAATTTCAAAGATAATAAACGTTATTTTATTTTATTTTTTATTTTGATATTGGATTCAGTACAAATACAACGCGGAATCTTGGCACTCGAATACTATATAGGTAATTATTACAAATACCATCTATAAAATAAACAAGATTAATGGTTAACATACAAATAATTCGTAATAATTACTACAAAAGCATCAATGTACAGCGCCGTTGTCGTATCCAACGTCTTACTACCAGCGCGGTCGCGAAGCGGCTGAAGCGCCCGTGTGCAATTTTCGATAGTGGACCGATGTGAAGTGGTGCCGTTTTTAAAGCACTGATCGCTAATCTTAGGTATTTTTGATCTAAGGCCATATTCAACTTTTTCAACTTTCATTTCAACTTTTAAGGGCATTGTTCTAGTCAGCTGTTTACCTTTTCTACGTAAAATCGCTTCTACGTTTGAATCTCGACAATAATCTTTGTCAGGGGTTCTTAACGAGGGGTCGGTGGCAACGGGGTTATTTGAACAAGATTTGCTTGATTTTCACGAGAAACACTGTTTCTTGTTTACTTTTAGACTTTCATTTCGTTTTTATACGTTTTATACGGGCTCTTGTGTGTTTAGGAAACTTACACATTAATTTATTATTAAAGGTATGGAGTGTTAACTTTGAAACAATTTGTCAATTGGGGACATACCTACTCTTATTTTGTTATAAGTAGTGATATAAGTACATAGGTACTTAGGTATTTTTTGTCAACTCCCGGGTTTACCTACACATGTACCTACATTCTCGAAACTTACACATTATGTAATGTAAACCAAAAGACGATCAAAGGTGCATTTTATATTTTATGTAACTAGGTAGGTACTTATAGGTATTTGTAATTGTGATTTTGATGTGACATCCAATTTTTGTGCCATAAAACTGATATTTAGGTAATGGTAAGTAAAATGTTTTAAGAAAAAAACTTTTTAAAATTTATAATTTTTCGCAGAATTAAAAAGACAACAAAACGTCGACAATTGTTTCGCCTCTAAACGAGGCATTATCAAGACTGTCTCAAAGAGAACAGCAAAATCCGTGGTTGGAACGTGTTTGCTTATAAGTAAACGTGTGCAAATTTCATTATCGCGATGTAGGATTCTTTACAATAACTAACGTGGGTAGACTACTACTACAGATCATTCTATCTAAGTTCCAAAAATAGGTATTCACCAATACAAGACCTTATCTGTTTGATTTACTTCATGTCTTCTGATAAGTTGCGTAGAAAAGCCAAATGACACACACAAACCAACAACAATTAATGTGTCTGTCTGTTCGTAAACAGATTAAGTAAGGGAGATGTGTGAAAATCTATTTGTTCATTGAGTAAGGTGTCCGCGTCTCTTCTAACTATTTCTAGCCTTTCCCAAACACTCAACTTGAACCCTTTCTCACATAAACGTAGGACTTTAAAGGTGTTATTATTGTTCAAGGAATGACCAGTGTCGAGAAGATGCTTCGCGAAGAGGGATTTCTCAGGACAACCATTACGGGACGCCGCTCTGTGCTCCTTATATCTAATCTCGAAGGACCTGCCAGTCTGTCCCACATACTTCAAACCACATTCATCACAACTCAACAAATAGACACCTGATCTGCGTGAGACCGACACCGAATCCTTACCATTACATAGCTCCTTCAAGGTGTTCTGAGTTCTAAAAGCAACGAATATTCTACTTTCCCTCATGATCTTCGCTATACTCAACGAGACAGGACCCACGAACGGCAAACAGGCTGTGTACTTCCTAGGTGGATCTTGAGTTGGATGTAATAAATGAAAACTAGCCTTTCTGCGTTTTTTATTTAATAATGAGTGGACCATTCCTACGTCATAGCCATTACTTTGTGCTATGTAGCAAATGATGGACAATTCCTCACTAAATGCCTGTGGGCTCATCGGTACTGCTAGTAACCTGCTCAGTAAGCTGTGGAAAGCTGCCATTTTATGTTGCCATGGGTGATTGGATGAGTACGGAATAACTGTGTCTGTAACTGTTGGTTTCCTATAGATACGAAACTCATGAATACCCATCCTTCTAGTAATTGAAAGGTCTAAGAAATTGAGAGTGGAATCTGACTCCACCTCTAGCGAAAAATCAATTCTAGGGTGTACTGAGTTCAACCTGGAGACAAGGACGCTGAGTTGACGCTTTGTTCCCGTCCAACAGATGATAATATCATCCAGATATCTAAAGTAGTACAAGACATGAACGTTCCCGACTATGTGTTTAGTCTCGTCATGGATTTTCGCCAGGTAACACCTGTTTCTATCCAATATTTGATATTTAGGTATTCATTGAAAAACATTGTGCCTTCAAATGTCTTTGCCAATTTTGATTTATATAAGTAAACCAATAAATAAACAGTATTCAGTTATTACATTGTTTGCTTATTATTTATTATTTAAATTTTATTACCATTACCTACTATAGGGAGCTGTGAACATCATATAAAGCGTACCTAAATACATTTGCCAAACTAAGCCAAACATTACATTTAAAAAAGTCTGAGTACGTACATTTTCATGGTCACCCTACTCCATAGAAATGTTGGGTTTTGTTTCGAAAGCTTATAACTCTTCAGGATAACTTTTATGAAGCTAAAATTATCGTCACGATAGCGTTTCGTTACCGTCACTAATGTTTAATGCAAGTTTCAAACTCGTAGGAGCTTCCGTCGTCAAAATACAAGAGGGCGTAACATTCAGAATTATGAACGTTGCGCCCATCTTATATTTCGAGAATGGGTGGTCATAGAGATTCAAACTTGGATGGATGTAGCATTAGTGACGACATCGTAACGAAATGTGACAACCTAAAAAGAAACAAATGCAGTGATTTAAGAGTAATTCAAAGAAAACTGCTGGGCGCAAGGTGTAAAATCGCCCCGTTTCAACATCCAATATCTACAAATCCAAGACCTCACAAATTTGTAATAAGGTTGAGATATGCGTCACATTTTCGTCCCTGGAAGATGCGATACTTACCACGCCGCTAGCAACATGGGCGCAAGGCTCTACGAGGTTAATACCTATTGGGCTTGGAAGGAATATAAGCAACAACATCCCCCCTTTAGACTAAACGGCTGGCAAAAAAAGAATCTTAAAATATATGGTAGCAGTCCATGTAATGAACATTAGAGGAAAACTATAACATTTGGATAATTAAGAAAATTCAGACGTTATAGAGGCCATTATTTCTAGATATTCGGGAACAAACACACCAAGACAGACACAAACTTACCAGCATAAAATTGCGCCTCTTTCCCAGTGGGGTAGGCAGAGACCACGCATTTCCTCCTGCTACGATCCTGGCATTTAACTTTCATTAATGTAACGTATGAAACGTAGGTACATGTTTGCATGTCTTTTAACCTGAGCTTTATTTGAGAGATCTGCGATTTGGTCGCTGTATGTTCGCCAGGGTCAACACTTATCTACTAGCTTGTCCATTCAAGGAGGCATAGAGCGTGCTTAGTAACTTGTAACTCATAACTCAAGCACGGTTAAGCAAAATCTTAGCTAAGCATTATGCTAAGTACAATCTTTGATTTGGAATTTATAGTCTGACTTGGCTTAGCTCGAGCTAAGTTCTAAACACATGGTTATAAGTGTAATTTTTTAATTTGACTGCTTCGGTGGCGTGGTCGGTAGTGTATCCGCTTTCGACGCCGGAGTCTCGGGTTCGATTCCCGGTCGGGACAAACTTTGTGTGATGACACATACGTTTGTACCGAAGTCTGGATGTTTCCTATGTATAATATGTATGTATTTACAAAAAAAAATGTATATAAGTATTTATATCAGTTTATCTAGTACTCATATCACAAGCTCTGCTTAGTTTGAGACTAGATGGCGTTGTGTGGATTGTCCTAACATATTTATTATTATTTATTAATTTTGCCATTTATATCCGATAACCTGTAACATACCTCTATAACAATAATAAAGAGTAACAAAGAATATGGTTACAACATTATTTTAGTTTTTCGTAAGTCACCGTTTTTGTGAACTTAGACTTGGCTTAGCTTAAGCTAAGACAAAGACGAAGATAGCATTATAAATGTCGATTTTGTCTCAAGTGTAAAGCAATGGCTAAGCTAAGTCCAAGTACGGTTTATAAATTACACCTAAAAGTAGTAAAACTTGCTGCTCTCCAAACAAAAGTGCAGTCTTAACATGTCTCTGGCCGTGTCTATACATTCGCTATACGATTTTACATTCGTTGACAGCGGATAGACAAGGGACCGCAGTCGTCAAAACGTCTGAGTTTAGCGGCGACCCACGCGGGGCCTCGGGCTAGAATACAAACATGTTAATTTTCAACTTCGTGCAACGCAGTGTAAACTGTTAGTAGTAGGCATTTAGGTGTTTGGACATAAGTTGTGTCGTCATTGGAAGCGAGTGAAAAAAAAATGCACCATTGTTTTTTACATCAATAATATTATCTACCCCTGTATAACAAATAAAATCAAATACTAAAAAAACAGAATAAAATAAATATTTAACGGGGCGCCTATAAACAACAAATGTGATTTTTTTGCCGATTTTTGTTAATTTTAAGACATGTATGTAGGCTCCAGAGGTCCCAGGTTCAATTTCCGAGACGAATAAAAGTTTTGTGTGACAAATTGTAATGTTTATTTCGGAGTTTGGGCGTTTTCTATGTATAATCCTATGTATTTATTTAGAAATACAAATATGTTTAACAGTTGTCTAGCACAAGCACAATATTTTTATTTTTATTATAAATAGAAAAAAATACCTAGTGTTAACACGCTGTCAGTGAGGCTCAACCCTAAAGGGTACAATTTACATAATCATTAATTTGAAGTGAATAGTGGGTAACGTCTCGAATGTCTGCCGGCTAACGGCACAGAAATTATTATAATCATCATAATTTGAGAGAGGATAACGAACGGTTCTTAGTATGCTAAAGTTTATTCACCAGTTAAATACAATGATTCTGTTACAACAATAAAAAGAGGGCAAGGGCAGTACGTGACCATGTGTGGACCAAGTGAACTTAAAAATTATGAATCTCTGTTATTCACAAAAAAAAAGTCAAATAATAGTTAAGGGTGCCACATAATCTCAAAGTACCCATACCTTACAATATCATAATAATAATAATTTAATAATAATAAGTGAGTTTCAGCAATAAAACAACATTTCAAACAGAAGTAGCCTCTATGTAGCTCGAGTGATGAGCAAGCAACTCATTGCCATTTCTCTGTATCGTTTAGATAATCTTTAATAGTATAATATGCCTTTTTTAGAAGGTGTGTCTTAACAGCCACTTTGAATTTATTCAAAGGAAGGTTCATAATGTTTAGAGGAATTTTGTTATAAAAACGCACACCAAATCCTGCAAAGGAGTCATGAACCTTCTGTAAACGATAATACGTCCCAACCAATTTATGCTTATTTCTAGTATTTATTGCATGTATGTCACTGTTCACACTGTATAAATGTATATTCTGTTTAACGAACATAATATTCGCATTTATATATAATATATTGTGATGCAACTGTTAAAATGCCTATTTCTTTAAATCTTTCTCTAAGAGAAACTCGTGCATTCAGTTTATAAATCGCACGTATAGCTCGCTTTTGGAGTATAAAAATGATCTCTTTATCAGCTGCCTTGCCCCACAGTAAAATTCCATACGACATGACACTGTGAAAATAGCTAAAATAAACCAGCCTGGCAGTTTCTACATCCGTGAGCTGTCTGACTTTACTAATAGCAAAAGCCGCAGAGCTAAGTTTCCCTGCAAGACCTGATATTTGGGCGTTCCACTGTAATTTACTGTCTAGAGTAATACCCAAAAATACGGTTGATTCTACAAGATTAAGGGTATCACCGTTCAAAATAATATTAGTACCGTAGTTCTGAACATTAGGCATACTAAATCTAACACACTTCGTCTTTTTTGCGTTCAGAAGTAAATTGTTGGTTGTAAACCAATCCAGAACTAGTGCAAGTGAACTATTTACTTCGTCAAAATTCCTCAGCTTGCGATCAACTTTAAAAATAAGTGATGTATCATCGGCGAATAGAACAATGTCGCACAACTTCTGTACATAGAACGGTAGATCATTAATGTAAACTAAAAATAGAAACGGACCTAGAATTGATCCTTGTGGCACGCCCATAGCTACAGAAGCCCCTAAAGACCGACTACCATTGATATCAACATGTTGTATTCTATCACTGAGGTATGAGGCAACTAGGGCCAGTGCCGAATCTCTGATACCATAATAATTGAGTTTCCGTAATAGGGTATTATGTTCAACGCAATCAAAAGCTTTGGAGAGATCGCAAAATATACCAATGGCATCTTGCTTATTCTCCCAGGCATTGAAAATATGCTTCAGAAGCGTTACCCCTGCGTGAATGGTAGAACGACCTCTTGTGTATCCATACTGCTCATTATGAAGTAGCATATTTGAATTAAAATGTGATTGTAATTGCTGCAATATATTTTTCTCAAAAATTTTACTAATGGCAGGTAGCATTGAAATTGGTCTAAAATTACCAGTGTCGCTTTTTGATCCAGTTTTAAATAAAGGTATCACTTTACTGTATTTCATGAGATCAGGAAACACTCCACTCCACGTCGACCGAGGGAAAGACACGTTCCGGCCGAATCTACAACAGAAGAGTTAGATGACGACGACACCGCACTCCACACGCTGGTGGAGTGCTCAGCGTGGGCGAGTCAGCGCCGGGACCTCGTAGCGGGTCTGGGCGTGGATGGATACCCTCTCGCTGGAGACCATGCTTCAAGCCATGGTCTCCAGCGGGAGTAGGTGGAACGCGGCTGTGTCCTTCTGCGAGCAAGTCGTGCTCGCGAAGGAGGTAGTCGAGAGGGAGAGGGAGCCCTACCGGCCGAGTTCCGAGGCCGGCGAGGGCGCCGCAGACTCATCTACGCCCAAGACCATCGACCTCCATGATCGGGGTCTGAGGACGGCGGGAACGCCACCCGTCGTCCTTACAGAAGCAGGCTAGAAGGGTTGCGTGCTGCGGAGCCTTTGCCCCATAGCACGCAACCAGATTCACTCACTGACGCGGGATAAAACCCTACCCCAACGACGCGGGATTCTCATCCCGACCCAACCCCCGCAGAGACCACAGAGGTGGTCAAAGTCCGCCGGGCGCCACTGGAAATACCTTCTGCTTGTAACCAGAGACGCCAGGCAACGGACGTTAGAGCGGCCGCGGAATTTAAAAAAGAAGAGTTAGATTCCAAGATGGTATTTAAGCGCACTAATGGCTACCAACACTATCCAGTCTCACATTAGCACCACGCTGCATTACAGTTAGTTATTTTCTTAATTTTTTTCCGGAGCAGGTTAGCATGGTCCAGTAATAATGGACTGTTGCCAGAACACATAAATAAACTTCAGGCCATGCTGACAGAAGAGTTGCAAGGCATCAGGAGCTGGATGACAGCCTTAATAATAGTAGCAGTGGTGGTATGTATTGATAATAGTCGTAATTATAATGGCGGTCAAGAGCATGTGGGCGAGATTAGAGCTTTGAGAATTTTTCACGCGTTGTGCGTGAAGTACCTACAACCTGCGTAACGATATTGTATTTTCTTTTTGTTTTTAACTGTTTGTAATAGATACTCGTTATTTTCTTTTTCCTCTAAATTGTGATTTCTTATCTTACTAACTATATTTTGGAATGTACATTTACTTTTATTGTTACTTTTTATTGTTAACTAATTTTTTTTTTCTTTTACCAAGGGGGGAGTCCTACTATGGCGAAGCCATAGAACATTACTAGTTAATATTCTGTCATCTCTATTTGCTTACTATGTAAATAATTATATTATTTCGGTACGTGCAAATATAAACACGTAGGTACTTAAGATGTTCAACTCACCTTCTCATTGTACAATTTACTTTGTATCTAATTTGTATATTATCTATATATATAATACGCCAGTGAAGCCGCTTCTCCTCCTAAACTAAGAGTCGCACAGTCAAGTGTGGCACACCGTTGGAAAGGTCGTGGTCTCAAGTGGTGCGATAAGATTAGAAATTTGACAAAAAGTAAAAAAAAAAAAAATTATTACTTGCGCAGTTTGCGCTAAGGGTTGCTAGTTTAAGATAAATCAGTCATTACTATATACAATTCTATTGTTTTACTGACTCGTAATAGAGAGCATGTTAAGCTGTCGGTACCGGTTGTCATACAAACATCTATGGTAGTTGTACAGTCTTACACTGTACATACATGTACTTAATTATATTATATTTTAGCTGACACTGCGATGTGGCCTGAAGGTGCATCGGTCAATTTACATTATAACGCCAGTGCGAACCGAACCGTGACACGACCACAAGGGTACACAGGAAAAAAAGGGAAAGAAAAGTCACTAGTTCACTGTAATTTGTACAACTCAATAAACTCCATCAGTGATTGTTTATTACTCAAGACTTTTACTTCTGCACCACAACATCTGTCAAGTGTACAAACCGTACAATAGTCGTTAGAGGTGGTTGGAGAACTAAAACAAAAATCCTCGCGGTCTAACTACAGAACTTCGATATCGCCCATGGGTTGTGGAGGTCAGATGGCAGTCGCTTCATGGGAAATATCGAAGTTCAGCCGAATTTTTTAGAGAATTTTTAGAGATCCAACTACCCGTAATGACCGCTTTGCTTTAGTTGTTTTTATGACAACGATACTCACCCCTTATGTAGGTGTAACCAAATGGAAGAGCACATGTGGAGTTATAGAATGATATGTGCGTGACTATGTCTGTATGTTTATTCAGGGTACAAAAAGACAAAACCAAGTTTCTACATAGAATATATTTATTATTCAGTTATTCCACATAAAAACCGCGAAAATAACAATTTAAGAAAAATACTCATAGAAGTTTCTCGAACAAAGATTAACAAAACATATTTTGTTCTTACAACAATTCGTAGATCACAGACGATTACATAGTTTATTACTACGTGTTATAGATCAATTTTAGTTTTTGTCTTAATGACATTTCATTAAAAGCTCTTAAAAGTGTTACCATTAAAAAAAATATTGATAAGTTGTCCAATGGTTGAAGTAACATACAGTGAGACAAATTTTTTCCTTAGTTTTAGTTTTATGGGTATTTTTCTAAATGGAATTTTGTCCCATAGAACGAAATGGAGCTAATGAGAAAATAGTCTCGCTAGTTCCATTAACAAGACCAATGAAACTAGTGAAAAAAAATCACTAGCTCTATGGGACAGAAATTACATTGGAGTTAGTGGGAAAGGTGTCCCACTGTCAGCATTCGTAGTCTAGTGATTAAGATTAAGACCAGTCCGCACATTACTAATATTAGATAGCATGCATGGGTACGGTGACGTTTACCCTATATTCGTGGAGCGCGCTTTCACGCTCCTAGCGCAACACAACTAGACTAGAAGTATGACGTCACACGCTTTTTAAAAGAATGCTCCCCGAACACGTCCTTGGTATTTACCGTTATTTTTACAAACACCAAAATATGTCACTTTACCCATCCTATTTGAAATACGGTATAACACTAGCATTTTTAGCTGAGTTAGTCCCCATTATGTGGGATGATAAAATTACAGGCGAAATGTGAGTTTATAATGTGGTTCTGCTCACACCCTTTGCTGAAACAGGTTGTATGTTCATATCATAATTTATTTTGAATGGCAACACAATAATTTAAAAAAAAACTATTCATTAAGAAACTATGACTTCTTATTTTGTATAAAAATACCTACTTACCTATATTAGGTTATTGTGATAGGTAGTTCGATCAAACTATATCTAAATATAGACTTACAATACTTCATAATTATGTAAATTAAAAAAGTGGGTACACTGAAGCTCCACCTTTATATCAGACGCGTCTGTCAGTCGCGAGAATCTAATCGATCTGATTGGTATACGAAACAACTTCAGGAGGTTGAATCAGCCAAATACTCACTGCTGACGGATGCGACTAATATGGCCGCCCAACACACGTGCGACAGCCACACAACATAGCAGCGACAAAAAGTGATATCGTGTGAATGGTGTCACTGCAGCGTTCTGCAGTTTTGGAGGTAGTAACTAAAAACCCACGTCAAAATTTTACACAACAACCGACTTCAAATTACCGAAATGGAAGGGTAACTAAAACTCAGTACATCCAGTCTAAAGATATGAGTTAACAAACATAAAAAAACACAGTCGAATTGAGAATCTCTCCATTTTGGAAGTCGGTTGAAATATTGAAGTTGTCGGTGATGGTTGTGATGTCGTTGCGATCTATATCGATACTATTCGGTACCAACCACATCGTTGCGTTCAACAACAAAATGTGGGTAGTATGAATCAAACTATGCGTTTTCAAATACTGAATGGAGTCAGGCGTTACCTGGCGAAAGTCCATGATAAAACAATGGAAAATATGATGTTGAATATTTAGATAATTGCAATGATTTCGCGCTGAGAACAGAGAATGTTCTCTTTGAGAGAGTCTTGAGAATGCCTCGTGAGTAGGTGAAACATATGTCGACGTTAATAATGTCTTCTATTTAGCGAAATCATTCAAGTCTCAAAGAGAACAGAGAATGGTCTCTTTGAGACAGTCTTGATTATGCCTCGTGAGTAGGTGAACCATATGTCGACGTTTATAATGTCTTCTATTTAGCGAAATCATTCAAGTCTCAAAGAGAACAGAGAATGTTCTCTTTGAGACAGTCTTGATTATGCCTCGTGAGTAGGTGAAACATATGTCGACGTTTATAATGTCTTCTATTTAGCGAAATCATTCAAGTCTCAAAGAGAACAGAGAATGTTCTCTTTGAGACAGTCTTGATTATGCCTCGTGAGTAGGTGAAACATATGTCGACGTTTATAATGTTTTCTATTTAGCGAAATCATTCAAGTCTCAAAGAGAACAGAGAATGTTCTCTTTGAGACAGTCTTGATTATGCCTCGTGAGTAGGTGAAACATATGTCGACGTTTATAATGTCTTCTATTTAGCGAAATCATTCAAGTCTCAAAGAGAACAGAGAATGTTCTCTTTGAGACAGTCTTGATTATGCCTCGTGAGTAGGTGAAACATATGTCGACGTTTATAATGTTTTCTATTTAGCGAAATCATTGCAATTATCTAAAAATTTAATATCATATTTTCCATTGTTTTATGCGTTTTCATACAAATGGTGTCCGAACTTGAATGCGTTGTTTTGTGGTTGCGGTTGTCATGTTGTCGTGCGTGTTTGGTCTCAAAATTGGCATTGGATATTGTGCAAAATTTACGTATGTACAAGACACTTAAACGGCTAACTCGGACCTAACTTGTTCGGTAACTGATAAGAGCAGGGTCAAATGCAGTGGGTCAGCGCACTAAGTCAAAGAAATTAGATAAACAAATATCAGAATTCAGACAAGAGTGTTTCCTAAACATGGTGCAACTGACGGACGAACATCCCTGTGATGTAAGTTCGAAAGATCGAACATAATGGTATATAATATCGCCCAAACTACTGATACGATATAATTGAATCTTCGGGAATGTTAAATATTAATGCAATAAAGTACCGATTATAAAAAACGTATTATCCCGCCAACAGCACGTGATAAATTCACAAATTTCGAAAATACGTAAGCATTCGGTCGGGGACTTTTCGGCCGTAATTTTTTGCGATATCGGTTGAATACGTCAAACGACCAAAGTCGAGCTTTTAGGATTTTAGACATTAGACCGAAAGATTTTTCGTTGTTTTTAATAATTTATCATATTATATTGCACTTTTTTATTCCAATGGATTTCACTTCTATCACCCGCAATAAAATCATGTACAAAATTTAATTTACAATTACATTTTAAATGATATGTCTAATAATAATGATGAACGAAAAATTTGATTCGCTTTTGTAAAATTATTTATTTAATTTGAGAAAACCAAGTATTTACTAAGCATACGGCTCAGTTATAGCTGTAGTAAATCTCGTTCTCGTTTTTTTGCGGGAACCTTATCCCGTGACACAATATCCTAATATCACCTTCAAAATATCATCTACGCGTACACTGTATAAGTTTTAGAATGAAATTCCGTTCTCATTGAATCCCACGGGACCACATTAACGGGATAAAAAATATTCTAAGTTTCAAATTCAGAAAATGATCTATTTATTTGATAGTTTTTATACAAAACTGTTCCACAGTTTACGCATAATAAAGTAGCAAATATTCTTTCCAAATGTCATTCTATAACCTCACAGTATACTATAAAATTTCATCTAATTCTATCTAGTATTTAGACCGTTTACAAACATCCAAAAAATCAAATAACTTCGCACGTATCATACACATCATAAAGTTTCCCGATTAGCGGCAAAACGCTCACCACCTATCACGTGGGACCAACAAAGACACTGGCAAAAAGTGAGCGTATAACCTCTGCCTACCCCTTCAGGAAAACTGGCATGTTTATGTATGTATAGTATCATCATTCAACGAGCCTGTTCCCAACTCAGTCAGGGTCGGCTTTCCAGTCTAACTGCGATTCGGCTGAACGTCGTTTCTTTCCGTGAGGCTGCCGAATTGCAGTTAGACTGGAAAGCCGACCCCTTATGTATGTAGACTCTATCATACACAATTCCTATCAATCCCAGTCATATGTAAGCTATCATCGTCAGTATCAAACACTATATCCCTATCTTGTTGTGGTTCTACATGGGCAGTGGCCATGATCCTTTCAAGCTTGGCCTGAACATCTCCCAATAAGGCCCGCTGGGAAGGTTCCGAGTCCCAACAGGATTCCATTATGTCCCAACATTCGTCTGAGAATTGTGGGAGGCGTTCTGGACGGCGACCTTGAAAAAAAAATCCCGTCAAACATTGAAACGAAAACCGACTTAAAATTAACGGAATGGGACCAAATAAGCAGTAGTTTTTAATTAAAAAAAAATTAAAATCGGTTCACCCAGATAAAAGATAATGAATACAAACAAAAATGTCAAATTTGAGAACCTCCTCTATTTTTAGAAGTCGGTGAAATAATAATTTTATATGTTCAACACCCTACAGTACCTTTCTAACAGATAAAGTAAGAGATAAAGTACATAATTATAGTTTTTGTTTTTCTATTATGAAGAGTCCGGTGACGTTTGCCCTATGTTCGGAGAGCGCGCTTTCGGTCTACTAGCGCACCACGGCTAGGCCGTAGTATAATGTTATCAAAGTAATTTGAAGCTTGTGGTAAGACACGCGTTTTCAAAAAATGTTCCCCGAACACGGTCTTGGTGTTTAACGTTATGCCTCAGCTGCACTATGCTCGTCACATCATATGCATTGATTCATCACTGGTGAATTCAGTGACTGTACATAAATGTTTAGTCATTGTATGTAATTATTTAAAGTAGCAATCATTACCATGCCAAAAACTGTGTATGTGTGTGGCCGCAGTATTACGACTAATACCAAACGTCACCGGACGCTTTCTATGTGAAATAGTATATAATTATTACCTCTCTTGACTTTACTCCACAGCTGTTCTTTATTCTGGAATGTTTCAAATGCAGACGGTAGTCTTATGTTCCCAGCGCAGACATACCTAAAACAATATTATTCTCATATATTAATATATTAGGTTTTTTCCAAAAAAAAAATAGAACCACAGCGTGCCGGCCGTCGCGCCGGACGAATTGAAAATACAATAACACCAAACCGATATAAAAAATAAAATACTACATAGTATTGCTTAATAGTAATACTATATAATTGTCGGCCACTTGTTTCTTGCTAATACAAATACAAAATGTTTGAAAATTGAGTAACTGTCTCTGTTTTTCGTCAGCTAAAAAAACTGGGTCACGTGGCAGTCGCTTCTCATCGTAGTTAGGCTGGAAAGCCAACCTCAAATGGGTCAGGAAAGGGCTCTGTGTGTTCGAGGAGCATTTTAGACCAAGCGGTGGTAGTATCTGATGATTTACCAGAACAGTATCCCAAAGGCATACACATCGACGCTGGCATCATAGTCTCCAGCTAACAGTTCAGGCGCCATGTGTACCGGCGTGCCAACTACGGAACCCGACATCAGCGCCTCGGCCGCACAGAACCCCAGGTCTGATAGTGCTGCACGATCCGATGTATCTAGGAGAACGTTCTTCATTTTGATGTCCCGGTGGACCAGGCCTAGGGAGTGGAGGTATCTGATGCCTGGACACAAAATGAATTAATTATGATAAAGAACTCACTATAATATAACATTTTAGATAGGTGACGTTGTCGTATTAACATTATTATCAAATACCAAGGCCGTGTTCGAGGAGCATATTTTGAAAACGTGTAAAGACATGTTAGATTTTTCAAACGCTTCGATGTCATTCTTTAAGTTTTCCCTAGTCATGGTGCGCAGTGCTCAGCGTGGGCGAGTCAGCGCCGGGACCTCGTAGTGGGTCTGGGCGTGGATACCCTCTCGCTGGAGACCATGCTTCAAGCCATGGTCTCCAGCGAGAGTAGGTGGAACGCGGCCGTGTCCTTCTGCGAGCAAGTCGTGCTCGCGAAGGAGGCGGCCGAGAGGGAGAGGGAGCGTACCCTCCCCGCCGAGTTCCGTAGTCAGCGGCGAGGGCGCCGCAGACTCATCTACGCCCAAGACCATCGACCTCCATGATCGGGGCCTGAGGACGGCGGGATCGCCACCCGTCGTCCTTACAGAAGCAGGCTAGAAGGGTTGCGTGCTGCGGGGCCTTTGCCCCATAGCACGCAACCAAGATTCACTCACTGACGCGGGATAAAACCCGACCCCAACGACGCGGGATTCTTATCCCGACCCAACCCCCGCAGAGACCACAGAGGCGGTCAAAGTCCGCCGGGCGCCACTGGAAATACGTTCTGCTTGTAACCAGAGACGCCCGGCAACGGACGTTAGAGCGGCCGCGGCCTTGGTCGCGGAACTAAAAAAAAAAAAAGTCATGGTGCGCAAAAACACGCTCCCCGAACATAGGACAAACGTGTAAACACGTCTACAAATCAAATTAAACGTCGAATTATTGCATTGTAATATTGGTAATGAACTTTTAAACCTTGACAATACAATACCTTCAACAATATCAGCGGCTATCCTCATGCGAGCTCTGAAGCTAAGTCCCGCTCGTACGGCGGCGTGCAGGTCGCGTACTTTCCGCTCGGAGACGAGCAACACGCACGCGCCCGCGCCCGAGCGCTGGACCACGGACCCGTACAGGCGGACTATACGCGGGTGAGATGGGATACTCCTGAAATATTGGACACAATATATTTTTATACATGTCACACTGAAACTAATTGGAGCGGCCATGTTCAGAAGTGGACAGCAAAGCTAATGATGATTATATTTTTACACTAGCGGACTATACTGCAGCTCCTCCCGCGTTAAAGCGTTGTTGTTGTATGAATAATCCGAGGCGCCCAGGACTTTAATTGGCTGTGCCATAGCGGTTGGCACGTAAGATTTTGTTGTTTCATCAAAATTTCATCGCAAGGTAATGGGTTTCAATTTTTTTTCAAAATTATAATATGCTGTTACTTTTTATTAAATTCTATCGGCCATTTTGGACATATTATAAATGTGCCCGGTGACTGCAATAGGATTGCCCTCTATTACGTGGGTCTAAAACACTGGAAAATTGTGGGTGTGTAATGCACCTCTGCCTACTCCTTCGGGGATATAGGCGTGATATGTGTGTGATGGTTAAGATAAGTTGACACAAGCAGACAGCCGGACAAGAAAAAAATTAGTGTTATTTTTTGTGTAAGTACCGTCTTAGCGTAATAGAACGGTTCCATCTTTCGTTCTTTTCCATCTCTTTGTATGGTGGGGGAAGTTAGTACTAGAATCGTATTCTTTTATTTATGACAGAGTTGAATTATAAAAGGGCAAAAAATAAGATGTTGTTGTTTTGTAGAGTAAGATAATATAAAGATAAACAACAGGATATACATAATTATGTAGTGTGATTTTTTTAAACTTTAGAAAGTTTAATATTAAGATAGAAATTATAAATATAAAAACTGAAATGTCATCGGCGGGACTCGAACCCACGGTCTTTTACTTACCTGGGGGAATGCTCTAACCAACTGAGCTACGATTCCTATTGACTATCGTTAGTATACTATACATAGAATATATAGTATAGTACATTACCTTAGCTAAACAATTACCTGGTATAGAAGAACTCCATAGCAAGCTCTCTGTAGTGCCTGTCGTCGGCCGGGAGCACCGACTTCACGGCCACGGGCGTCACGCCGCCCCACGCCCCTCGCACGGCGTACACCACGCCGTACTGCCCGCGACCTACGACACGTACTAGCGTATTCATTTAACTAACAATACACTATGAAACACTATGTTGTATGTACACAATATACTACTGAATTTGTTATTAATAAAAAAATTTAAAAGAAAACCGACTGCACTTAACCAGATATTTAAATATATAGGTTTACAGGCGGTTTGAACTGAAATTTAATTGGAGTTCCACCATTGGAGTTTAACTACTTACCAATTTCCCGTCCAAGTTCAGGGGTTCCGTACATAAGCAGGTCACACGTGGACGTACTTTCCAAGCAAAGCCGGGCGAACGACGGCGCATACCTATGTGTAATGAAAAGAGGTCAAGTTAGATATACTCAGAGGATTAAATAACTTGAGGTTGGCCATTTTAACGCACATACAAAAACGTAAAAAAGGCCTGGATTTGATTACTAGCCTATAAAAATTTATGTTTTTTCAGTGAAATTCAGGTTATAAATAGATTCTAAATACTTACTTTTTCCTAATAGCTAGTTTGATATCCTCAGTATGATGCAGTCGGCCAGCCAGAGCCGACTCCAGTGTCGTCAGGGCGGACTGGTAGCGCTCGTGAGCCATACTTAGCCTTTCTAGTATCTGTAGACAAATATAATTTATTATTAGTTTATCCAGAAAAAACAGACGGACAGACAGTAACTATTATATATTAGCTGATACAAGTCACAACACCCGGTTCCCCGAAGCTTCCCCGGGTAGACAGACGTACGATGACGTTTGCCCTATGTTCGGGGAGCGCGCAAACGAACTGCTAGCGCACCACAGCAGCCTTTTGAAGTCTCTGACATGAGATCTCAAAAAATGCTCTCCGAACACCGTTTTGGTATTTGACATTATTTACGTTAGTACCAAATGTCACCCTACCTTTCCTATCGGTAAAGTGGAAATTCAATGTATGAATTTTTATAAGCTATTATTTTTATCATAATCCTAAACTAGAATAAAACGAAGTCGTTTCCGCGGTCTGTCCGTCCCCTATTATGCTTAGATCTTTAAAGCTACGCAACGGATTTTGATGCTTGTTCAACAATGAGTAAAGGTTCTCGACGAAGATTTTAGTACCTACATAATTTGTCAAGCGGGCGAAGCCGTGGGCGTCCGCTAGTGAAATATATTTATATTTTTATTTTTATTCTGATAAAATAGCTGTGAATTATTTCACTCAGTGTACCAGGCGTATGGAAGACAACTGCATGTAGCAGAAATGCGAATGTTACGATTGATATATTAGAGGAAGTTTGAAAGTTGCACCAGTGAATGAAAAAGTGAGAAGCGAACGGCTATCATGGTATGAACATGTTATGAGAATAGAGAAATATTGGTGTATAATGTGGTGAGAAAAGTGCAAAGTATGAATGTAGAGGGCTTGAGAAGTCGAGGTAGGCCCAAGAAAAGATTGGAAAGCGTGAAAGAGGATATGACTAGGTAAGGAGTGACTGAGAAGATGACGTGTGACAGAGATGTATGGAAAATGAAAACATGTTGTGTCGACCCCAAATAATTGGGATAAGGTCAGGCAGATGATGGTGTACTAGGGGTATGGAGTTATGAACATACCTGAGCGGAGATAAGCTTGGCGAGACGATGCGGAGAGAGTTGCTGTAACGCCGAGGCCGCTACTCTTCTTCGCCATAAAGGTGATAACACACAACATGCCTCCTCACCTTCACCGCCTACTAGACGTAGTCTGGGGAACAAAACGTGATGGTTATCTATCACCAGTTTTATGTCGTAATTCCTATACAAATGATCTCATTTGTATAGGAATTACGACATAAAACACAGATTGAACTAATTTTCTAATTGCAATATGACATACAGCCTACCAAAGCAGTTAGTTCTTTAACTGTTGGTAGATGGCACTCTGTAAGCGAGCGACAGCCTAAGTCGCACACTGATGACGCAAATATTGAAGTCTCGGTCTAGTTTTGTCTTGGTAAGTTGGTATAGGTTAAACCAGAGACTTGGGATGGCGCTCGCTTAGCTCTCTTAATAGACCTACAGAGCGTGGGAAAGTGAAGTCCGGAGAAGTCATCATCATTCGAACATTGCCTATGAGTAATAAAGATAGGCGATGACGTACTTTTATCTATGTGTGTCAGTGTCAGTGCCAACAATTTTCCCGTAGTTTTCAAAATAACAACAAGATCATTTAACTTGTAAACTGGCGAAAATTTGATTTATAAAATATAAGCGAATCCTTGTGTTGTTTTCAATAAAACTGTATTTAAGAGCCATGGTGTCTTGTTGTATAAGTAATTGTAATGTGACTAAAGCCGACAATCCAAATCATTACACGTTTCACAGGTAAATACAAAATTTTCCAGCAATTCTTAAATAACAGATATTTGTTTATGTCTTGTATTTATGAAATAAGTAAAAAGTTCTAATCATAGTATATTGACTACCCTTGCATTGTACAGTAATATTTTCTATTCACAGTGAACAATTAATCTTAAATAACGTAAAATAGAAGAAAGTCTTTTTACGATAGGGCTTGACCACCTGATGACGTCATAATTATCGATCTATCGATAAACCATGTCAAATAGAAGTATAATGTTATAAGTTCCCGCCTGTTTTTCGGAATGATTATTTTAGATTAGATTAGACAAATTTTTATTTGGATTTCCTAAAATCATAACATAGTAAAAAACAAAGTCTGTCCCTATGTAAGCATAGATCTTTAAAACTACGCAACGGATTTTGATGCGGTTTTCACCAATGCATAAAGTGGTTCTGAGGAAGATATATAATTTGTCAAGCAGGCAAAGCCGCGGGCGTTTGCTGTTAAACAAATTTTTGTAAAGGTAAAGATTCTTAAACATAAAATAACTGTTACTGGCAAATACGATAAAGAGCATTTTAAGTTTATTGATAAAATATGAATCAAGAAAATTACGATACTCTACGCTGTAGAGTAAATAGTGATGACATATTTTAATATTTATAAGGTTTCCTCTCAATTCCCAAATGCGTGATAAATGGATACAAATTGCAGCTAGAAAACTGGACTCCTAATATAAACCGCTCTGTTTGCAGTAAACATTTTGAAAAGAAATGTTTTATACAGCGGTAATGCAGTCGCGTTTTACTTAAAGGCTCGATTCCTACATTATTTATCCCTGTAAGTATGATGAAAAGGGCCCGTGGGTTCAGTAACAAAGCCATCAGAATTAAATGTACAATTTTACAATATAAATCGCAAAACGTAAGTCTTAGGATGGGTTTGAACACCCTTACAGGGGGAATGCTAAATCTAGGGCTTGACCGGTGAGCATTTGTTAAAAGCTAAACGGCTTGCTCAAATAGTTTAAAAAAATCATGATTCTATGTAATTAAACATTCAAGAAAAACTATAACAGATCAGATAACTTTGTTAGTTTAGGAGTTATAGGCTAATAACATGACTACGGAAGCCCTATTCTTTGCGTGACCCACGCACTTGGTCGGTTTTTTTTTAACTAATGCCAGTGCGAGGTAAGCGAAAAGTATAACGGATTAGTGGGATTCTATTGTATTACTTAGAAATAACACTCAATTTTTATCGATATTTTGCGTATTCCATAGTGTACACAACACTATTACACCCACACATTTGCATTTTGTTTTTGGGATCGCCTCTGAAATGTCTTTGTGTATCTTTCTACATACTATATTTATGATAAAACGCTATAAGCGCAATGTAAAATATGACACGCGAACCCATCTCAACGTCATACTGCCGATGGACAGTGACGTACGAATCAAAATTAAGTTAATTCTTTAAATGTACCCCCGTCCCGCGTCCTACGTACCATCAGGAGGGTCGAGCTTATAGTGCTTTACCTATAATCCCTGCTGGAACGGCAACGGTCGCGCCGGTTCAAGCCCGGTCCAAGACATTTCTACGATTCATATTAAATTATTTAGGAAAAGCTGTTCAATAGTAGGCAATGTTACGTGCAGACGGACAAACACATATTGAGAAAGTGAATTGATTAATATTGAGTGAGATATACTTGTACAGCAGCCTCTCAGAACAGCAAGTCAGAATGTTTTTGCGAAAATAATGCTATTAAATTTTGAAAAGTTTTAACATCTTACTTACCATTACTTTGTCATGGATTTTCGCCAGGTAACGCCAGGTAACGCCTGCTTCTATCCAACTAATACTTATACCTATCTTACTTGTATAGCAGCCTCCGTAATGCCTCCAAGAGTGAGCCCAGCAGGGGGAAGGCGGCACACGGCGACAGGTCGACTTGTCGCGCGACTGACAGCAGCTGTCGCATCGCCTCGCTCGCCGGACGCCCGCCCAGCTCCGCGCGACATGAGCCTTCTAGGGACTCTAGACATCTGGGGGACAGAGTACAGACTAATCGTGAGTATATCTCGATAGATGACGCTCTTAGGTTTACATAATTATAGTAGCCGATGAATCATAAGTCATAACTTTATTCCTCAATAAATATTTAGATAGAAATTATAATTCGTAAAAACTAACGACATCGGCCTCTCCCTAACAAGGAGAACCCTTTTACTACTAAGCTACGATGTCTATACCAAGTTCATATCATTTTTCATTTTAAATTTTAGTTTTCTAGATCGTGTTTTAAGGTAGACGTCGGAGATGTTATATATTATAAGCATATTTGTCTTAGCAACTAGAAATCCCACAAGGCCAGTTACAGCAGCGATGAGTGTGTTTTGGGACAAAGAGTTTGGGTGGATGCGCCAGCTGGATGTGGTATACTGATGGTCTCATCTTTAAAGCTGTATAAATTTTTTATATTAATGTTATTCCAGCTAAAGCAAATTGAAAACATTTATCTATTTTTAGAAAGTTTTATCTAAAAGAGATTCATGAAGGTAATACGAGACGTAATTGTCTAGTGCCTCAGAAACATCACTATCTCAGTTCTTTCAGCTGGATTTATAATATCTATAAAGTAATTTTTAGGTTGATTTATTTGTTGCACCTTAGTTAAAGTGCACTTACGTTTATATATTTAATATACCTGCATCACATTGTTGCCTTTTTTAACTTAAACCACAAGCCACCAGAAGATAACAAACAGTCTCTCATAAAGGGACTTCGAACGTCAAACGGAACGCATAATATAAAAATTATACCTTCGAATAAAATTTCTATTATGCTTCCTATGACGTTCGAATTCCCTGTTAGGCCTTCCTGGGGCTATACCATTATGAGCTTAACAATGACGAAGATGGCGGCTTGTGCTTAAAAGGTAACTTAGGTGGGGGGAGCGGTAGAGGGCAATGGCGGCGCGCCTAGATAGCGGAAACGGAAGCGATATTTAACGACAAAGCGAAGCGAGGAAGTGACGTACTGAGAGTACGTTGTTAAGTGTAAGGGTAAGGGTGTAAGGGACTTCGAACGTCATAGGAAGCATAATAGAAATTTTATTCGAAGGTAAAATTTTTATATTATGATATTGTTAGGTTTGGGTACTTTGAGATTATGTGGCACCTTTAACTATTATTTGACTTTTTTTTGTGAATAACAGAGATTCATAATTTTTAAGTTCACTTGGTCCACACATGGTCACGTACTGCCCTTGCCCTCTTTTTATTGTTGTAACAGAATCATTGTATTTACTGGCCGTGAGTTTTTCTTGCCAGGTTCTTTCCTCACAGGCTCTACCTATTGTCTTGCGAATCTGACGGTAAATGTAGAAGCATTTTCTTTTTTTGACGTTCATAAGTGTTACTTTGTGACCTACATGAATAAAGATATTTTGATTTTTGATTTTGATTTTTAATTGGCTAGTTCATCATAGTTCATAGCGAGGTGTGGCTTATTGCGTATGCGCAGCTGGACTAGAACCGCCTTCTAATATCATATAGATGTTTCGTATATATGTCGTCAGAGGTGCTTCGCTTAGATTGCCTCCACGCCACACTGTCATTTCTCGCTCTTTCGTATAGAATAATACCCCCAAAGTTGTCGACGGGTAGTTGGAGCCTTAAAAATCCAACTGGTCTAACTATAGATCTTCGATATCAGCAATAGGCTATGGAGGTCAGATGAGTCTAGCAGTTTCTTAGTTAGACTCTAAAGACTGAGTTGCCGCATTCTTTCAAAAACTTTAATGTTTGTTTTTCACCTACAGATGCCATTGGCTTGGGGTTTTAATGGACTTTTTATGGAAAAATTGGTCATTATAACATAGATATCGGTATTCTTACCTCTGTAAGGTACCAAAATACGTAGCTTTGAGACATTCCACGAACTTGACTAGCTTCAAACTTATCTTCTGACTCAATTTCGACAAAACTGTAACAAATAAAATAAAATTGAGCCGTTTGGGGTAGAGATGCTAGGAACATTGCAAGTCGGCGACGAGGCAGAGCAGTTCTATGTCTGTTAGAATTTAAATGCAATTTTAGTATAGATAACAATTATTTAGATAATATTAAATTAGTTTCTTGTGTTTCTTTGAAAAAATTACTTTTAGACTGAAATTAATAAAAATACAGAACACAAAAACACACGTTTTTATCTTCGAATGGGTAAACAGACACTTTCATTAAGGCGAGATCATCTGTCTCTTGTTAAGTGGGACTACAAATATAGTGTCGAAATTTGGTGCCTTTATATAGAAGAAACAGGATTTGGGAAACAGAAACGGGTATATACAGATAATTATCGAAAATTTTGTTTTCGATAATTATCTGTGGGACTGCAGGACACACTAAGCCATTCATTTCCATATTTTAGAATGTAGTTATGTACTCTATCTCTAGTAAAGAAGTTGGTCAAACCATTTAACAGTTGTACGCTACTGATTGGATAAAAAAAATGGGATTTTTTCGAAACTTTTTTTTCGACAAATTTGTCTAGCATAATTTTCTGAATGCACCCTCTTATTTTTCGATAGTATTCTGACTACATCCCTGTACGTTTGTAGTAGTGTACCTGTCCGTTGCACATCCAACGAGGCCTGCTTCACAGATATATTCCTGGTGCTCGTACACGTGGTGACTCCACTCCACCTGCCACTGGAGAGAGAGAACATCTCCGACTCATTCTCTACTCGGATGTTGTATGGAGATTCGGAATCTTGTAGCTGGGAAACAACAAACTGGATACTATAATATCGGTGGATTGTTGGAAGATAAGCGTGTGCAAAACTACTAAAGAATAAAGCAAATAAATTATTTTAAACTAACCAATTTTACTTAAGGATGGTTAAAGTATTATATATTTTTAAATAACAAAAAAATTCTAGCTGAAGCCGTAAACTTAGTTCTGAGGTATAAATAATCAAAAAGTCTCTTAATATATAAAAATAATCATAAAAATCATATCGTAATATTAAATCACACTGGATAACTCGACCTGCTAACAGCTAAACAGATTTAGATTCACACAACAAGTCCAACCACATAAGAGTTATCGATTAATGACAGATGCCAGACTAATATGTATACCGCCATCTATCGGTAATTTTTCGCATAATAAATAGTCAGTTCTATAAGCGCCATTGTGATATGGATAAAATAATGACATACCTTGACTTTACCTAGTGACTCATCCGCCTGATCAACCTCATTAGGTATGATGTCGTACTCGTCAAGGTTGTAGGTGTCGAGCGAGAGCGCCTCCTCGCCGTCGGAGGGCAGGTCGAGCGCGCACGAGCGGAGCGAGCCCCGCGAGGGAGAGCTGCGCGACGAGTAGAACGTCGAGTTGGACACGAGGAAGCTGGTGTCGCGGTGGCATGGCAGGTCTGTACGGGATGACATGGCTTAGACGTCTATATATTTAATACGACAATTTGTCTGTCCGTCCGTCGCGCTTTTCAATTTAAATACATTTGCATGAAATATATATTTTTTTTATTTTTTTATTTGAGGCGATACAAAGTTCGCTGGGATAACTAGTTAGTTATAATGTCGTAATCGTCAAAGTTGTAGGTGTCTAGATCGGCCAAGGTCAACTCTTAGGTGACTTTTTTTTTAATTCCGCAGCCGTTCCTACGTCCATTGCCGAGCGCCTCTGGTGAGCACACAGAGAATTCCCAGTGGCGCCCGGCGGACTTTGACCACCTGTGTAGCGTCTGTCTGAGGTTTAGTCGGGTTTTATCTCGCCTCATTAGGCTTGGTAGGTGAGTGAATCTATCCGGGATCTGAGACGGCGGGGCTATCCCGTCGTTCTCAGGCCTCTATCAATGGTCTTGGGCGTACATAAGTCTGCGGCGACCTGGCCGCCTCTCCGCCGCTCCCTCTCACCGAAGCTGCACGCCAGCACCACTCCGACATTATAGGGTAGATGATGATGCAGGTGGTCGGGCGGTCACATATATATAACTTGTTACGATCTTACCAAATATGACTTGGTAATGGGGGGTACATGTCGTTTGGTGTGTAAGAAGCCTATTTTGGGTTGTGTTATTATGTATGTTCCCATGAAAATTGGGAAAGAAAAAACAGTTTCACGTGAACGTCGCTACGGGCTTCAAAAAACTTTCTTGTAAGCCATTAGTTATGTTTGTGTTCCTAGTCCCAAGTCCGAGACGTCCAGGACTTTAATTGGCTGTGCCATAGCGGCTGGCACATAAGATTTTGTTGCCTTTCATCAACATTTCATCGCAAGGCAACGGGTTTAATTTCCCTTCGGGGATATAGGCGTGATATGTGTGTGTGTGTGTTCCTGCCTGGGTAGGTAGAGTGTAGAGTAACTCACCGTCAACACTCCAGTCCATGTTGTTAACTTCAGCTTTCATCTCTTGAAGCACCTCCTGCATTATCTGTAACAACTCTTGCTTTTTGTCACCCTCCGAGAACTTCTCGTTAATCGTCTGGAACATTTATAATGATCTTTTATCAATATACAATTATTATATTTCGTTCCCTATGTATGCTTAGATCTTTTTAATACTACGCAACGGATTTTGATGCAGTTTTCACCAATGGATAGTGGTACTCCGGGAAGATTTTTGTGCATCAAATTTGTCAAGTGGGTGAAGATGCGGGCGTCCGCTAGTTACGAATAAAAAAACAATCGTAGAATTTAAATTCTCCTCCTTTTTTGAAGATTTTGACTAGCTGTTTCGGAGTTTTAATGTAGTAATTTTTTTGTATACCAATGAGTAAATTGTAATAGTTTATCAGTCGTGTCCCTATTACTAAGGCTCCGCTGTAAACGTGTCTGTCACCAGACTGTGTCTCACGAACTGTGATAGTTAGGTATATTATATGTATGATTGATTTGATTTATTTATTTATTTGTATAGGTCACTAAAGTAGCATTCAGCCGCCCCCCCCCCCCCCCCGGCACGTCTTCCAACACGGCTTGTCACCGAGGAAGAGTATGACAACAACCCTCCAAGAAAAAACCCCCTAAAAAAATTTGTTAGAACAAACCACGCTTCAAATACTAAACAAGAAATTTACATATGTACTTACAATGTGAGATCACTTAAAAAAGAAAATAGAATGTTACAACTAGAACATGCCCTTGAAAGGGTCAAATGGGACGTGATAGGACTGTCCGAAGTGAAGAGAAAAGGTTTAAAAATTGAAGAACTAAATTAGTGCATATTTTACCACTATGGAGAGAACGAAGGACACAGAGGTGTGGGCTTCTTAGTAAAAAAAGAACACAAATTCAATATAATTGGTTTCTATGGAATATCGGAAAGAGTCTCAGTATTGAACATAAAAATTGGAGGTACCCAAATTTCAATCATACAAAGCTATGCCCCGATGGAGAAGTCCAGTGAAATAGAAATAGATAAATTTTATGAAGATTTAGGTAGAGCGAAAGAAAAGTCAACGGAAAATATAATTATAATAGGAGATTTCAATGCGAAGATCGGTATTTCACCCGTACAAATAGGTTCAGTAATAGGAAGATACGGGTCAGGCGCCTCAAATGAACGTGGTGAAAAACTAAAACAATTCGCTATAGACCAAGAGTAGACAATACTAAATACAATGTACAAAAAGAAAGAAAACCAAAGATGGACCTGGCTCTCGCCAGATGGATACACTAAGAATGAAATTGACTACATCCTGTCAAACAAAAAACACTACTTCACAAATATAGAGGTGCTAAGGAAACTAAGGTTCCCTTCTGACCATAGATTACTAAGAGGAAAAATAATAATAAATGAAAAACGAAAAAGCAGAAAGAAATATACACAACCAAGATCAAATTTACAGTCAATAAGAGAGCAAAAAAGATATAAGAATATTTTGCAAGAGAAACTTTACAAACGTGAATCAACCGACAAAGAAAAATTAACAATACGACAACTCTATGATATCTTAGAAAAATAATTAACAGAAAGCATAATTGAATCACAAGTATCAAAACCGAAAGAAACCTTTACATTATCCGATAACATCAAGTCACTCATATCGAGAAGGCACACTCTACAACAAAAATCAGATAGAATAATAGAAGAAAAAATAGAGTTAAAAGAATTATATAGAATAATAACAAGAACAATACAGGATGACTATGACAATTACAAGTTAAAAAGATATGAGAAATGTATAGAGCAAACTAGCGGAATAAAAAGAATTCATAAAAAATTGCATAATAGTAAATCATGGATACCGAAATTGAAAACATTACAAGCAACTAAAGAAGATAGAAAAGATCTAGTACAAATGGCCACTGATTTCTACAAACACCTATACAGACAAAAACAAGAAACAAACGAAAGAATAATTATTACAGGATATAAAAAACGTCAAACTGAAAACGAGAAACCACAATATTTTACTGGAAAAAAAATACAGTTATCAATTAGAGATCTAAAAAATAACAAAAGCCCGGACCCGACTTTATTACAAACGAAGCGTTAAAATTAGGAGAAGAACAATCATTAGGACTAATAAATAGATTATTTAATGAAATACTAAGAGAGGAGACGGTTCCAGCTCAATGGAGTGAATCGGAAATAATTCTACTCTACAAGAAAGGGAAACCTTCTTGTGTATCAAACTATAGACCAATAAGCTTAATGTCGAATCTCTACAAACTATTTTCGCAATGTCCTGAAAAGGATCGGTCCACAAATTGACGTCAAACAACCAATAGAGCAGGCTGGCTGGCAGACCAGCATTCTCCACCATTGATCACATCCAGGTGCTATGCCAGGTAGTAGAGAAATACAAAGAATTCAATATGCCTCTATACCTAGCCTTCATTGATTATAAAAAAGCTTTCGACTCTATCTCACACAGCGCTATAGTTAAAGCACTTAGGTATCATGAAATCGACGACACATACATCAATATAATAATGAATATTTATAGTAAGTGCAGAAGTAGAATAAGGTTAGACAGAAAGGGCCCACTGTTCGCAATTCAAAGAGGAACCAGACAAGGAGACCCACTGTCGCCAAAAATATTCATTGCAGTAATGGAGCTTATACTACACGATATAAACTGGAAAAGGGGAGGCATCAATATCAGAAATAACAGGCTAACCCATTTAAGATTCGCAGACGACCTGGTTCTTCTAAGTAATACCGCTAGAGACTTACAAGTCATGCTGACAGCACTACATCAGCACAGCGAGAAGGTCGGTCTTGAAATAAATTTCGACAAGACAAAAATTATTACAAACCATACTAAACCTACTCTCAGCGTCGAAGGTGAAGTAATAGAGTACGTTGAAGAGTACATATATTTAGGCAAACTGGTGGTGGATAGATAGACGAATGGCGCTGGCATGGAAACGATACTGGTCCCTGAAAAATCTTCTTAAATCTAAGCTACCTATTGTTCACAAACGAAGACTCATGGACTCTATCATTCTACCTACACTAACCTATGGCAGCCAGACCTGGTCTTTAACAGAAGCCAACGCAAATAGACTGTCGCTATGCCAAAGAGCCATGGAGAGAGGTCTTCTAGGGATAAAACTTAAAGACAGGGTCAGTAATGAAGAAATTCGGAAACGTACTAAAGTTAGAGATGCTATACAACATATCAGAAGACTAAAATGGAAGTGGGCCGGTCATGTAGCGAGACTTGAGGATGGGCGTTGGACAAAAAGTGGTCACAGAGTGGAAAGGACCAGGAAGTGGAAAGCGCAAACAAAGTCGTCCGCTCAAACGCTGGTCAGATGATATACGCGAGACCGCAGGCAAACACTGGCTCGGTTTGGCACAAGATAGGGATAAATGGCACAACCTGGAGGAGGCCTTCACCCGCACGGGGGTTCCTATGGAAGAAATCAAATAAATATTACCTTAACTAATAAATACTAACAAAAATTACTTTATTTCATTATAATTACTAATCCACTAAACAAAATGTTACTTAGTTCATAGGAGCAAATAAAAAGGCTTTTTATCTTATTTTATTTTATTTATAGGTCACTAAATGGCTCTTACAAACGTCAGTAAGTACTTAAAATAAAAAATGTCATTGCTTCTATATTTACATGTAATGCCAGATTCGCAAAGCAATAAGTAGAACCAAGAGAAAGAACCTGGCAATAAAACTCTCGGTCACTCTTTTTCAATAATTTACTCTTTACACATTTTCTTAAGACTAAATGTGGACGAATGTACATTGGTCTCGTGTCAGAATCAAAAAGGGTGTATAATGCAAAAAAAATTTGTTTGTCACCAAAGTACAAAATATGCTACAATTACGGCATTTTAGGAGGCGCCTGCACCATGCTCAAGCCAGACACTTTTATCATTGAGGTAATCAACTGTCTTATAATATGCTTTTTGCCATAAAGTGGTCTTTATAAAGGTTTTAAATTTACTGTCGGGCATACAAAGGACCGATTCAGGCAATTTATTATAAAAGCGTATACCTTCCCCCTTGAAAGAATGACTAACCTTGCGAAGCCGATAACACACACCGAGGGAGTAGTTTATTTTTATTACGTAAATTTCTGTCTGTAACGTCACTTACTTTAGTATAGCTAGATATATTTTTCCTGACATACAGTATGTTATCAAATATATATTGGGAAGCTACAGTTAAAACATTAATATCTTTAAATAGCTCCCTAAGAGAATCTCTCTTACCTAAACAATAAATGGCACGGACTGCCCTCTTTTGTAATATAAAAATTGTTTCTATATCTGCTGCATTTCCCCAAAGTAGTATTCCATAGGACATCAAGCTATGGAAGTAACCAAAGTAAACTAACCTAGCAGTAGCTACATCTGTCAACTGCCTAATCCGTCTCACAGCATATGCAGCTGAGCTAAGCTTATTAGCTAAAATGGTGATATGGTCACCCCATTGTAATTTAGAATCTATTGTTATTCCTAAAATGGTAGTGTTATTTACAAATTCTAACCTTTGGCTACCCGGCACGACATGGACGTTTGCTTGTCTGACATTGGGCATTGTAAATTTAACGCATTTGGTATTTTCTACATTCAACAATAGGTTGTTTGTAGAAAACCAATTTGAAATATCATTTAAAATATTATTAACATTATTCGCATCTGAACTATGCCGATTTACTTTGAATATAAGTGATGTATCATCCGCGAACATCACTATGCCAGCTTGTGCCTGTATGTTTCATTTACATACATAGTGTAGTATTTAGTGTTGTATTTATTTGTACTGTTGTCGATCTCACTCTCCTAATAACAATGAGCAATAACCTGCCAGTCAACCTTGAGGTGATACAGAAATAATGCTCAGGTGCATTGTTGACTGGCAGAAAATGCCTAAAGGCATTAAGTCCGTCTTTGTACGAGTTTGTGCATGAAGTTTATATAAATAAATAAAAAATAGTTGAAATTAGACAGTATTTGTGTTGCCGCTATTATAGATAATGGTACGAAAGATTTCGTTCGTTCGTTTGGTTTTTTTTTTAAATAGGAATATATTAAAATTACCTCATACAATTGTTGTTCCTGTTTGGCGACGTACTGTATCTTCTTGGGAACGACCTGAAGTTCTCGCGCCATGTCGAATGACGCCAGAATGAACTGTTGCAGCAACTTCACGTGAATCTGTAACGAGAAGACATATACGGGTGATTGGAATCCTGAACTTTATATCTAAAACCACGTTAACACAAAAACCGACTTCAAATTACCGGAATGGGACCAAATAATTGTCGGTATTTTATACCTTATTACATCAGCTATCCGTTAGTTAAAGTCCTATTAAAATCGGTCCAGCCGTTCTAGATATTAGCCGAAACAAATACAGACAGACAAAAACATATTTTTTTTTATGTACTTTATTTATTTTTATATGCATTTAGTGAAAAGCCTATATCACGCCTATATCCCCGAAGGGGTAAGCAGAGGTGCATTACACACCCACAATTTGCCAGTACTTTTAGTCCCACGTAATAGGGGGCAAGCCTATAGCCGTCACCGGGCACATATACAGAATGAATTTTTCAAGTGGGCTTGGATGGCCAAATCCGGAACTATAAGGAATAGCGAAAAATGCTCAAAGGAGTCACGAGCCCGATTTTGATGAAACTTAAAACCTCATCATTAGATTTTTTAAAAACCTATAATCCTAGCTGGGAATCGAACCCAGCTGGCAAGTACATGTCTGTCTCTTATCACACTGAGTGGAGGCGGTGGTAGCGCGCGCGTCTCTGTCCAGTGTGATAAGATACTAAGAGACAGACAAGAAATATGAATTTTATGAAAATTCTAAGTTTTCCTTAAATTTGCCGTATATCATTACTTCCCAGAATTTGATCCTTAACGGCTGCACTATCGTATGGTGTAATAATAAGGGTGTGATTTTTTTCTAAATCAATGGGTTCGATTCCCAGCTAGGATTATAGGTTTTTAAAAAATCTAATGATGAGGTTTTAAGTTTCATCAAAATCGGGTTTGAGCATTTTTCGCTATTCCTTATAGTTCCGGATTTGGCCATCCAAGCCCACTTGAAAAATTCACCTGTATAATGAGTTATGTCCATAATAGCCGAATTAATTTAACAAAAAGTAGTAGCTAAATTGTAATTGTGAAAAAAAAATTGAAGTTGAGTTGCCTTGCGATGAAATGTTGATGAAAGGCAACAAAATCTTACGTGCCAGCCGCTGTGGCACAGCCAATTAAAGGGAGTCTCAGATTTCAAATGACACACAGTCACTTCAACTTTATTTATCTGTCTGTATATGCTGATATTTTTTACTATTCTATAATAATACTAGAATACTAAGTACCAAGGCTCCACCCAGTTCATTAAATTCCCACAAAATTTCCCAATTTCCACGGCAACACATAATCGTAACAAAAATAAAATAAAAACCCATCACAAACCTCACTTAACCTAGTGCAATACTCCAACAAATAACTCTGCATAGAATCTGCAGCAAACTTCATAACACTCGACAGTAGACTACTTCGGTCCTTAGTGGTCTTCTCGTCTACTTTACCGTTCGAACAAGTCTCGTTGCCACCAGCCACTGAGTTGGTAGACGTCGGTGACGAACCTTTGTGGTCGACTGTACTAAGTTTGTCGTTTAGAATCACCCATTGTGATTTTACGTAGTGTTTCTGTGGGGGATTAGCTGTAAGGGGAAATTAAATTAAGCTATAAAAATAATGTATGGGTGACAATATCATAATGTTGAAGTATTGAATTTTTTGAAAGCACTGTATTATCTAGTTTGAGTAAAATTATTTTAGCAAAAATAGCTTTGGCTCTAGTTTAAAATTTAAAAAAAACTATACAAAATCTGTTCGTCGAAAGTCGAAAGAAATAATACAGTCGAATTGAGTGTTTTCCTTTTATTTTAAGTCGGATAAAATTTAGTGGTGGTTAATTTATCGATGTATCAAAATCGAAAAAACCGATATCGAAATATCGGAAACTCAACTCACTCATAATCTCCCACTGGTCCATCAACTCGTTCATGAACGTCGCCTGCTCTTGGTAAAGTCTACTGTCTGCCTCCGCGCTCTTGACAGATGAGTCATGATTGTGTCTAAAATAAACCAGTCAGTAAAAACTAGAGTATTAGGAAACAGTGGTTTGTGAGATCATATTTTCAAAATACATTTCGTATACGATCTAGAACGATGTGAAACACAGAGGTGAAACTAGATTGCCCTGCAAGACCACTATGTGCAAAATGACGGCTTCCGAGGTTATTCCTCCGAATTCCACTTAAAAGGTGCATTTTATGTCGTTTGGTAGCAGAACGCCAAACTCGTCACGCTGTTTCAGATCGTCCCATTCCCAGATTGTCCTATTCCCAGATCGTCCCATTCCCAGATGGTCCCAGGGATGGCAACGCATGAAGCAGTTTTAATGATAGGGGTATGAATAAAAAATACTACTTTAATTAACATACAAATAAAAAAAATAATGTCTAGTCTCAAACATGTTTTATTTTTGCATAAAAAATACGAGTACTTTATTTGTACTAAACGCTGTATCATTTATTAATTGAATAAAACTAAAACGCACACAAGGCGATAGCATTAGTGTCAAAGTGAATACTTATGTATCTAAATTGTTACAAGATTAAATTGTTTATCAGTATTCTATGACTGTTACCTAATTGACATTTTAAATTCTTATTTAAAAAAACTTATTAACATTAAAAATTTGAATATTGTCATACTTGAATAGGTAGTTATAAGACTTAATATTGTATACCTAAATGGTGGGACACTGCCGACCGTTCTTATAATGTTAACACCCTATGTACCAGTATCCACAATCTGAAAAATAAATAAATAAATAAAAATAAACATGTTCTTTTTAAAAAAAAAATCCTATTTGGATTTTGACGCTATGGCCTTGTGTCTGACGCAGTGTTAATTTTGGATTAGACAAAAAAAAATCAAAGCTACCTATTTTTTATGAAAAAAATACATGTTTGAGACTAGACGCCATTTACGTAAGATTTGATTTTCTTTATTATTTTAAGTAAATAAAAAATATTATTTGATATAGTGTCTAATCCAAATACATTTTTTTAATGATGTTTTATCATATAGTTGATGGTTTCGATTGTCGGCACTTGGTGACACTTATAGTAATACATGCTAACAAAAAACACTTAACACCGTTTCACTTTTATATAATATACAGGATTTAACCTGACCGGTTTCGCTTTATAGCATTATCAAAGGTTGTTGTTCACTTTACATATTTATTAAACAAGTATTTTACTACACTCTCTTTGATTCAGTTTATTTTTCATACTATATTGTAATTAAAAATTTTCAATAAAAGTTAATTTGTATGTTAATAAAAGTAGTAGTTTTTATTCATACCCCCATCATTAAAACTGCGTCATGCGTTACCATCCCTGGGACCATCTGGGAATGGGACGATCTGGGAATAGGACAAACTGGGAATGGGACGATCTGGGAATAGGACAAACTGGGAATGGGACGATCTGGGAATAGGACCATCTGGAAATATGACAAACTGGGAATGGGACGACCTGGGAATAGGACAAACTGGGAATGGGACAATCTGGGAATAGGACCATCTGGGAATGGGACGATCTGAAACAGCGTGACGAGTTTGGGAATGGGACGTTCTGCTACCAAACCATTTTATTTTTATTTATAATTTTTTTTTTTTTATAATTTTTGTACATACACACAGAAAAATAAACAAGAAACAGAAGTACAAAAGAATAAAGTGAGCATAGTACAAGGGCACTACTTATTCCTAAAGGAATCTCTTCCAGCAGGCCTGAGAGGAGAAGTAAGAGTGAAAAGGCTAAGTGTGTGCAGTGCAAGTAAATAAATAAACCTACATAAACTATGGGTGCTATAATATATACATAGATAAATATATACTGAGCTATATATACAATACTTACATATACTAGCATATATAGCTAGGGTAAGGAGGACAGATAATGTGTTTTGACTTTACTTTTAAAGAGAGGAAGAGTTTTACAGCTTTGTATATCAGGGGGTAGTGAGTTCCACAGTCTGACCGCTTGAACGGTAAAGGAATAGCAGTAGAAATCGGTTTTGTGGGACGGAAAGTTTAGGCGGTACATGAGGTGAGATCTACAAGGAGTACCGGGAGTGTTCATGTAGTCTGTTTTATGTTTTATGTACTATGTAGTTTTATGTACTTATATGTCTTTGAAGATATCTCTTATCTGGGGAGAGACTTTAATCTAATCTCAAATACCAACCAGGTTCTGGGCTACTGAACAGTATCGAAAGCTTTTTCAAAATCAATAAAGATGATCTGGCTGGTCCACGAAACATTTAGTCCGAAACCGAAGCATTTTTTCTTCAGCGTGTGTAGACAACATACTCTGTATCTTAAACGAATGTGAATCAAATGATGTAACACTCGTTCAGGTGAAGTATAAGCGTGAGCCTACCTGAATATCCTTTTGAGAGCTTCGATATTGATCCGTCGATCCTTTTTGTCATCTCCCGCTGGTTTATGCTCATCTGGCGGACTGATGTCTTCGCTGTTTGAGAAGAGAATGAACAGTACTTGCGCATTCGGGTTTATTTCTTTAATTTGATTGAGATCTAGACAGTTCTGTAAGAAAATACTGTTAGTTAAAACCTTGACCTGACTGATCCGAAAAGGCGTGCCATACGTGACCAACTTTTCCGGATCAGTTAGGGTCAGGATTATCAACTTCCTCACTTGAGACCGATATAAAATAGCTTAAGCTGAATTACAGGGAGTATTATTTCAATTACACTGGACTATTATCTCAAGCGTTACTGTTTTCTTCAAAATGTTTTATACTCACTTCTCCAGTGAACACAGCTGGATCCCTGGACTCACTACTCCACTTCCTTTTAACCTCACTTCTCTTATCTATATCGCCATTTTCTATACTCTCCGAATCCCCTAGATCCCTACTACTTCTGGCCATAGAATACAAATTAAATGTATTTGAAAAATCTTCTTCACTTCTCGAAGTTTCCATGTTAGCCGAAATACTATCTGAGAATATATTCTTCCCAGTCTTATCGATGGCGTAAAGGTATATTGGATTGACATTCTTCAAAATGCTGTCTCGTTTTGAGTATAGATCAGAGTGCAGCTTTTTCAGGGTCAAATGGCTTGAGATTCCAGGGTCTTCATCCAAATCTGGTGGTAATATTATCCGGATACCACTTTTTAGGAATTGGTTGTTGATTTCTACTTCTAATATTGTTGTGATGTCAGTCTTGTCGTGTCTTATGAGATCCTGTGAAAATAGGAACAATATATTGATTTGGAAAGGAATGGTCTTAACTTTCTACGACATTAGGTCTATCCTCGAATTTGACATTACTGGTGTGACCCCACTTGTAACATATTTGGAGAAACAAATCTACCAAACGCCGATTCATTCGTAGAATTTAAGATTACCTACATGATCGCATGCGTACCTTATGTTAGTCTGTTGCTGTAGGTATAAAAAAGACTACAGTGGATTCTCTAATAGCATCTAGTAGAAGTTTTATGGGTCTTACCGCAACAGGCAACGTATCCCAAGGCCTCTTGTTACATTCCAGCTCTTCAACCAGCTCGAACTCCGAGTTACCAAGAGTCAGGTGCACCTGGATACTGCTGCCGTATTGGATACGAACCTGGAAATTGCACACTAGAGTATAACAAAAGATAAACTCGCCAGTTTGATGTTAAGTCAGTTAATTGAAGAACTTACCCAACGACACCCTCTAGGAGGCGGTTCAGGCAGTATCGGATGGCCCAGCAAACAGTGTAACAGCCGGGCACGTGCCGACGGCGAAGTGCCTAAGATGACGAGAGCCGGCGTGCGGGAAGCATGGTTTCCTATGTCCTGTACCGTTACAGGGATATTTGGGTCTGCAATAAGAAAATTTACATAAATAATTGATGGCCTCTTGATACAAGAATATGATTTACAACCTGATTTTTTGTATAGTACTAACCCGAAAGTACCTAGTATGTTCATTACCTACGTATAGGCATAGAATAGGGACAAGCTAGGTGAATTATTACACAAATCTTCAGGGTGTAATAATTATAATTAAAGTTGTATTGCAAATATTACAAAATTGCCAAATTAATTCATTTATTTGCAATGCATAGACGGCGTACGTTTCAAATATTGGATAGAAACAGGCGTTACTTGGCGAAAATCCATGACAAAACAATGGTAAGTAAAAATTTTTAAGAAAAAACTTTTTAGCATTAATTAATAGCATTAATTTTTCGCAGAATCAAAAGGACAACAAGACTGTCTCAGAGAGAACAGCTGTTCTCTCTGAGACAGTCTTGATAATGCCTCGTTTAGAGGCGAAACAATTGTCGACGTTTTGTTGTCCTTTTGATTCTGCGAAAAATTAATGCTATTAATTAATGCTAAAAAGTTTTTTCTTAAAAAATTTTTACTTACCATTGTTTTGGCGTACGTTTCCATATTAATTCATTGTGTCACAATATTGTATGTAAAGGATTACATTAAATTCCCTACAACTTTACGTTGAATCGTTTTTGAGATAGATGGCGCAGTGTTATTATAAAAACAAATACAAAAAAAAAGAGCCCAAATGCGATTCGGATCCGCGCACAAAGGGTTCCGTACCTTAACGGCAAAAATATCCCATTTGTTGTTTAGTATCTGTGGTTATAGCAGAGAGATACAGCCTGGTGACAGACGGACGAACGGACAACGAAGTTTTAGTAATAGGGTTCCCGTTTTACCCTTTGGGTACATAACCCTAAAATACAAACGAAACGAGATATATTTGCAAAAAAACATTTAAGTGACCTTAGCTTTTAATAGAAGCGGCCACATTACTTATTTGAGACAACTTTTAGGATGTCCAAATACAAGTTTATACGAGATAATTGTTGGGTTCAAAGATTTCGAGATTAGTATGACTATGTCGACTGGACTACAGTTTTAATCTCAGATCTAGACTTGTTCTACCAGCAGTCGTCACATCGATGAGGTCATCGCAGTGTGGTTATTATTAGATCGATTGTCAATTAACGTCCCACGTATAATGAACTCGATAAGATGTTGTTCCCCCTTACTGATGATGACCAATGATTAATCAACGTTTATCACATTTATAATATAACAAGCTGTCCCGGCGAACTTCGTACCGCATCAATTTTTCTAATGTTCCGCACAACTTTTTTTTTCTTCCATAAGATCCTTCTTCTGGTAATTACGAACACAACAAAAAAAGAATTAGCGAAATCGGTCCAGCCGTTCACGCGTGATGTCGTGACCAAGGGAAACAGGGATTCATTTTTATATATAGAGATGACTAGCCCTTGCCCCCGGCTGCGACTGACTCGAGATAAAATGCATGCACATTCTTAATACATCTCTGTCTGTACCCAAAGTCATCAAGATTGTTTTTTTTTTATATATAGGTCGACAAATTGACGCCACCCGCCTGATGGTAAGCTGTGGCGACGTCTGGCGATTGTGGGCGACTCTCACAGTACACAAGAATACTATGGAGAGTGGCCCTCAACTTGACGACCCAGTGATGTGCCTCTTCACGCTTCGCTTAAAGAACCCAGGGTTATATGTTGGAGGAAACACGTGTGCAGGCAGGGCGTTCCAAGCCACTATCGTTCGGCAGAGAAACGAACGTTTAAAACGTTCGGTTTTCGCGAAGACGGTTTCCACGGTATGAGAATGACATCTCTGCCCGGCACGCGTTGTTCGGGATCGGAAGGGAGAGGGTGGGATCAGGTTGAAGAGCTCTTCAGAACACTCACCGGTAAATACGGTAGAACGCGGCCAAGGAAGCGATTGTTCGGCGCTGATCTAGCGGCTCAAGGCTTCCCGTTACCTCCGGACAGTCTATAATGCGACATGCGCGTCGCTGCATAGCGTCGAGAGCTTCCAGCAAATACTTCGTGGAGCCGTCCCAGAGGTGAGAGCAGTATTCGACGCAGGGTCTAATCTGCGTTTTGTACAGCAGACACCTATCCACCAATCAATTTTGCTTATTCTTTGTACGTACAATGTACAAGCCGAAACTTTAGTCCGAGACGCCCAGGACTTTAATTGGCTGTGCCATAGCGGCTGGCACGTTAGATTTTGTTGCCTTTCATCAACATTTCATCGCAAGGCAACGGGTTTCAATTTTTTTCAAAATAACAATATAGCTGCTACTTTTTTAAATTCATTCGGACATTTTGGACATAACCCATTATAAATGTGCCCGACGACGGCAATAGGCTTGTCCCCTATTACGTAGGACTAAAAATACGGGCAAATTGTGGGTGTGTAATGCACCTCTGCCTACACCTTCGGGGATATAGGCGTAATATGTGTGTGTGTGTGTGTACAAGCAAACTTACTTACCTAACATCATACATATAAATAAAATTGAGGAGTCTCTTATTAATTCCATATTATTAACACTAAACTATGCAAGTATTAGTAGAGGAGACGTAGAACGTCGACCTTCATCAAATATTATACATTACTTATCTTTTTCACCTTCATTTCTTTTGATAACTGAATGAATGTCATCTCAACTGGTAGTTTTTAACACACAGAATATGCCTAGGAGGCTGCTTAGGTGCTTATTTATATTCATGGCTACCTGACGAGATGTAGATGAACAGGTAGGTAAGTCAATAGGCAACAACACCAATCTGATAACCAATCCAAATTGACGACGAAAAAGGACATTGTCGAATTGAGAACTTCCTCCTTTTTTGGAAGTCGGTTGCAAAAAAACAATATTCACAATTTTTCCCTGTTTTTTGAATATTCCACGCGACCAAAGCCGTGGGAAACAGCTTGTTGTATAATATTAATATAAGATTTCAAAGAATCTATAATTTGTACATACAATATATTTCTGTATAGTATAGATATTTAGATAAAAGTATAAACCACAAAAACTAAAATGTCATCGGTAGAACTCGACATAAAAGTAAATATTTACATAACAAGTTTAGCTTTATAGCTATTGGCATTATCAGACCTGCAAAATCAACTTAACGACCAAAATATCTAAAAAATACTGAACTCCTCGACATAGAACCGGTGTTAATAATTAAATAAACGCAAAATAAAAGAATATCTTGGAAAAAAATATCCAGGTAAGGATAAGTTTTTATTGGAAATAGATACAAGCTAATTAAGGAATATTAAAAACCGGCCAAGTGTGAGTCGGACTCGCGCACGAAGGGTTCTGTACCATTATCTATAAAAATCAAAATAAAAAACGTTTGTTGTATCGGAGCCCCCTTAAATATATATATATATATATATAACACCATTTTATGAGGATACAGCCTGGTGACAGACAAACAGTGGAGTCTTAGTTATAGGGTCCCCGTTTTACCCTTTGAGTACTTAACTCTAAAAATGGAACACTATGTTATCGTATCACCCTACTGGCTACCATATAGAGAAGAAAAACTCGACACAAAACCCTGTACCAACCCGTTTGTCCAACGTAGTATATGTATGCTGAATTCCCCCCCGACTTTGGGGGAGGCCTATAATACCCAGCAGTGGGCTGAGATGATGAGTTACCGTATTGGGAATTCTCTGCCGTACGATAGTGGCCTGGAACGCCCTGTCTGCGCACGTGTTTCCTCCCACATATAACCCTGGGTTCTTTAAGTGGGGCGTGAAGAGGCACATCACTGGGTCGTCAAGTTGAGGGCCACTCTCTATAGTATTGTGTACTGTGAGAGTCACCCACAATCGCTAGACGTCGTCGTGAGTTACCAACAGGCGGGAGCCAAGGAACCCCAAACCCCTCACATCAGCTTCCTTGAGATCGTTGTTTGAGATCTTAAATCGGGCGATGTCAATTTGGCGTACCCAATATAAAAAACATATTACGTAAATAACAGTCGCTAGAGAAATAGCTGTAATACGAGTCTGCGTAAGAACGGTCCCATTTCTAACTTGTGGATAAATAAAATATTGTGAGCTCACCTCCTTTTCCCATGGCCAAGAGTGTAAATAATTTCAGATGATAATTTTAAGGAAATACTTTTGAACCTTAGACAATAAATACACACTGACGACGTACCGACGATTAAAGAGATAAATATTTAAACAAAAATGGGGTACGAATTACGATGCTTACAAATTGCCTTGCACATTTTTTTCGGGTTCCGTACCCAAAGGGTTAAACGGTTACTAAAGCTCCGCTGTCCGTATTTCCGTCTACTGTCACCAGGTTGTAGCTCATGAACCGTAATAGTTTTCACATTACAGCACGCCACCCTTCTGCTCTCTTTGGGGTCCTTACCAAAGTGTAGTATATCGCAGACATCGTCAAGCGCCCGCTGCGTCTCCCTGACGAGCGTGCGGAGATTGCGCGTGCAGGCGACCACGCGCCGCGACCACGTGTAGCCGCCCGCCATCTGCGCACACGCAGCCTCCGACTAGCACCGGAGTGTACTGCATACGTTTAATCTGCAAAAGTAAAAAATTTCTTGAAAACCTTGACGTTAAAACTATCTGTAATATTAAGTCTGCTCGGACTGCAGGGATTCAATGTCTGTTCTGGCTGTTGCAATTTTGGTTTGAATTACAGAATGGTTATGGATTTTCTATATGCCCGGTAACGGCAATAAGCCCTCTATTGCGTGAGACCAACAAAATTACTGGCAAAGCGTGGGTGTGTAATGCATCTAAGTCTCTCCCTTCGGTTGATGTTTTGCGCGTAAGTTGTTATCTAGTACTTCAGTTGAATGATCTTAGCAAAACGGCCAATAACCGCCAGCATTTGACCCAGGAAACACCAATAGGTAACGGTTTTAGAGTAGTTGACCAAGAAGGTTCGCGACAAGGTTGACGTATAGGTAGCTTGATGACTGGCAGTCACCGAAGAGTATCCCGAAATCACAAACTAAAAAAGGTAAAAGGAAATTCAGCAGTTTGAGTAATCAAAGCGCTGAATTCCTTTCATCTTTTGTTACAGCATACTCTTGTGATACTGGGTTCCATTATGTTCATACTTTTAATTTCATTAGTTCTCTGTCATTTAGAAAAAGTAGCAAGGGTTCATGGAGCCAAAAATTTGAGGAACCCTGGTGTACGCCTTCGCGGTACGTGTGCACTGCCGACCCGATTGTACTAAGAGTGACTATAATTATGCAAACAAATGAATGCACACACATTACCCTCTTATCAGCATTAACAAATTTTACGGCGAACACACTAACAACTTGCTAGTTACAGTTTATGAATCATACCAAAAATATACTTGTGTTTAATTACATAACTACGTCATCATCGCGGCAGTGAGACCGATCATGGACGAATGGCTGCAGAGGCAGCATGGTGATCGCACGTACCGTGCGACGCAGATCGTTACCGGGCATGGATGCTTCGGTGGCTATCTGTTTCGCATCCATCGTGAGGTCACACCCCGGTGTCAACACTGCGAGGTTTCCGACGACACGTTGGTGGAATGCTCAGCGTGGGCGAGTCAGCACCGGGACCTCGTAGTGGGTCTGGGCGTGGATACCCCCTCGCTGGAGACCATGCTTCAAGCCATGGTCTCCAGCGGGAGCAGGTGGAACGCGGCCGTGTCCTTCTGCGAGCAAGTCATGCTCCCGAAGGAGGCGGCCGAGGGAGAGTGAGCGTACCCTCCCCGCCGAGTTCCGTAGTCAGCGGCGAGGGCACCGCAGACTCATCTACGCCCAAGACCATCGACCTCCATGATCGGGGCCTGAGGACGGCGGGATCGCCACCCGCCGTCCTTACAGAAGCAGGCTAGAAGGGTTGCGTGCTGCAGGGCCTTTGCCCCATAGCACGCAACCAGATTCACTCACTGACGCGGGATAAAACCCTACCCCAACGACGCGAGATTCTCATCCCGACCAAACCCCCGCAGAGACCATAGAGGTGGTCAAAGTCCGCCGGGCGCCACTGGAAATACCTTTCTGCTTGTAACCAGACGTTAGAGCGGCCGCGGAGTAAAAAAAAAAACTACTAATATCTGTTTGCGAGATAGTGTTGTCAAATAAAGTATTATGTACCAACGTCCTTCCAGATCAGGACATCAGGCGCACCTGACCTGCAAGCTGCACCATCATCATGTAAACCCTCAAGGGCAGCTGTAAAGGTCATGAATCTACTGCCACATTCCAAAAGTTAGTTTCCCAAAGAGAAAAACGGGCTAGAAACTCCATGGTTGCTCTTTGAGCATAACAAAGAAAACATACCTTGCAAACGTGAGCACTCTTCCATCACTGGCGAAGGCCAGCGAGGGAGACTGCAGTCAATGCAATAACACCTGAATCAATCCTTCACAAAATAATAATATTTTGAATTCGTCCGAATTCTTGAACCGAGACCAAGGTCGTGATGCGAAGTTAACAACGAGTTGTATTTATAATTGAAAAAACTAGCAATATTAGGTCTGTACGTTTAATAAAATAAAAAAAAAACGTATGTGGACGACTTAAAAAGATAAATATAAATCACAAAACAGGTATTTTTCTAATTGACTATGCTTAAAAGAGCGCCCCTTTGCCGGGCCGTCGTTGCTTGCCAGATTCTGCCTATGCGGGGTCCGGCTAAGGCGAAGGAGAAACACCATAGATACTGGGCTACATTGGGCTGCACCCGCAGCGGGTAGGCAAAGTGCCTAAATGCGTCACCAACCACGTAAAAAAAAAACTTAAGTAAGTCACCTTTTTGCCAATCTTCGAAGATAATTAAATTTTATTTTTCTTTACATAGGACATCAGAAAGCAGGAAAATAGTAAATCGTCAAATAAGTAACTACACGTAGATAAGTATATAATATAAATTTGGATTCAAATGAAGCAAGTAGTGCCTACTTTATTTCCTGACGTTTCGTAAAGTAGTCGACGTATTGTATGTCCTAAACCAAGATAATCGTGGAAGGCAACAAGCATTATACACGATATAAATAATTATCATCATCAATCATATTTATGATGTATTTGAAGTGATACGGTGATAGTGATGACGGAAGACTCGAACATCGGCATACTGTTGAAAGTGTGTGTTCATTCGTCACGCTCAAACGTCTGGACCACTTTGATAAAATTACTTAATAAATTTGTGAAATGAATCCATAAATAACAACAAATCTTAATAAAATAAATATTTAAGGGGCTCCCATATAACAAACGTGATTTTTTTGCCGTTTTGATAAGGAACCTTTTGTGCGCGAGTCCCACTAGCCTTGGCCGGTTTTTACGTTATTTATCACCTTTTTCCTTCTGACGCAGTCGGGTAAAAAGGGAATTACTGCTGTATATAAACACACTTCACAGACATATCAATGCTATGACATCATGTGAAGTGAACAAATTGTAGTTTATTCAACGTAGCATATAGGTAATACGTAGAAAGCGTTACTTAAATTGACTCTATCTAATTGTCGAGAATAAATAGAAACGTAGTTCTTTAACAGATATGGCTATATCCGACAGTTAATAAAATATTTTTACAAGCAATGAAGTTGGCCAACTTTATAACCGACTAGCTGATCGCCGCAGCTCAGCCCGCGTGATTTAGTTTAGTCGTTCCCGGTTCCCGTGGGAACACATTACCCGGATAAAAAGTAGCCTATGTTACTCAGTGTGAATGTAGCTTTCCAATGGAGAAAGAATTTTTGAAATCGGCACAGTAGTTTTTGAGTTTATTCATTACAAACATACACACAAAAATACAAATCTTTCGTCTTTATAATACGAGTAGACTTCAAAAAAGGAGGAGTTTCTCAATTTCGGTTTTTTTACGTTGTTGTTACCTCATATTTTTCGACGCGGCTTACGGGTAGTGCGGTTTAGTAGAAATCGTCACGTTACCGGTCCGCAGAAAACAAATTATGGTCCGCTTTTATAAATTTTTTTTTTAAATTTAGCTTAGGCGTCGTTAGTAAAACGAAAAGTAACCCAAAGCCAGGTTGGGTTGCGTTGCAGTTGAGTAAAGAACTTCGTTCCTGACGGAGGCCCTCCGACCGCACATTTTTTTTAATTAAAACCTCCTGCTTCTATTTCAAATATGGTCCTATTCCGAAGTCGACAAATCCATTGGAAGTCGGTTTTTGTGTCAATGTAAGGAATCGAACCAGACTTTTCTAGGAGGAGCGTTACGCAAATTCAACTGATCAAGAATCCACTAGCCTAAAGTCTCAACATTCGCGATCATATCAAACTGTGACCCACGTCGTCGGTTCAGTTAATGGTATAAGGGTCTAATAAGAGACCCTTAGTGGAACCCTAACCTAACTTTAGTAAGTGGTGACATTACAACTTACCAGGAAACGACAATAGGCTTCAAAATAGGTCCTAGTTCGAGTCTAAAACTTAATCATTGACAGCCATGATCTTTGGGTCAAATCATAAGTTCTCAAAATTAATTAACCTAAAGTCGTGCTATGTCCAGGAATCAAAGTTGTGAATTCTATTCGCAATTCCTACCGCATTGGCTACCTTCACGACTTCACAAGTTAACATTGAGGTAGACAGTATAGATAAGTACGAATATAAAACTGTACTGCCACTATCACATGCGCATGAGCAAAGGTTAGCGGTACTTGTCCTCACTACTAGTTTAGATAATGAGTTAAACTTACATTATTTTCACATTGTTTAGACGATATATTTAATCATCACTGACGATTGATATTGGACGGGAAATACACTAGACATTATACATAGTTTGCCTATAGTATTCTAATTATCATCTGTGATAGCCTTTTTAGGGTTCCGTACCGAAAGGGTAAAACGGAAACCCTATTACTAAGACTTCGCTGTCCGTCCGTCGGTCCGTCTGTCTTGAGCTGTACCTCGTGAACCGTCATTGACTGTTGCAATACTAAAAAAACGGAAAAAAAAAAACAATATTTAGGGGGCTCCCATACAGCAAACGTAATTTATTTTACCATTTTTATTGATAATGGTACACAACCCTTTGTGCGCGAGTCCGAATTGCACTTAGCCGCTTTTTTAAGTGGGTCGCAGGGCCGCGGCCGCCCCTACCTCCATTGACAAGCTCCCCAGGTACACACTCGAAATTCCCATACTCGTATTTCCCTGTGGTCTGTGATAGCCTGCCACAAAGTGGACAGATGACGTCGTACGGGTCGCATGAAGCTGCTGGATACGGGCAACACAAGACCGAATCTTGTAGCGTTCGTTGCCAGAGGTCTAACGCAATCCAATTGACGCCCATTGTCTGCAGTCGTTAATTGGAAGACGATGACGGTCTGTGATAGTACCTACCTACTTTATTTTATAAACTAACTGAACCAGCGAACTTCAAGACATTACTGGGACATGTATGCTTATCTAGGGTGTCACCTACTAAATTTTAACAAAACAGTTTAACCGTGTGAGCGTGAAGAAGTCACACAACCTTCGCCTACAGAAGCCAAAACATTTAATAGTTTAGAATTTCGGTTATCCTTTTGAGGGCGTACCCGGAGCGTCCGGTACGTTAAACGCAGCCACCCATTTAAAAAATAGGTGTGTAATTTAACGGTCAGTACACAAGTACTAGTTAGACCTTACAACAACATGTTGGAAAGACACCAAGGTCACGCGAAGCTGTTAACGATAACCTAAGGGACGATTACCTTCCACTCGGACATACAACTCGACACAATACACTGTACCTACTACATTTATGTGTAACACAATATTGTTGCCATAATAACGCCTTTGTTTTGTATAATTTGTAGTAAAAATATTACAATTGTAAAGACAGTGATCTCAGATGAGATTTGAACTCACGACTACAGAAATAGAACAGTAGACCACCGAGATCCGCCTGATGCTGGTCATACAGCCGTGGTATCGGCTTAGCAAGGTTAGTCATTCTTTCAAGGGGAAAGGTAAGTATACGCTTTTATAATAAATTGCCTGAATCGGTCCTTTGTATGCCCGACAATAAATTTAAAACCTTTATAAAGACCACTTTATGTCAAAAAGTATATTATAAGACAGTTGATTGCCTTAACGATAAAAGTGTCTGGCTTGAGCATGGTGCAGGCGCCTCCTAAAATGCCGTAATTGTAGCATATTTTGTACTTAGGTGACAAAATATTCTTTTTGTTGCATTTTACACGCTTATTGATTTTGACCGAGACCAATGTACATTCGACAACATTTAGTCTTAAGAAAATGTGTAAATGTGTCATTTAATGAAAAAGAGTGACCGAGAGTTTTATTGCCAGGTTCTTTCTCACGGTTCTACTTATTGCTTTGCGAATCTGGCAGTACATGTAAATATAGAAGCAATGATATTTTTTATTTTAAGTACTTACTGACGTTGTAAGAGCCATTTAGTGACCTATACAAATAAATAAATCATTTCATTTCATTTCATGGGTGTGCAATGGACATCTGCCGACCCCTTCACGGATATGGGTGTGATTATTATGTGGTAACTTCACATACAGGTAAACTACTTTAATCATTTATTTGTGATACATGTTATCTTGTATAGCTACTTCCTGTTGCAGTTCCCGCACTTCATATAACGTTATTGTCCATATTATTACGAGTACATTAAATACAAAAACTTCCCTTAAGACAGGTTAATAATAACTACATAAGGAATAACAGAGAATATTTGAATTCAGAACAGAAACTAAAGAGTTTGAGATGAGAATTTTAATTATTAACGAACTAATTGGCCTGTTGAACTCCGTATCACTTCTTTTTAACCTTCCCTGTACTACAATGGAATACTATGGATGTTTTTATCAACATTAGCCGAATCGGTCTAACCATTTAGTTATGCTACGGTGCACTAGTCTGATGGCCTAGATGCCAGCTTACAACCTGCACACAAAAACTGCAAAAGTTCCAAAGACTGGCCTGTATGGCCATCACGGGAGCTATGAAAACAACACCTACTGCTGCAATGGAGGCCATGCTAAGCATCCCTCCGCTTCACCTCTACATCATACAAGAAGCTGCGGCATCAGCACTAAGGTTGAAGTCACTCCACTTATTGAGAGACACAAACACAAAACACACTAGTATACTAGCCGCAATCTTCAACGACTTCCCAATACTAATGGCAGGGTCGGACAGGATTCCGAAAACATTTATCTTCGACAAAAAATACAAGATCCAGTTATATGAAGACGACGACGTCGAAGGCCTTAACATCCATGAATTTAGAGTCTTCACGGACGGATCCAAAACTGCATCTGGAACAGGCAGCGGAGTATTCTCCGAAGACCTCCAGATCAAACTAGCCACACCACTAGGATCCTACAACACGGTATTTCAAGCTGAAAGCCATGCGATCCTAGAAGCAGCCACGGCCATAGCTGCCAGAGAGGTAAGGTACTCTAGTATTAGAATTCTCTCGGACAGCAAGTCGGTTCTACAAGCCCTTGACAGTAACATTGTCAATTCGGGCCTAATCTACAACTGTCATCAGCGCTTAGCTGAGATAAGTAAGTACAACCACGTTACACTACAGTGGATTAAAGGACACAGCGGCTCCAGAGGTAATGACGCAGCGGACGAGCTTGCCAGAAGGGGCTCGAGCCAAACGTCCATTGGACCAGAGCCAATCCTACCAATACCGGTAGGCACTATACGAACACTTCTGGCACACAGAACTTATACACAACACAACACACTGTGGACGAGCCTGTCGGACTGTCGGCAGGCGAGGGAGGCTCTGCCTGTACTCAATCGTCGGCTAACCGGTAGACTTGGGACGTTGAAAAAATCCCATCTCCGTCTATTCACAAGTGTCATTACGGGGCATTGCCTCCTAAACAAACACCTATATACTATCGGTGTTACAGACAGTCCCCTTTGCAGGGCCTGCATGGCTGAGGACGAGACGGTCAGCCATCTAATCCTGCGCTGTGAGGAAGTCCAAGACTACAGGGCAAGGCATCTCGGGTCTCCAGGATCAATCCCTGAAGCTCTGCACAACGTGCGGGGCCTGCTGGCGTTCCTGGAGGAGATCGGTTGGCTCGAGTGAGAGAGTCCCACCCACACGCAAAACCCGCGCACTAGAGGTGGACTTGCGGAGATCAGCCCGTGACTACAAGTACAAGTACAAGTACAAGTCGGTCTAACCATTTTCGAGATTTAGGGATACAAACGAACGGCATTATGAATTTTTATTTAGGTATCAGAAGATAGATAGATATATAGATTAGTTGTCCAGGTGAACTTCATACCACCTTTTAAATCGTCCCTGAACTTATGTAATTAATGCTACCAAAACCGTGGAGTAGCCTTCGATAAACTGGGACACCATGGCCTTTCTTGCAGCAGAAGCGCAGGTTGTATATCTTGGCACGCTATTCTAAACGACATAATTCGTAGGGCTCTTTCCACTGCGAATTTTTCCGGCGGTACGTGAGCCAAATGGGTTAGCATTAAGCAATGGAAAGAGACTGTACAGTATGTCCTTGCTACCATGGAAAATGGGAAGGCCTTTGGTGTGGACATTACATGCGTTGACACCCGTATGTGCTGCTGCCGTTGGCATATGCATTTGCTGCTGCTGCATCGGCTGAAGGCCTCAAACGGCGTAAATATGCTAACCTGCTAGGTAGCAGGTGATTACATATTTGAGCCATTTGAGATTGAGACACTGGGGTCAGAGGGTCTGAGCACTCGCCACCTTTATAAACACATTGCTTAGCGCTTAATCAATGCTTCTGAGGATCAGAAGGCAGGCTCTTTCTATAATGAGTATCGCCATCCAACGTGGCAAAACACGTAACATTATGGGAACCTTCCCAGTCAGCAATGACGTGTAGGATTTTTTAAACAATATTTTTAGTACATAATTCTTATTGTAAATAAATTCTATACACATATATTGATGTAAGTATCAAAACTAATTTGTTTCAAAATTTCTTGCTGTCTGTCCTTTAGTCCGCACACCCCATATCTTAGAAAAGGGACACGTGATTTATTGTTTTGTGTGTGTTTGATTTATTGTTTTGTGTATGTGTTTGCATATTGTCTTGTTTGATAAGAATAGGTGCAACAGCAAGTTTTTGTAACCGGAAGTGTACCCGAACTATCCTTCAGAGACAGAAGCTGGTCTCCGTTCACTGACTAAGCCTATTACTTTTAGATTTGCTTTTACTGTCAGATTGGCAATAGGTAAAGGCCAATAAGAAATCAAGAACCTGGCAATAAGACTTTATTTTCATAAATTTTTGGGCCCGGTCCAATAAATAAGCCATACAATGTCATTAGAAAGTTCAAGGATATATTATCATTCACTTTCGGTAGCCTATTACTTCATAGGTACACATTTAAAGTAAGTAAATAACTGTTACAAATATAATTGAATGTCACAGCTGTTGCTCAATACAGAATATGCAATGAAAATTAGCACTTTCAGTTTAATATATTATTAAAGTAAACTCAATCTTATTGAAAAGACAATAGGTTCATAATTATTATTGTGATGTTTTAACTACTTTTTTCTTTGGGTTGTGTTAGAGCTACCATAGCGGGTTCTAATACCAGTTTTCCAGATCTATTCATAGACGTTTTGTGTCTATACACGTACTACTATTAGTTTATAATTCACCAAACCGGCTTATTGTAAACAATGCAAAATTTTATGCCAAAATGAAGGTAAAAAAGAAAACTTATACAAATTACGTGCGATTGTAGAAAACGCAGTTATACAGCCGCTTTTCAACGAGACAGACAATAATTTTCAGTTTGATAGATAATTGAGGATATTACAGTAATGTGTTACAACAGAAACGACTTACCTTACAACTTATAATAAATTTACGAGCGAAGTCTGATAATCCAATTACTTAGAACGATATTGCACCACACATAGTTAAAGAACGACACAATTCTGTGATATTTAGCTTTTCAATCAAACACTTCGTCGGAGATATAACTATAAAATAGTGTTGGGGAGTATGAAAGCTAAATTATACTAAAATGAGACGTAAATCTAAACAAAAAGTCTGCAAACAACACATACACAACATTACCTACTTAGGTTGAACTGACATGACGTTTACTTTTAATTATTGCCATAATATAAAGTGAAAATCACCAGAAAAGTACCACATTCACGAATGAACATTATACAGACTATCAAACAGAGTTTTGATAAATTATTACTAGGTGTGCACGGCGGGTCGCGGTGCAAAATTGAGCTGAAGCGAGATTTTCTATCGCGGTATATTAACTCACTCACTAGCTGATTTTCCGCGATCTGGCGCAGCGAATGAAACATGTTTTTTTTTTTTTTTTTAAATTTTTTTTTTTTTTTTTCTGATTTATTTTTTTAAACTGATGGTCTATGATGGACCTCTTTTAAGGTCATATGCATGGCGCGCGCATTATGTGTAATTCTCTCGGTATAACTGTTAAGTCCTCCTGGAACAGGTTTTTCGGTGATTATTCCTCCGTGGTCACTTTTATGTTATTGATTTCAGAAAATATACACTCACGAACATGGTCACTGCCAGCATGCAAAGTTTGAGGAAGATCGGTTCAGCCGTTCAGGAGGAGTATTCCGTCAAGTGAAAACCATCGAGTGGAGTAATAGGAGCTTCGCTCGCCTTCGGCTCGCTACAGCTCAATTAAAATGTGCTTAAATTAAGTCATGACGCCTGAATTTTCTGATAATGCTGAATGATTTTATGTCTACATGTCTATGTATGTACTATGTACCTCAGTCTACATTAAAAACAATCAAAACAGTGCCCTGGACGTAACAGGGCCGTAGCTGGCCAAAGGTTGTGAATCCAAGGCCCTGTCAGGAATGGTCAGGTCTCAGACATCAGGAGTGTGCCCAGGTCACACCCCAAGCAATCTATGCTTCAAATTTTATTTTTGGTCAAGTATCCCTTTAGAAAACTATTGGCATATCCACACACGTCACGGTGTCGGACAGACAAGCTCCAGATGGGTGCGTGTGAACGATTTCATTTAAAGGGTGTATAAATGTTGTAATTAGGTACATATTTATTAGTAATTATAATTTATAAAAAAAAAAACAATATCAGAACAATATTTAAATATATTTGACACTTACTATAAAATATATTTTGATATGACATGTAAACATGTGCATCCGGACCCTAAGCGTTGGGCATAAAAATTATGTAGTTAATAAACCAATTTAAAAAAAAATATTCATATCAAGGAAACATTTACCCTAATTATGGGAGGCTTATTGATATTTGCAACAGTATTTTAACAGGTGGCAGTCACGTTCCGAAACTTCATCCGCAAAAAGTGCAATAATGTAATTTTATTTTATTTGTCTCTTATTTCATATTCGCTATGATTTGAACACACTAGTACTTCTCAGAGAACTTTATCTACGTAGGTGTAGATAAAGTACCCAGTACATAAGATAGTCGAACGAGATAAGAAAACTGACAATTTTATGTTACGAGAAAGTTTGACGCCACCTATACTTAACATAGCAGAACTAAATTTAACTTAGATAAGAACCACGAAATAGCCATCCGCTAGATGTCAACGGCTGACCTAGTTCCCTCGCCTAGTAAAAATAGCGGTCGACAATAGCTCGAACTCTATTTATAGTGCGTATCTAAAAATCTTTAAACAAGAATTGTTATCTTAGTTGTTTTTTTAAACATCACCTATATTGAATCTTCCGCGTCAGTTAACTTGCGACTCGCTACGCGCAACTCATAAAATCTACCTATACAACATAAGTGCTACCGTAATCGATAAAACCTTGTGCTCAGACAATCAGTTGTTTTTTCGCGTGGTCTACGAGTGCCCTTTTTAGTTGTCGCTAGTGATTTTAGTTTAGTAAACAAGGGAACATGATAAATTAGTGTTATAAACTATATTATCAACCATGGAAGGTGGTGTTAAGAGATATATTAGGAGTGAGTCAGCGAGTTGCGCTCATATGGTCGAGGAGAGTACAGCAAATAACAGAAAGACATCAGATCCTCATGAGAAACTGAAGGCTTTGTTGAATTCGCCCGAAGATGACACAGATGATACTCTTCCTCCGTCGGACGCTCCGAAATTCGGGACTGTTATACACAATAGGATCTTTGTGGGAGGGTTTTCTTTGACCACGACTGATGAAGACCTGTGGAAGTTTTTCTCTGGGTTCGCGACGGTTACAGCGGCGAGGGTGATATACGACAGGGCTGGAGTGTCCAAGTGTTACGGGTTCGTCACGTTCGCTAGTCCGAGGGTCGCGAGGCTGATCGTCAAACAGGTAGGAAGTTATTAAACTCTTTATATTGAAATACTTTTAATCAACAATTTTGTACGACAATGTTAAATTAAATTTTTGAATGGATTTATTTCGTTGTAAAAATTTGAGGGTATTTTGTAAATATTTAGTACACGGTCACTTTACGGTGATTTTATTTAAAGAATAGAATCAGATGTTTGAGGAAATGTGATGTTTACCTATTATTCGAAAGAATTTTGTGTTCTATTGTCTAATTTAAACTATGAACTCAACACTCGTCTAGGCACACTCGTCTAATGAGTACTTAACCAGTGTAGGCAACAGCTTTAATTTGCGTTTATAATTTATTAATATATCGTATTAGACTATTGATTTACGATGTACTAATATCGGACGCTATTTTAAAGAACATCGTAAGTTATAATTTATTAAGCAGTTCCTTCTTTTGTGTAACGTTCGAATGGCTAACCGATTTTTGTCTTCTCAAAAATGAAACAGGGCACAGAGCAGACAAAGACAAGGCTTGTCGCTTAACCACAGAGCTACATACGTACCTACCTACTTACCATATTTTTTTGAGTAATGGTAATAATATGTTTCCTACTATTTTTTTTTATACATACACTGTTTTAATACATAATACTATCTACTAAAACAATCGCTTCTACATAGGGACGGACAGACAGCGGAAGGAATCTTTAAAACTACGCAAGGGAATTTTGATGCGGTTTTCACCAATAGATAGATTGGTTCTCGAGGTAGGTTTTTATATATAATTTGTCAAGTGGTCGAAGGGCGTCCTTTTGTTTTTAAATTATAAAAATGAATTGCTGTTCGTTTGCCTCGTAATAACTCGACCAAAGAGTATTGAACTCGACAATGCCAGCATCGATTTGGCTAATTTTGGTCGAGAAATATCGGTGGAAGTACAGGGAAGATTTCGATGTTAAGACGTGACACGAAGTTACCCGGGACAGGAGGAGATGGTCCCTCGTTATTAAGGCTTTACTATCGGAGAACCTAGATTATTACTATGTTAGTACTACGAAAGACTTTAGCTAATTGCACGAAGAGACAAAAAACAAATTATTGATTATTATAAAATGACATTATAAGAGACCGAATCCAAGCTACTGATTGGATTCGTGCACGTGTGGTTAACAATATTAGCAGCAATAAAAAAACACTGCAATTCCATTGTCAAATGCCAAACACCATTACGGAATTAAAGCATCATCAACTGTTCGGTAATGACGGAGATATACCCCTGGGTCGGTGAAATGGATTTCACGTGCAAGACTTTGGTGATTGGTTTTACACTTCTTCAATTATAACCCTAAATACCACCCGAGGTTTTAGGGGTTCCGCATACCCAAAGGGTAAAACGGTATCCCATAACTAAAGACTCCGCTGTCCGTCCATCTGTCACCATGTTGTATCTCGTAGTTTATTTGAGCTGTGTGTCGCATATTTGGAGTAAGCAGGCATAGGCATCTGTTGCAATTTATGTTTAACTGAAATCCGGTTAGACTGCCAGACGGAGGGACATCTTGGTTGCTATCCAAAGTTTGTACCCCGTAGTTTGCTCCTTCTCCTCACCCCGAGTGCAATATGGCTGAAATTATGCAATAATGCACGGAGTTAATAGACAAACCAATTTGCGTCGTCGTGTGGTAACAGATATTTAAAAGAAAAAGAGCAGATATTTAAAAGAAAAAGAGCAGATATTTAAAATAAAACTGCTTGGACTGTAGATAATCTATTAAGTCGTACCTATTGTGTCTCTATCCTGGCTGCTTTTTGTTTAATTTCGCCGCCTCTGGTTAGCACTAGGAAGAATTTCCAGAGGCGCCCGGCGGACAGTCCTGGCTGATTTTTTTTTCTGTGGTACCCTGTAACGGCAAATACTTGTCCCCCCTCCCATTACGTGGGGCCGACAATATTAGATATTGGCAAAATGTGGGTGTGTAAGTCACGCTTCGGAGATAGGCGTGTATTAAAAACCGGACAAAAAGACGTGTTTTTTTTAAATCTCTTGCAATAACAGTAGTTACCTTCTGCCATTGAACTTTTATGTCATATTTATCTCTTATCAACTGTAACTATAATTGATTGCAATCGATAAAGCGATATGCGACAGATTACATTGTAACGTGTAGAACCGGAGCGCAGCCTTATATGGCTCAAGGACTCAATCTGATAAGAAGTTACGAAAATTATTATCAAAATGTTGTATGAACTGTACGTTATCTACTACCACGTGGTTCTGATAACGAAAGTTTTTGTCTTCGATGTGATTATAATTTTTTTTTTTACTGTTGGTAGTTACTTAAATTTAATTTAAGATAAAAAACGTGTTCTTCTAAAGACAGCTACAACTGCTGTTAAAAGTCTTAAAGCAGTATTTTTAAGGGATAAATTTAAATGCACAGAAAAATAATTTTCGCCCCTCAATTTTTATGTATCAGATAAACACTTTTTACACCAAATATTTTTTTCCCTGCAAATAAACCAATTGTTTAACAATACTAGAAATAATTCAAAAATATACATCAATTAAAATTTATTTCTTCAAATGCGTCAAAAAAGATATTTAACGTACAAAAAATATGATTTGCGAATTATTGACCGCCATTTTCACATCACATTCACATTTTTCTTTTTTTTAACATTTTTATTTGTTGATTTATTTGATTTATGAAGACTGGACATTAGCAAATTGCTACTAGCAGAGGCCATAAAAAAGAAAAGAAAAAGAATATGATTTGCATATCAAAAAACACTAATTACACAGTAAAACCTACAAAAGTCTAAGGGGAATTCGTCTTGGATAGATTAGGTTAGCTAAGAATTTTTAAATAAATAGCTATGCATCATCATCATTCATGCACTTAAATTTCTGCTAAAATTAATATATTTTAACTTATCTGCTGCGCAATCAGTATTTTTGTTTAAGAAAGGGATCTTTTTAGTATAAAACGAAGGTTTTTTGATTAGCAGCGATGATTGAAAAAAATAATCCTTTTTTAACATGTGGAACTTTTGTGTTTTACCGCAGTCTCATTGTTAATGTACACAAAACCAGCTGATGCCCACGACAATGGGCGTTTTCACATTGCACGATTACGACATACGATATCGTGATGATATCGTAAGTAGCAGCACTAACTTTAAGGTAAGAATGTAAATTATCGTGACGATATTGTGTATCGTATAATCGTGCAATGTGAAAACGCCCATTCAATATTTACTTGGCCGTGCCCTATTCATAAGTAAATTAAATAAATAATCCAAGATTGACCTCCATAATCAGAGCCTGAGGACAGTGTATTGGTACCACACAGTTCTTACAGAAGCAGGCCATAAGGGTGACGGGCTCTTATAATAGGTTCGGCCGCGAACTTAAAGCCATCAGGGTGGCTTGTTTTGGGAGTTCCGTCTACACACGCCCTCACAGACGTGGGATAAAACCCGACCCCAAAGATGACAAGAGCCGCCGACCCAACCCCTGAGAGAGACCACATAGGTGGCCAAAGTCCGCCGGCAACGGCAGGCCCTGCACGGGCGTAGGTACCCGGACATTAGAAAATACCTCGTTTATTATTATTTCCAACGGGGACGCCGGCAGCCGGACGGACGATCCACCCGCGACTCTTGCGGGCCATTTCGTCCATTTCCCCAGTTCTCCCCTTGGGGAGATTGTGGTTGATCCAGCTCTCACGGCACCCCGTCGAATCTTCTTGTGTCCTTAATAAATCTAATTATCTGTTCCACCTTCAGATTGCTAATGTCTTCCTCGTATAGTCTGTCCGACCCTAGAAGTTCCCATCTGAGCAATGAGTACATGGGACATTCAGCCAGCAGGTGGAAGCTTGTTTCATCGCTGTCCATGCACTCTGGGCATTTTGGGTCGGTTTTCACTCCTATCACTGTCAGGTGTCTATTTAGTCGACAGTGTCCTGTTATGACTTCTATGGCGAGTCTCATGTTTCCTCTTGGGAGTTTCATGATATGACTCGTCGTTCTCTTATCCATGCCCTTGATGAAGATTTTCGACTGTCTCATTCCAGTCGAGGTCTTCCATCTTTGGTTGTTTTCTGCTTTTATTCTGTGGCTGATTACTCCTTTGGCGATTTTATGCGCAATGGGCAACCGGGGTTCCGGTCCCACAAAGTTTACGTCAGCACCTTCTCTGGCTAGTTCATCGGCCCGCTCGTTGCCAGGGTTTCCCTCATGTCCGGGTACCCAGGCAATCGTTAGGTCGGTGTTCTCGGCCAATCTATCTAATGATTCCTTACATTCCTTGACTGTTGCTGATTTTGTCTCCACTTTGTCAAGCGCTTTCAGTGCCGCCTGGCTATCGCTGTATATGGTCACCTTTCCCGTTATGGTCAGGTGTTTCATTATTTCAACGCATTCCTTTATGGCATATATCTCTGCCTGAAAGACACTTGCAAATCTTCCTAGGGGTATTGACCTGTCCATTTCAGTTCCGTCTTGGCATTTTATATGCACTCCGGATCCTGATAGATTGGTCAATTCCTTTCTTGAACCGTCTGTATAGCAGATAGTATTACTGGGATCTATCCGCCATTCTTCTCGTGTCCCTATATGTATTCTGTATTTTTTGTCAAAATTTCTCACCTTCTTGATAAGGTCATTATTGGATAGGATCATTGACAACTTTTCTTCGTAGTTCTTGCTTATGCTTGCATGACCTTTGTCCATGAAATTTCCAGTCCATAGGCCGATGCTTCTAAGTTTGAACCATTGTTCAGTGGCTCTTCTTTTTATTTCTAAGTCCAAGGGGTTCAGCCCTAATATGATCTCTAGCGCGGCTGTTGGTGTGGACCTCATCGCGCCTGTGGTCATGAGGGCTGCTAGCCTTTGGACTTTGTCTAGTTCTTTCTTGTTTTCACCTGTGGCAGCCTTGTGCCACCATACCAGGGCTCCATGCAGGATCCTTGGCAAAATTATTGCCTTGTATATCCATAGCACTACCGATGGTTTTATTCCCCAGGTTCTTCCTATAGTCCTTTTACACTGCATCATTGCCATTTTAGCTTTTGTGCATGTGTTGCTAATATGAGTCTTGAAAGTTAGCTTGCTATCCAGGGTTACTCCTAGATATTTCACCTCCGTAACTTTTTCTAGGTCGTGATTATCTAGTCTCACTGGTATAGCACTTTCTATTTTTCTCTTGTTGGTGAACAAAACTAATTTAGTTTTGTCGGGGTTCAGGTCAAGGCCTTTGCTCCTGCACCATACTAACGCTTCTTTTAGGCCTCTGTTCATGATTTCGCACATGACGCTGAGGACTTTTCCTGTGATTAGGACCACGCCGTCATCAGAGTAGACTTGCGTATATATGTGCATCCCGTTTATCTTCTTTATTAGTTCATCTATTAGCAGGCACCACAGTAATGGGGATAGGCATCCCCCTTGGGGGAAGCGTCGTTTTGCCACCACTCTGTGTGTTATTCCTGCTATTTCTGCCTGTATCTTACGGTGTTTAAGCATATTTTTCACCCATCCTGCTTCGGTGGCGTGGTCGGTAGTGCATCGGCTTTCGACGCCGGAGTCTCGGATTCGATTCCCGGTCGGGACAAACTTTGTGTGATGACATATGCGTTTGTACCGAAGTCTGGATGTTTCCTATGTATAATATGTATATACATATTTACAAAAAAAATGTATATAAGTATTTATATCAGTTTATCTAGTACTCATATCACAAGCTCTGCTTAGTTTGAGACTAGATGGCGTTGTGTGAATTGTCCTAACATATTTATTTATTTATTTATTTATCCTGATAGATCTCTGTCAATGCCCTCGCGGTTTAGGGTGTCCTCTATTGAGTCGGGGGTTGCTTTGTCAAAAGCGCCCTCAACATCGAAGAAGCAGCCTAGGGCGTATTCTTCGTTGCTTATTGATCTTTGCACTCTTAAAACCAGGCTATGTAGGGCCGTTTCAGTTGACTTTCCCTCCATGTATGCATGTTGGTTTAAGTGCAGTGGAGATCCGCTTTTCTCTATTTGTTCTCTTATTATTCTGTCTAGGATTTTCTCCAGTGTCTTCAGAATGAATGAGGAGAGACTGATGCATCTGAAAGACTTTGCCTCCTGATACGATATCTTCCCGGGTTTCGGGATGAAGACCCCTCTTACCTCTCTCCACATGCTTGGAATATACTTGGTTGTGATACTACTGTTATAGAGATTCAGTAGATCTTTGCCTATGTATCTAATTGCTGTCTGTAACATTTTTGGGAAGATTTCGTCTGGTCCAGCAGCCTTGTATGGCTGGAAGGCCCCTACGCTCCACTGTAAATGTTCTTCTGTAATGATTGCACTCGTCTCCTTTTCCGCTATGGGATTTAGGGTGGGCGGTGAGTTATCATCTATGTCTTCAACGCTTCCTGGAAAGTGTGTGCCCAGCATCACTTCCAGTATCCTTTTGGGGTCGGTGATGAGTTCATCTCCGTTCTTTATGCTTCCTAGTTTGCAGGTATTGCCCTTGGAAAACGTTTTCACCAGTCGCGCCGCGTCTGGGTATTTTTCAACCCCTGCGCAGAACGCTTTCCAGCTGTTTCGGTTTTCCCTTCTGCATTCTTTCTTATATATATTTCTGACTTTTCTATATTCTTGCCAGCTCTCATCATCATTCTTATCTAGGGCTTTTCTGAGAGCTCGCCTGGTCTTTTTTCTTTGCTTCTCTAGAGCCTTTGTCCACCAGGGTTGACCCTGCCCTGGACTTATCTCTTTTAGTGGGCATGCCTTGTGGTAGGCTTCCCTTAGAGCGGCGTCTAGTCTATTGGCTTCTTGTTCTATTTCTGTTGTGTCTCTCAGCAAGGTTACTGGACCTGGGCTCCATTTCTCCATTTGTTGTTCGTATGTGGCCCAGTCTGTTTTGCTTGCATTTCTTGTTAGGATCTTCTCTGTCTTGGCTTCCAGACTGAAAGTGATTCGTTTGTGGTCTGACATTGAATTGCTTTCGTCTAGCTCCCAGTCTTTAATATGTTGGCTGATCCTATCTGTTGCGATAGTGATGTCCAACACCTCTCGTCTTGCTCGGGTTACAAATGTGGGAGTATTGCCCACATTAAGAATTTCCAAGCCTGACGTATTAGGGAGGGGGTATGGTGTGTGTGTATTCCCCGGGCTGTCCAGGTTGCGGGGCCTCCGGCTTTCCGGCTGTACCTCCTGTGAGGTTGCAGCCTGGGTACCGCCCCCCCCGCTTGTGGGCAGCTCCGGGCGTGTGTGTAGCGCTTGTTGTGTGCTGTTTGGGTGGGCACTCCATTGGATCGGCCTACTTCCTTCCACCGGGGCCCCCTCATGGGCCTCAGATTGGTCGGTTTCTCCGCATCCAATGAGCGACTTGCCCTGTGTATTTGTGGTGTGCTTGACTGTCGGTGCTGTTTTGGCCGACTCGCCTCTAGGTCTGGCCTGGTTCTGGGCCGCCTCTTGTTGTCTCTTGCGAGCCTTGTTCCGCTTCCATTTGGATTTGGTCACCCACTCGCCTTCTTTTTCCTGTCCTTGATGCTCCCCAATCGACATATTTGTCAGGTCGTCCCCGAGAGTCTCAGATGTAGACCTACCGGGACGCACCTGGTCGCTTGGTTTCTTATTTTGTCTTTCTTTTATCTTTATGGTTTGCGATGATTTGCCCCCCCCCAGAATACGAGGGGCAGCCCGGACCACTAGATGGTCCAGGGAGGGATTCCCCGGTACTGGAAGTACCGGCACCCTCCTGGGGTAGTTTCTGTTGATCAGTCGCTTCCATATTGATGATTACCGGGGTTGCCGGTTTGTTGGATCGGGGGGATTGGGGAGGGGGTGTGGGATAGGAGGGGGATGGTTTGGACGTGGATAGAATTCTCGGCTATAGATTATTTGTTGCGTCTGTTTCTTATGGAATCAGACCAATAACAGGCGGCACCGCGTGAAGGAAGTCTTTAGCCTTGCTTTGGGGATCAACACGACTGTTGCGCTCTCCCCCAAAGCCATTCGCCAGACTCAGCATTGGATGGGTGCTGAGAATAGGAGTTACTCCAACCTATTGGTCCAGTTGTTCACGGTCTTAATTACCGTGGACTCGCCTTCCCAACTGCTTTGGATCCCCCCCGCCCAAAATACCTCGTAGTTGCTCTAAATACTATTTCTTTTGACACAGAAACCTTTACTTTGCGCCTATCAAGATTTAAATCAATCAAAATCAAAACAATGTCGTACACAAACACAGCGCCATTATTACATTAGGTAGGTGGTACCTACGCTATTATCAATAAAACGAACTATGAACGAGTTAATACCTACGTGCTATTAAGAGATTTTTTGGGGCTCTGTAGTTTACGTCTTGGAACTCTGATAGTATCGTCATGTCCGTCCGTCCATCCGTATGTCCATCCTCGGCTTTTCTCCCTAACGGTGGTAATTATTTTTATTCGAGTAGTTTAATAATTTTATTAGTCCTTGCGTTGCGACGAGATTACTTTCATCCCCAGCCACCACACCACTTATGTTAGTCAACTCCTAACACAGACAAGCTACTGCTACTTAGCTGGAGGAGTTATAAGGAATGCTAGTTTTACCTACTATTGTAATGTCATAAATATAAGTACATACCTGAGTAGAAACCTGGTACCTACGTAGGTACTTAATGACAACAGAGCGTTTTAATATCCGGAATCCAAGTCAATCTGAACCAGACAAGTCCCAGGCACAAAACTCAGTCAATTTCTTTCAGGACAAACATCATTTTAAACTTAAGTATTTTAGAAAATTAACGTTGAAACTCGCACCAAGAGTGATTTATTATTATTAATGGCAACAATAACTGGTGCGCATTGTGAACAGGGGTTCAGAAATGTCGGGGACGAATTACTTACTTGATAAATTCGTGTTCTGAGAGACGTCTCACAGAAATACAAGTGAAACATGACATTGGTTGACGTGCCCTACATTTTTTAGAAGGCCTATATATACTCGTATAAAAAGCGCCTACATAATACCTAGGCAGCTATATCTATATAAAAATAATCAAATAAATCTTGCGTGCCTTAGAAACTATATAGCGAATCGCGAAACCAGGAGGTTACGCATGCGTGAAAAGATGTAACAGGTAAAGAAATAATTTTAAATCAGACCCCTAATTTTTGCGTTTATTCGGTACTTGCCACTATTTTTGCTAATCGCCAAGAAGATGATATACCAGGTATATAGCAAAGCAGGCGAGAAGGGTTGCGTGCTGTAAGGCATCAGCCAACAAACGCCTTCATTCACCGACGTGGGATGAAACCCGACCCCAAGGATGCGGGATAAAAGCCGACCAACACGACAGAGACCACATAGGTGGCCTAAGTCCGCTCGGGCGCTCGAATGACCAACTGGGGCGCCCAAAAAAAAACAGTAAACATGATGGATCTGTATTTTACCGTGAAATATTTTTTATGATGAAATAGAAATTAAAATGGGTTGACGTAAATAAAGGTGTTTTCTGAAAAACATTTTTCCCGTAAAAGCGGCAAAATCCCGCCTGGACAGTTAACAAGCACCTCCATCACTGTCATTCCTTGTGACGTCACCCTAGCTAGGACAAAGGTACGGGACTTTTTATCCTGCCAAACATACAAACTTTTTTGCTGTTCTCGTAAATTTAGGGTAAAGTGGGTCGAAGGACACAGTTTGAAGTGTATATTAGTGTAGTCTACACCAGCGACACCTTCCCCTACTGCGTTTTATTTACGACACCATGTTGTATAGAAACTAAGTAGTGGCATCGGGCACGACCCGGGTACCGTGTGAATTGTTACCGTTTTTTGATAATCACTCTGCAGTCCGGGCTCCCATACCTATTCTATTCATGGCTATTATATCTACCTGAGTTTCTTGCTGGTATCTTCTCAGGAGAACCGACTTACCGAACCAGCTAAAGAATCATTTTCTAATGGTTATTTATGTACTTACTTAATTTAGTATTTTTATAATATTACTTGACAAAATTGTAAAATTTTGACATACATATGTGCTCTTTATGTGCCTAAACTGAATAAATGAAATTGATTCTTTGATTCTATTATAGTGTGACACGTCAGCCCCCCACTGGCGCGGAAAGTGGTGGAAATACTTTCCGCGCTTAGTGATAAAAACCTTTGTAACAGCTTAAATATAATAGCTACATCAAAACTAATCTGTGAAAATACAGCTGGTCGTGTATAGGTAGATGAAATGAAATGAAATGGTTTATTTATTTTGTATAGGTCACTAAATGGCTCTTACAAAAGTCAGTAAGTACTTAAAATAAAAAAATGTCATTGCTTCTATATTTACATGTACTGCCAGATTAGCAAAGCAATAAGTAGAACCGAGAGAAAGAACCTGGCAATAAAACTCTCGGTCACTCTTTTCAAATAATTGACTCATTTACACATTTTCTTAAGACTAAATGTGGACGAATGTACATTGGTCTCGTGTCAAAATCAAAAAGAGTGTATAATACAACAAAAAATTTATTATAGTCGCCTAAGTACAAAATATGCTACAATTACGGCATTTTAGGAGGCACCTGCACCATGCTCAAGCCAGACACTTTTATCATTAAGGTAATCAACTGTCTTAAAATATGCTTTTTGACATAATTTTTTTTTTAAATTTGACATAAGATGAAAGTTATCTATTTCAAAACTCGATCTATAAAACTTTCAGTTCAGGTATAAGTGAAATCCGAAATTAAAAATATAAAGAAATTTCTCCGAGGGTTCGGTATAAACTTCTTTTTGGGACGCTTTTCTTTTTAGTGGATAAGGCACAAGTAAAATAAAATGTGTAAGTATTATTTAACTGGTAATCAAAACAACCTTCGCTTTGTACTAAAATAATCCTGAGTAAAAATACTGATTGTGCAGCAAATAATAACCTCAAAGTGTATTTATTTAAGCAGCAATTTAAGTTCGTGGTGCAAATTTAAGATTTGAAAAATGTATATTTCCTCATTTTAAAAAATAGCCTGTTGAAGCTTAAGATCTGAGAAGTATTCTGCCGCAGGATTTTTTTGAATTCGATCAAAACTCACCGAGATAAAAAAAAATGAATTTGACCATTTTTGCGCTTTAAAATGGTTGTAACTTTTTTATAACGCATGTTTTCGAAAAAACCAAAAGAGTAAAAGTGTCTTATTTTGCCCGTTTTACCCTTAGAAATCATTTTCCAATATCAAAACCAACTTTTTATCAGTTTACAAATTGATATGTTTATAACAATTAATAGCCCACCGGCACAGATTTGGTTTTCTTACCAATTGACTCCTCTTGGTCCAAGGTTTACAAAAAGTACAAACTTGTATAGGCGCAATTATATTTTCAGTGATTGGTCAGTCATTTTAGTTTTTCAGGGGGTTTGCCGCTTGCCTACTAATGCTATATTTTTAATCAAAGTAACCTTAAGTAGCCCATTATTTTGATTCTCAACAATATCTAGTTCAAACAAACCCTCACCCTCGAACCAAACACCGAAACACCCAATCCATCCCTCCAACATTACAAGTGACTCTTTAAAATCCATAAATACCTCCAGCATTGTATTGCTATAGACATTCCACTCATTTGAAGCCTTCTCGAGATACTTCGAGAGTCACTCCGCAAAATATTTCAGCCTTTGATTGAGTTCTTGCCACTTCTTGTGTAGCACTTTTTGAGCTGTAGACTGATAGATTTTGTTACCTATATTTTTTAATCAAAAAATTCAAGAGGGTATTTATTTTCAAGATTCTTTTACTATCTATACCTAACCTACCTAAGTATACTTACTTTTATATAAAAGACTTTGTTTTGACTTTGTTATAAGACTGGCAGTATTGACACGTTGTATCACATTTATTTGGCTTATTTAGTTTTCTCTTAATTAATTCGTATTGTAGTTATAGTAAACACAGCTACGTTCATTTCTCGGATTTTGCTGTTTTCTTTGAGACAGTCTTGATAATGGCTCGTGAGTAGGTGAAACATATGTCGACGTTTATAATGTCTTCTATTTAGCGAAATTAGTGCAATTATCTAAAAATTCAACATCATATTTTCCAGTGTTTTATTGTAAACATCTTTTTTTGTTAAAGCCAGTACCTTACTATATAATAAATTGAAATAAACCTCACATTAATTTTCCGCCGTCGAACACTTTATAAACATAGATATGTATCCCGATACCAAAATGATATCCATTTGTTAGGTCGCGTGCCGCAGGTAAATAATTTTGGCAGTTAGGACTTGGCTCCACTGGGAGCGATAGTAAAATGAACGCCTATTTTTTACATTATTTTATGTTTCGAACTGGAGATATTTAGTGGTGGTATGTCAAATGTGTCATGGCAGTTGGAATTTCGGTTTGAATTACAGAGTGGTTATGGATTTCCTATATAGGGCGCGGTAACGGCAATAGACTTGCTTCCCAACTCCGTGAAACCAACAAAATTACTAGCCAAGTGTGGATTTGTTATGCACTCTCCTTGCCTACCCCTTCGGGCATGTAGTCATGATCCTTATATTATTATAATGTATGTAAGTACGTATGTATTTTATGTTTTTGAAATAAAAAACTGCAAAATACAAAAGGCATAGATTTTTTTTGCAATTACTATTTATTCACTTATTTCTAAGACAAACTGGCTTGATAATTTGGTTTTAACAGAAATATCTCTTAGACTATTCGACATTCTATTAAAAACATAATATAAAAATACCTGTGCTTAGTATTTACTTTAGCTAAAAACAAGTAGGTACCAAGATAATACTCGTAATATGTGTACACTTGTCGATATAAGGAAATATAGATAAGTAGCTAGCAGTGGCACCAATCCTTACCTCGAACTTTAGACACAAAGGTCGGTAAACCAGCTTAGTTAAATGAAATCTCAGATTTGTTATGCCAGAGTACAGACCTATTCATATTTTTATATTTTATTGTACTGTAGTAGATTTTCATTATATTAATCTCTAACAGATATATAGCCTGTGAGATTGGGTAGACGCAAACGTAGTAGATCCGCGGTAGACACAGGTACACAAAAATGTCTTCACCCCATTTAAATGGGATCTATAAGTGCTTCGGTGGCGTGGTCGGTAGTGCATCGGCTTTCGACTCCAAAGTCTCGGGTTCGATTCCCGGGTTGTATCATAGATTATTTGTGTGATCCACAAATGTTGTTTCGGAGTTTGGGTGTTCTATGTAGGTCTCGTATTTAGAAATATTTAAGTGTGTTTATCAATTGTTTTTTTATTTGGGTGCAAAGGGGCTCTACCAACATCTATAGGGCCCCAGCGACCTCACCTGCTAGTGGCGCACCTGCTGATAAACGGACGAGGCTCGTTAATTTACGGTACCTATGGAGTGGCTTCGGCCCCTACGTGGGTACCAGGTGGTACAACAGTGTTGGTCCGGGGGGGTACTACCGTGCAGCTGTGCTAAAGCCCCCCAAGTAACCCAGCCCAGGCTGGGTTGCGTTAGGGGTTCAGCAGCTGCACCGCCGGGCCCGGGGCGATGTATGGTGCAGCAGGCATGGGACCAGTGGGGGCGAAACGGAGTCTAGTGTGGGTGGTGTGGGTCGATTCGCCGGCCAGGGAGACCCTTAGCAACGGCGTTGCCGCGGCCGCCCGCAACACAGTCATGGGGCCCGCCTGGGGCCAACCACCCCAGGAGGCTGCCCCACATGTTGCGCATAATCCTGATGTGGGATCGCCGCTCCGGGTGGTAACCGGTGTGGGGTAGCGGCGGCCTTGCATCAGGGGGGTTTGGGAGCCCTTCCGTCCGGCGGGTCGGCTCCGACCTAACCACACGGTTCTAGACAAAGCTAGCCCCTGCGCTTTGTCACTTACTGCTGCACCAAATGTCGCCCTGTCTTCATGCTTCTTCTTCAAAATCTACAATGGCAGTGCAACAAAAAAGAAATAAACGTTACACAGCGGCCCTAGGAAACCCCACAACTTCACATTTCGAGGTGGAGTTCACTAACGTCCGTGGACTCCATGCGAACCTCGATACCGTCCACCACCACCTTGAGACGGCACGGCCCGCTGTGATGTTCCTCACGGAGACACAAATACGCCGCCCTGACGACACGTCTTACCTGTGTTACCCCGGCTATGTCATCGAGGAACAATTTCGAGACAAAGCCGGGGTGTGCGTGTTCGTTAGGGCGGATGTTTGCTGCCGCCGGTTGCGCTGCCTAGAGAACCCCTCCAATTCCGTCCTTTGGCTGCACGTAGACCATGGCTCTATGAGCCAGATCTACGTGTGCGTCTACCGATCCCACACAGGGGATTCTGAGACAACAAAGCTCTTCCAGTACCTCAGCGAGACGGCTGATGAAGCGCAGGTGCGGTTCCCGAACGCTGACCTAGTGTTTCTGGGGGACTTCAATGGCCATCACATTGAATGGCTGGGGTCCCTCAAGACTGATCATGCGGGTAGAGCCGCCCATGCGTTCGCTCTCTCCCACGGTCTGACCCAGATGGTATGCGGGATCACCCGGATACCAGACAGGTCAGATCACGCGCCCGCTCTGCTGGATCTACTGCTGACGAGTCGCCCAGCCCAGTACAGTGTTTCGGTAGGAGCCCCACTGGGTAGTTCCGACCACTGTGTTGTTCACGCTGGCATGAAGGTGTCACCTCCTGCACGTCCTGTGCAAACGTCACGACGACTATGGCACTACTCGTCAGCGGATTGGGACGGTCTACGCGATTATTTTGCGTCCGTCCCCTGGAGCCAGCGCTGCTTTGTAGGAAAGGCTCCTTCGGATAGTGCTTCTGCTATTGCTGGCGAGATCAGTTTAGGGATGGATTATTACATCCCTTTCACTGATGTCGCCAGTATCCGCAGAGCCCGTCCCTGGTTCGGGCGAGATTGTGCCAAAGCTGTTCGACAAAAACAGTCGGCATATCGCGCCTGGATCAGGGCCCGGGCTGTGCGCGACCCAAACGTGGGCCACCTCAAAGCAGCGTACAACCGGGCCACAAAGTCGAGTAAGAGGGCCTTTAAGAGAGCGGATGCCCAGCGCGTCGCGCGGCTTGGTCAGGAGCTCACTTCCCATCCCACGGGCAGCCGTGGATTCTGGCAACTGGCCAAAGCCGTGCAATCTAACTTTTGTCAGCCCTCGCTGCCACCGCTGCGTTACCCAGATGGAACACTGGCTCACAAAGCCCAAGAGAAAGCGGATATGCTCGCAGACCTCTTTGCGGCTAATTCCCGGGTCGACGACCGTGGCCTGCAGCCCCCCGCCATCGCCAACTGTGGCCACACAATGCCTGATATTGTTATCAGGCAATGTGATGTACGGGCAGTGCTGCGGTCACTCGACACGCGGAAAGCCAGTGGCCCTGACGGCATTCCGGCGGTGGTGCTACGAAAATGTGCAGCTGAGTTGTCTCCAGTATTAACGCGTCTGTACCGCCTGTCATACTCTTCAGGGCTCGTGCCGGAGGTCTGGAAGGAGGCGAACGTACAACCGATCCCCAAGAAAGGGGATCGGTCCGATCCAGGCAACTATCGACCCATAGCTGTCACCTCAGTCATTTGCAAGGTGCTTGAGCTCCTTATAAATAAGCAGCTCATGCAATTCCTAGAGGATCACTCGCTAATCAATGATCGACAATACGGCTTCAGGCCAAAGCGATCAACGGGTGATCTTCTGGCATTCGTAACGCATGTCTGGGGTGGGGCTATGGAAAGGCACGGCGAGTCCTTGGCTATTAGCCTGGACATCGCCAAAGCCTTCGATAGGGTCTGGCATGCTTCGCTCCTTTCCAAGCTTCCGGCATATGGTCTACCTCCTCAACTGTGCAGCTGGATTGCCAGCTTTTTAAACGAGCGCCGAGTGCGGGTCCTCTGCGATGGCCAGGCTTCTCGCTTCTTGCAAGTGAATGCCGGGGTACCGCAGGGGTCCGTACTATCACCAACTCTCTTTCTTCTGCATATCAATGATATGCTATCCCTCGGGAACATTCATTGCTATGCAGATGACAGCACACTGCACGGGAGTTACTCGGTTCGTCCGACGGCGGGGCGATCTGAGATTGAGGAGGAGAGACGACGACTCGTGGCTGATCTCGACCGTAACCTCGACAGTATCTCTCAATGGGGTACCGAGAACCTGGTCGAGTTCAATGCCCGCAAAACACAGGCGTGTGCATTTACTGCGAAGAAATCCCCTTTCCTTCCCCTACCCTCTCTTCAGAATGCATTATTACCAATGAAGGACAACCTTGATATCCTTGGCATAGACGTTCGTCGAGAGCTCAATAATAAAAACTACATCGAAAGATGTATAGGGCTAGCTTCGCGGAAACTAGGAATACTGAATAAGGTAAAGAGATTCTTTACACCGGACCAGAGGTGTCTGCTGTACAAGACGCAGATTAGACCCTGCGTCGAATACTGCTCTCACCTCTGGGACGGCTCCGCGAAGTATCTGCTGGACGCTCTCGACGCTATGCAGCGACGGGCTATCCGTATTATTGGTTGTCCGGAGGTAACGGGAAGCCTTGAGCCGCTAGCTCAGCGCCGAACAATAGCTTCCTTGGCCGCATTCTACCGTATTTACCACGGCGAGTGTTCTGAAGAGCTCTTCAATCTGATCCCACCCTCTTCCTTCCGATCCCGAACGACTCGTGCCGGGCAGAGATGCCACCCCCACACAGTGGATAGCATGTTCGCGAGAACCGAACGTTTTAAACGTTCGTTTCTCTGCCGAACGATAGTGGCCTGGAACGCCCTGCCTGTGCACGTGTTTCCTCCCACATATAATCCTGGGTTCTTTAAGCGGAGCGTGAAGAGGCACATCAGTAGGTCGTCAAGTTGAGGGCCACTCTCAATAGTAATGTGTGCTGTGAGAGTGGCCCACAATCGCTAGACGTCGTCACGACTTACCACCAGGCGGGCGGCGTCAATTTGGCGAACCAAATATAAAAAAAAAAAAAAAAAAAAAAAAAAAAAAAAATTGTCTAGATCCCATAACACAAGCTTATAGCTTAGTTTGGGCTAGATGACGTTGTGTGGGGGAATGTTCAAAATATTTATTTATTTATATTAGATGATATCTTATTAGACAGACACAAATCACGTATTTATCCTCGAAGGTATAGACAGAGGAGCTTATTACGCCCAGGTTTCGTCATTTACTTCGTTAACGTAGATATTACGTAGAATATGTGGTGAGCCTTAATAGGCTCGTGGTCTAGTGGTAACTGACAATGTTAACACATTGCAAAGATTAATCAACATCGAGTTAGGCCGGTCTTACGATGGGTGACCATTTCTTAAGACAATGGGCGTTTTCACATTGCACGATATCGTCACGATAACTTACCTTAAATTACTGCTGCTACTTCGATATCGTACACGATATCGTCACGATATTATGGACGATATCGTGTGTCGTTATCGTGCAATGTGAAAACGCCCATTGAATGAGACTCCTCCGTGCCTCGAAGAGCACGTTAAGCCGTTCGGTCCCGGTTGTCATACTATGGCAGTCGTCAGGGGTAGTTGGAGCCCTAAAAAATCCAACTACAGAACTTCGATATCGTCCATGGGTTGTGGAGGTCAGATGGCAGTCGCTTCACGGGAAATATCGAAGTTCAGCGGAATCGCAGTTAGACTGAAAAACCGGCCCCAACTGCGTTGGGAAAAAGGCTCGGTAGATGATGATGTGGCGACCCTGTTGCCGTCTCCGGGGACTGGGTATATTTAAACTCACCTCGTCTGTTTTGTTGGTGAGGGTGAGGATGACTTAGACCCTGGAGAAGTTGGTAGGGCCCCTTAGAATAGAATAAAATAGAATAATCTTTATTGTACACCAATATAAATAAATATGAGAAACATCGTATGAAAATGAATGGCGGCCTTATCACTAAAAGCGATCTCTTACAGGCAACCTTTGGATGGACATAAATGGTAAGAAATAAGATGTGAAAGTAGGTAGTCATTGGTGTTTGAGTAAATTTAGTGAGGAAACGTAAAAACAATCTTATGGAGACAATACTAATATCATAAGAAAAATATAAGTAAATAAAGAAATTTAAATAAGCACCTTATTTTATGCCAAAAATACTCTTGTAGAACTAATTATGTTAAGAAATTTCATGGGTAGTCAAACTGGACATCATGGGACCTCCAAATACATATAGAACCCGCTTGGGGACAAAACATTTCTTTTGACTAAACACGGGGTCTGTCTAGTCTCCGTTGTGCCTAAGCGGGTTCTATAAGTATATTTTTAATTTTTTTATTTGTTTATTTCCAAAGTAGGCATTATATTTTTAACTTATATACGAGTATCTATCTCGCCAAACTGCAGACGCAGTTTGTTGGCAAGCTTGCACTCCTTAACTATTTACATAATTAAAATAATACCTAATATCTAAAAAGTATGCTATATAATTTAACTAGCGACCCGCCCCGGCTTCGCATGGGTGCAATGTATACTATGTAGCATTTCAGTCTTAAAATTCAAATATCCCAATGCAATTTATGCTTTCGATTGTCGGCACTTGGTGGAACTTATAGTAATACATTTTTGAAAAAAACTCACTTGTACACCATTCCACAAATATTTTATTTTCTGACCGGTTTCGCCTTATGGCATCATCAGAGGTGTTCACTCCTACTTAATCCACACACATAATTCACTTTTATAACACATTTTCTACTAATATTATTTATTTTTACTTTCAGAAACTACTTCGTTAATATTATGTCATTAAACTGAGTACCCACTATACATTTTAAAATTATAAACGTGGGTGTACCTAAATAAGGTTAAGGAGGCCGTATTACAAATTTACCCCAATTTTGAAGACAAAAATTTCTCATTTTTTGGGGTAAATTTGTAATACGGCCTCCTTAACTTTATTTAGGTACACCCACGTTAATAATTTTAAAATGTATAGTGGGTACTCAGTTTAATGACATAATATTAACGAAGTAGTTTCTGAAAGTAAAAATAAATAATATTAGTAGAAAATGTGTTATAAAAGTGAATTATGTGTGTGGATTAAGTAGGAGTGAACACCTCTGATGATGCCATAAGGCGAAACCGGTCAGAAAATAAAATATTTGTGGAATGGTGTACAAGTGAGTTTTTTTCAAAAATGTATCCCAATGCAAATATTTGTATGCTATTTGCATTGGTACCATGTGCGTACCTCAGAGTGCACGTTAATACGTTGGTCCCAGTTGTCATACGAAAATCTATGGCAGTCGTTACGGGTAGTTGAACCCGAAGAAATCTAAATATACTGGTCTAACTGCAATACTTCGATATCGCCAATGGTTGTGGAGATCAAATGGCAGTCTCTTCACAGAAAATGTCGAAGTTTAGCCAAATCCGCAGTTAAGGCTAAGTGGACCCTAGACTCCGAGGTGTGAAACTTCGATTGCGACTGGGATGAACGCTAGGAGGAAGGAAGGAAGGAAAGTACCTAGAAGAGTTTGATTGATTTATTGTTTGTTTAGTTGATCGTATTAATCTCAGGAACAACAGGTTCGATTTGAAAAAATATTTTTATGTTTGGTTTAAAGTCCAGAAGGTAGACTGGATAAGAACACGCTAAAGAGAAGGGTAGCCTAGTTCGCACTGCTTTAGTAATTTAGTAGAGTAGCGTGTAATTTAGTGGCTAAATTACTCGCTACTACACAGAAATCGTTCGCATTACGGTTTAGTACAGTACACAAGTGAGTGGTGGCGGCCACTAATGAACTCGACTAATCAACAGGTTCGGACTTGTTTAGCCGGTGAACCAGTGAGAACGGATGCGTGATGGGAGGCGCTACTCGCCCGAAAAAATAGAGTAAAATGGATTGACTCGACTAAATCATTTACTAAATTACTCGACTAAATTTTTTTAGTTCGCACATATTTAGCTACTAAATTACTCGCTAGGTACTCTCCTAAATTACTAGCCTAATGCGAACTAGGCTTTAGCACTTGCACCGCATGCAAGGATAACTTGGGCCCCAGAGATATTGATAGATCAACTTAGTACCCGTGAAACCAAGAAGATACTTTTTAAATGTTGGCGAGGTGTTTATCATAACATTGTATCATTGTCATATTATATTTAGAGCTCTGCCCCTCTCATCAAAAGAAACTCAACATGAAAAAAAAATTAAACCAAGGAAAATTGTGCCAAATTTCCTTGCTGCACACATGCAGGCTGACGGACGAAAGCAAAATTGTCTAGTCTCAAAATCTCGTAGACGCTTTGCTCGTTCGGTCAATTATATTAATTATCGATTAACAAAACAAGTGGAAATATTAATCTGTTGAACGGTTTACGTTTCCAGTAAAAAAATATCCCTTCCAAATCTACTCGTAATTCTAAAACAACACGTTGTAGGTTCATTTCTACCAATTTGGAGTTCACGCCCATAATTACCCCCAACCCTAACGATTTCAGTAATGGACAAAACAAAATCACGCTTCTTATAGCGTGGCCGCGTGGGGTACCTAAAACATAATTCATTTATTTTTCCCCCGGATTCGAGGGGCTTTCCTGATTATGACGGGAACATTATTTTATACACATATTGTGGTTTCGTGTGCGGCCTAATTATTTTTCCAATACTTATATGACTGGCAATATTTTTGTAACTTGCTTGTGCACGTTTCTGGCGTATTGATTAGGATGACCTTTCCGTTTCGCGAATCATCCCTGTCTGAATTAGGCTAGAAATAGTATTGTGTTGCCTATAATAAGCTTGTAATTTGAAAATGGAATCTTTGCTATTAAACTTTACTTTTTAAATAACTTGTAATTTGGTACCTACCGCCGTAATATATAGCTATACATTTGAAATTTTAGGAGTACTACACTGACATCATATCCTGGTATTTAGACTTTCTAGCTCTATACAGACCGAATTTATGAGGGTACGAAAAAACGTCGAAATGTTTCGAAAAAAGGTAGGTAGGTAGGACTTAGTGCCCTGCGCTTGCCCTGCGCTTCGCTGTCTCGTCTTGGCGGGACCACTACCGTGGTCCCAGATTTTAATTACTAGGAAACTGTTGAGAGAAGGTAATTTAGAAAATCATAGGTTTGGTTCTTATTTCAATATAATTTATAAGGTTCTTATCAACCTCTTCGTGGCCCAAGATGCTATGATAAGTAACTATATATATAAATACCTATAACATGTCTCTGCCAAGATATCTTTACCAGTACGCAGTGCACCTTATTAGTTCGAAGGCCTGCAGATAGGTATTGCAGGTATGTAACATCGGTCCTGACTGTTTATTTAGGTTCAGATTACAGAATGGTTATCGATTTTCTATTGTATAATAGTGCCCAGTCACAGGCTTGACCGCTATAATATGTGATCTACGAGTACAAAGCTACTAGCAAAAAGTGGGTGTATAATGGACATATCTTTGATTTGATTAAAAGCTGCTTAACAAAGTTGTCTTAGGATGGACGAGCTTTAACATTTTTCATCAAATCTTAAAGTACGCTATAACAGTTCTGAAGTTATAAAAGGTAGGTAGTAAAAATGATTTTTTATGCTTAATAGGTTTCGGAACATGAAAATTATAGGTACTTACCTACAGATAGACGGTCAAACTTTCCTATTATTATGTAGTAGGTACTATTAGTCAATGATCCTATGATCATTGACTATTGGAAATAACTACCTTATATACTAGCCTTGATAATTCTATTTTTTTTTGTAGGTTAGTATTTTTTTTGAACTTTCTCACACAACGTCATCTAACCCAAACTATGCTACGAGTATAAGCTTGTGCTATGGGATCTAAACAACTGATAAACATACTTATAATAAATGTAAATAAAAAATACATACATAATTTAAACTCCGAAAAAAACATTTGTGGTACACACAATTATTTGATTCGACCCGGGAATCGAAACCGAGACTCCAGAGTCGAAAGCCGACGCACTACCCACTATTTCACCGAAGCACTATACCCACTATGTCGCCGAAGCATTTACTTACATATAAAATCACGCCAATTTCCTACTAGGGTAGGCAAAGATCACAGATTCCTACGATCCTGGCATTGCTGTACTTTTTTCGTTTCGTCAACTTTCATTAGTGCCTTTTAGTTAGGCGTTTATTCAACATGGCGGCGGCTGCGCTCCACATGATGCTGGATTGCAGCTCTCGCTACATTCCACGGTACCATAAATTATGGTGACACTTATTTTTCGCACACACACATGTCACGCCTATATCCCCGAAGGGGTAGGCAGAGGTGCATTACACACCCACAATTTGCCAGTATTTTTAGTCCCACGTAACAGGGGGCAAGCCTATTGTCATCACCGGGCACATCTATAATGGGTTATGTCCAAAATGGCCGAATGAATTTAATAAAAAGTAGCAGCTATATGTATCTATTGTAATTTTGAAAAATAATTGGAACCCGTTGCCTTGCGATGAAATGTCGATGAATGGCAACAAAATCTTACGTGCCAGCTAGCAGTTACGCTATGGCACAGCCAATTTAGTCCTGGGCCTGTCAGACGTTTATGGGCGTTAATTTTTCACTACTTACTAACCAACATCTAAGTTATCTTTTTTGTGTTTCAAACATAATTTTCGATTTGCCACTAAAACTTCGTGTCATTGTAATCATTTACCGCTTGTTTGAAAACATCATTTGTCTCTGTCGAGATGCTGTCTTCTTACATTATATATAATTATATTATCTTGTAACGTGAAAATGATTAGCTAAATAATTACATTATATTATAATGTTATCAATTTTGATTGGTCATGGTCATGTTATAAAAATTGCGTTGCAAAAATTAAAAGTGGACGAGTTTGTAACAATAGAGTCGCCTCCGATTTCGTGGGACGAAAGAAATATTAGCAAAATGTCGGTGTATAATGCCTCTAACCCTTTTGGGGAACAAGTGTGATTGTGAGCGTGTCTTTACTTTTTTTTCAATGAATAAATGGATACCTAGTGATCGCAACACCCTGGTTGAGTGGCCAAGTCTGCTGTTTTAACTACTATATAGATATTTTTTTACCCTTTTTCTAAGTACGCTTATACTCGTACAATGAAATTTTTGTTCACTGAATCGGATAGTGATCGCAAACAACCAGCATCAAACTGGCCAAGTCTGCTATTTTAACTACTATATAGCTAATATTATACTACTTTTCTACTACGATTATATGACGATTGATTAAAGAGTCAGTAGTTCGCAAAATCTGTAATATTTATTTATAGGTACTTAAAATTGAAATTTGCAATTGAAACTCGCAAACGACCACTTGTATATGTCACTTCAAGCAGATTACAAATCAAAGATAATACTTAGTGTGGTGTGCAGGCAAGCCATTGGCAACATTTTATGCCACGATCGTGTTAGTAGACTACGAAACCTGTAAATTTTGACTGCAGCCTGGTTATTGCATATTGCCACTCTAAAGTCTGTTGCAGGGCGTCTCTGGTTCACACGCAGAAGGTATTTTCAGTGGCCCCCGGAGGAGCTGGTATATACTAAGGAACAGCCTCTTCTGTCGGTAGATGCAACGCGTGCCGCAATTTTTTTATTGTGCTCTTTCTCTGATGAATGTAACAATAAGTCGTTACAAAATCACGAGCCCACAAAACGTCCAATCCGTACGCTCCAGTGGACATTTAAGATAAAATTTAGCGTCCACATAAATGGTGGAACATTGAGCTTGATGATAATGGTTCCCTTTATGGGCTTAATAAGGGTTCCTAGAACAGATGTTGTCATTATTAGAGGTAGACCAATATAATCTCCACATTCCACTGATATTTTAAACGCAAAAGGTTTTTGAATGACCGTGTCTGTTTTACGCAATAAATTGGTAATTTTAGGATAATTGAAATAACCAAGTTACCAACTCCTTGTAAAATATAATAGCTAACTGCCAGCGACAGTCCTTTTAAAATCAGTACATCATTTCCGAGATTAGACGGAGCTAACATACAGACCGACGGACAGACAGAAATTTTGAAAAGGAGATTTGTATGTGGGTAGTAATGTATATACTAGTATACGTATACGTAAGTATAATGTAAGTACCTACGAGTAATGTATATACGTTATTTGTATATATATAGCCCCTATATAATATAAATAAAACGTACAAACTCGGGAACAAGTATCTACACTGTATACGTATCTCTAGCTATTTGACACGACCTGGGATCGAACCCGCCGTTCTCCTCAGACAGTAAACAATGAAACTTTATAACGAGTAAGTATAAGAATATTAAGAAAGAAAATATAAATAAATTATGAATAAATCACATAAACTGATGTCATCGGCAGGACTCGAAACCACGAGTGGCCTTTCCCTAACAGGGGGAATGCTCTGACCACTGAGCTACGATGACCAATACAGACAACATCGAATTATTGCTTTATATCATATAAGATATGAGATAGGTATAAGATTTCATGTGAATTTTCTTCAAATTTTATAACTTTACCTAACGGATAGAATAGATGAAGTTTATGGTTTTTCAATATTCATTTCAAGTTACAATGTTGAATCTATGTAGGATATAAAACAAATTCCTAAGCCTCAGTTTGTTTAGGCGAGCGAGCCTTTCGGGAAAGTTGTCGTCAGACGACGTCAGACGCTGGGGTTTTATCGGAACTCCGCAATAAATCTTCTACCCTTTGTCTTGACCCATAGTTTTGGGATCGAAGGGATTAATAGGGTAAAAGTCTTTGTGTCAGCAAATGCTTAATTAACTCGGCTAGTTCAAGATTTTTACACAGTTGCGACTTTATTCATGAAGTTAATTTATTAACGCTCATCAACATCATCTCAGCCCATCTGACACCCACTGCTGGGCTTAGACCTCCTCCAAAGAGGGGGAAATTTAGCCTACATATACCACCCATATTTATTCTTATTTATGTAATTTTGGTGTACAATAAAGAGTTTTCTATCTATCTATCTATCTATCTATCTATCTATCTATCTATCTATCTACCACCCTGGCCAGACGGGTTGGTGCAATAGGGTTGTGTGAGTCGGGGGGGGGGGGGGGGGGCTTGGGTCGTCAGGAACAAAGTTCTTTACCCAACTGCAAAGCAACCCAACCTGGCTTTAGGGTACTTTTCGTTTTACTCCGGCTCGTTTGACTCGCCGAGCATTTTTAGTCCCATGTAATAGGAGTCAAGCCTATTGCCGTCACCGGGGTCATTTATAATGGGTTATGTCCAAAATGGCCGAATGAATGTAATAAGAAGTAGCAGCTATATTGTAATTTTGAAAAAAATGTGAAACCCGGCGTTAAATAATGAGTATAATTTGCTAAACCTTCGTCCATCAGTCAGCAGATGCCCCTTCTTACTCTGCGTTGTTAAGATTAGTCAAATTGTTTCGTAATTAGTCCATTATATTTAAATACCTTTCTATACCGAAAGACGACAATTAAAAACAAGACTTGCGGCCATTTAACGCACCGCTAAAGCTTTTTAAAACAAAGGAATATTTGCGTAATTTTCAGGGTTGACAATTTAAAGGCACACAATATATACACAACCACGCCTCTTTTCCTGAAGGGGTAGGCAGAGACATACCGTTGTTGTTGGTCAGTCTTGATGTTTACCGAAAACTTGTCACCGCTTTTTTCATGCCTGCCAAATTCTCCTTTATTGATCGAATCGGCAGGTGCACCACTTGCAGGGGATAGGTTCGTAAACTCTGCTAATCGATAAAAAACCTACGGAAATAGGACTACCACTTTTGGTTTTTAAAGACATAAAATAATAAGTATTTATTGACAGTTATTGTCATACAAACATCTATGACAGTTGTTAGGGTTAGTTGAGCCCTATAATAAACATCCGACTGGGCTAACTACAGAACTTCGATATCGCCCATAATGGGTGGCATGGCAATCGCTTCATGGAAATATCGAAGTTCAGCCGCCAGCAGTTAGACTGGAAAGCCGACCCCAACTAAGCTGGGAAACGGCTCAGTAGATGATGATACCTAAGTATCTAGTATATTTTTATAACCAATTTAATAAGATTGATTTAATAAGATTGAAAGCTTGGAACACTTGCACGTGTTTTTTATTTGAAAGTGACAGTTACATCACTGAGTTGTCAACTTGAGAGCCACTCAATAGTATTGTATACAATGAGTGTCACTTTCCATCAGACGAGCGGACTCACCTTGGAGAGCTATTTTTTTTTATTTTTTTTTATATTTAGGTCGACAAATTGACGCCACCCGCCTGATGGTAAGCTGTGGCGACGTCTGGCGATTGTGGGCAACTCTCACAGTACACAGGAATACTATAGAGAGTGACCCTCAACTTGACGACCCAATAATGTGCTTCTTCACGCTTCGTTTAAAGAACCCAGGGTTATATGTTGGAGGAAACACGTGCGCGGGCAGGGCGTTCCAAGCCACCATCGTTCGGCAGAGAAACGAACGTTTAAAACGCTCAGTTCTCGCGAAGACGGTTTCCACGGTACGAGAGTGACATCTCTGCATATTTAATAAGAAACACAATAAAAGGAAGACTGCCTACCTAAGAGACCTAGTTCACCAGGAAACAAGAGATGACAAACATGTTAACAGCTAACTTAAGTTCATAATATTGACTCTAAAATATTAGTCAACAATCCTACTCCAAAAACACGTCTAACATGGACACAAAACCAACTTCAAATTACCGGAATGAGACCAAATAATTGTCGGAGTGGGACCAAATTGAAATGAGACCACTTGGAGAGTAGTAGCTTTCAATTAAAGATATGACAAACAAAACATAAAAAAACTCGGTCTAATTGAGAAATTAGCTCCTCTTTTTTGGAGGTTGGTTAAAATAGTGTACGAAAAGTTCGAGATATAATTGTTATGAATAATAAATAAGTTACCTAGGACTATTGAACCCAACGATATCTAGTCTCAAACTACATAGCCTCCTATAGTGTGCAAAGCAATTTTTTTGCAGATCGTATAGAAATAAAAGCCTAAAGCGCTGAAAATTCTAAGCTGCCTATGTATTGATTCTGTTTTCGAAGCATTACTTTTTTTTGTACAAAATCCCTTTTCATAATATCATTGGAAAAATATCCAGGATGCTGCTAGAAAAAGTTAGTAAGAAATATTTTGGAAAAGTTATTATATTTTTCAAATAGACGTTAACAAAGAAATCCGTGACCTTTTCACTCGAGTAATTCCTCTTGGGTCTCTGGTAATATTAATATTACTGTATAACTAGAAATCCGCCCTGGTTTTGCCCGGATTATTTTACTATAAAATATTGTGTAACTTTTGCAATCGAAACGCTTAATCGATGCTGCTCAGGACCAGAAGGCTGGCTATTTTCTGACCCAAAGAATAAGTATCGTCACAGTCAGCAATGACGCGGAGGATTTTTTAGACTATATTTTGTAGTGTACATATATTTAGGAAATAATTACGTATAATTATAATTCTTGATTGTAAAAAAATCACCCATGCATTATTTCACCTGCATAAGCGCTGACAAATGTGGGTCTGCCCAGCCCACGTCAGCATAAGCGGAGAGGAGACCACATTAATCGCAGATGTGGCGTGTACTAGCACACATTTACCGCTGGGGGCCACTGGAAATACCTTCTGCTTGTAACCAGACACGTCCTGCAACGGACGTTAGAGCAGCAGCGGCCTTGGGCCGCGGAATAAAAAAATAAAAAATAAAAAAAGCACACACTTACGATTTTCCTGTCCATATACCTACCTACTTTTGCTTTCTCCTTATGTATCTTGTGTTCGCCATGTCTGTGTGACACATGAATTAAACGTAATTTTTCTTTTGTTTTGTAATAAATATAAAACGGTTCTTTATACTACAGATAAATGCAATCGTGAACAAACAAATACAGTGTGGACCTTTGTTTTATACAGACAGACAGAAATACATCATGCATGTAAGTTTTGATGCAAAGTAGACTTTATTTGTAAAAGTGTTCTCGAGGCGTAAGCGGAATTCTGCATTTGTGTGAGTGACCACGAAAATTAGAGTAAAAACTTTTTTTGTAGCTGTGTGTACAAAACATTTGTGTGTAAAAGAGGTTACATATAAGTTCACGTACATTACACTCGTACAAATGCAAAGCTCCGCTTACGCCTCGCGACATCTTTCATTTTCATTTCATTTTCATCTACCACTGATAAAAAATCTCTGAAGTCCGCGAGGGAGTTTGTTTTAAATTAGTGATATAGTTTTGATAACATCTAATATACAAAATTCTCGTGTCACAGTTTTCGTTGCCATACTCCTCCGAAACGGCTTGACCGATTCTCATGAAATTTTGTTTGCATATTGGGTAGGTCTGAGAATCGGACAACATCTATTTTTCATCCCCCTAAATGTTAAGGGTAGTCCACCCCTAAAGCAAAACAACGTTTGCCGGGTCAGCTAGTTATCTATATTTATTACGTGATATTAAAATTGCAATTGACCTGAAATTCGAACCTCTCAATTGATTAGCCACGTTTCGTCACTATGATTTAACAATGTTATATATACACTGTATTAGCCTGTATTATTATAATTAAGAAATTTAAAAATGTAGGCAATTACATTGTAACATAATCCAAACATAATACTTTATGCTTTTGATTGTCAGCACTTGGAACATATTATTATTATATTAACATATTTTTGAAATAAACTCACTTATACAGTTCTACAATTCTTTTTATTTTATAAAATCTTACCGGTTTCGTCGTATGTATGGGCATCATCAGAGGTATTCCTATTAATAACTCATTATATTATCATGAGGTCCCGGTAAGGTTTTATAAAATAAAAATATTATCCATACATTTAATGTTTTTAACCGACTTAAAAAAAGAGGAGATAATCAATTTGACTGTTTATTTTTTAGGGTTCCGTACCAAATGGGTAAAACGGGAACCCTAGTACTGAGACCTCGCTGTACGTCCGTCTGTCTTGGGTATCTCGTGAACCGTGATAGTTAGAAAGTTGAAATATTCACAGATAATGTATTTCTGTTGCCTCTATAACAACAAATACTAAAAAACAGAATATAATCTATATGTTAATACGACAATTTGTCTGTCTGTCTGTCCGTCCGTCGCGTTTTTCAATTTACATACATTTGCATGAAAAAAAAATTAAAATATTCTTTTTTTTTTTTTTTATTTGAGGCGATACAAAGTTCATCGCGATAACTAGTAAATATTTACCCACAAAACGTGATTTTTTTGCCGTTTTGGTACGGAACCCAATGTGCGAGCTGGTTCACTACGAATGGTACAACATAAGTTGAGTTTTATTATTCTCATCGCATTGTAAGGTCACCATTACTATCAGCCATTATTAAGGTCAATCTATAGTAAAGTCGCCTTCGACATATTGAATAACTTTTGAATTCATTTGAATAACTTTTTTACGGAGTCATCAGAAAAGCTAGCTTGCTGAAGATCTTTTATAACAATCGTATGTTCGATTCTTGAATTCAAATTTATGATTTATAATATGTATGTACTTGATGTAAGTAGGGAGGTACGGATTTGGACATTGACTTGAATCTTTTCACGTACCTCTCGTAATTCAATTAAATAGTAATTCCTCTGCAATTGTTATAGGTTTTGTAATGAATGTGTGATTTGTTGTCATGTTCTGACGAATTCACTCTGTGCTTCATTTTTCAACCGACTTTCAATAAAGGAGCAGGTTCTCATTTTTTTTATATGTTATATCATAAATATCATTTTTATGTTAAGTATATCATATCTTCGGACTGCGTGAACCGATTTTGATTTTTTTTATTTGGAAGCTACTACTTCCCAAGTGGACCCATTCCTATTTGGTCCCATTCCGATATCCATTTGGTCCCATTTCGGTAGTTTAAAGTCGGTTGCTGTGTCAATTTTTGACGTGTATTTTTTTAAATTAAATTTTAGGGAGCTAGACTATTTACCATAGTCTTTGAAAGTAACCACTTCGAACCTTGGCCGTCAGAACCATACGGGGGTACCGCACGATCTCCGGAGAGGCTGCATGTCTCCTAGCCGGGACCCCTCCATGGGACCTGGAAGCGAGAGCCCTTGCGTCATTGTTCCAATGGTGCAAGGAGGCGCTGGAGCGGGACCACAGGCCTGCGTCTCGAGAAATCGAGGACCAGCGGTCCCAACTCCGCCAGGATCTCATGGAGTCATGGAGGGTGCGACTTGAGCAACCCAAGTGGGGTACCACCATCATCGCGGCGGTGAGACCGATCATGAACGATTGGCTGCAGAGGCAGCATGGTGACCTCACGTACCGTGCGACGCAGATCGTTGCCGGGCATGGATGCTTCGGTAGCTATCTGTTTCGCATGCATCGTGAGGTCACACCCCGGTGTCAACACTGCGAAGTTTCCGACGACGACACCGCAATCCACACGTTGGTGGAGTGCTCAGCGTGGGCAAGTCAGCGCCGGGACCTCGTAGTGGGTCTGGGCGTGGATACCCTCTCGCTGGAGACCATGTTTCAAGCCATGGTCTCCAGCCGGAGTAGGTGGAACGCGGCCGTGTCCTTCTGCGAGCAAGTCATGCTCGCGAAGGAGGCGGCCGGGAGGGAGAGGGAGCGTACCCTCCCCGCCGAGTTCCGTAGTCGGCGGCCAGGGCGCCCCAGACTCCGCGACTACGCCCAAGACTATCGACCTCCATGATCGGGGCCTGAGGACGGCAGGATTGCCATCCGCCGTCCTTACAGAAGCAGGCTAGAAGGGTTGCGTGCTACGGGGCCTTTGCCCCATAGCACGCAACCAGATTCACTCACTGACGCGGGATAAAACCCTTCCCCAACGACGCGGGATTCTCGTCCTGACCCAACACCCGAAGAGACCACAGAGGTGGTCAAAGTCCGCCGGGCGCCACTGGACATACCCTCTGCTAGTAACCAGAGACGCCCGGCAACGGACGTTAGAGCGGCCGCGGCCTTGGGCCGCGGAATTAAAAAAAAAAAAAGAAAAGTCTTTGAAAGTACATCTTAGCTTCCCCTAACCCTCTTTTTTAAAAATAATAATTTTTAAATTTAGTACATATCTTTTCTATTGTAGGTACCTACTTAATTTCTAATTTAGTTTTAAGATTTTTATGATTTTTTATAAAACATTTACTGTCCTGTTTTCCCCTAACCTCTTCAGATAATTCAAGAGTGATTGTTTGATGTTAAAATCACGAAATCTGTTCGCAATTCCAACGAATCGTTGTATGAGAATGAACAAAAATATTTATTTATAATTGTTAATTTGTAACAGATTATATATTCGTGACACCAACGCGTTAAATATTTATTTAGAAGGTACGCTTACAGACTTCTTAATAAACATTCATCTATAATCATTAGGGATTCCAAGTCTAGACTGTGAATCATATAGCATATAGCATACACATTCTAGTTCTAGCCGCACATTCTAGGTGCACTTCTGATCGACAGTTGCATCTAGTCTAAACAGTACACTAAAATCCTATATTCTAGTCCTGACGTGAAAACGTAAAAGATATCTCTAGTGAATACAAAACCAATCACTAAACAAAGAAAGTTGGTTTTACAATAAATAAAACCGTACAATCTCTCTATTCCAGAGTGGAGGCGTCATGTTCTCTCCCCTGGGACGTCTTCGTGTCGCACAGGCCGTCAGGAAACAGGTATTTGTAGTACTCCAAGTCTCAGATATACTTAAGAATTTACCATTTGGAAATATGGATACAAGTATAATAAAGTTCGTAAAGAGATTTGTACTATGAAGTTTGCCATTTTCAAAGAAAGTTTGGGTTCACTTTACGCAATGTTTCATGTTCATTTGATATTTACAATATTGCTAAACGTATCGGGCGTTTTAGGTCATTAAAATCAGATAGTTGCTGACAATACACTTATAATTTGCTTGTAAATGCGATTCATCCAAAAGATCATGGGTGATCCGGCCTTTTTAATTACAAAAATACCATTTTATAATTCCTGAACTTACCCTCTAATTCCCAGATGAGCCAGCTCCCAATTCTGGGTACAGAGGCTGCTCCACTACAAGCCCCGTTGTGCTACCAGCTGCTGTGTGCTCCTCCAATGGCTCCACTGCAGCCGTGTGGTCCGTGTGAAATGCCTCCACCTCCGTACGCTGTTTATCAGCTACCATTTGATAGTAAGTACATCGGGGGGCACGGCAGTGCCCCCGCCATTTATATTTACAGTACACGGTTCTTTTTTAATTTTTTAACCGACTTAAAAAAAAAGGAGGAGGTTCTGAATTCGACTGTATGTTTTTTTATGTTTGTTATCTCATATCTCTGGACTGGGTGAAAAGATTTGGATTTTTTTTAAATGAAACCTACTACTTCCGAAGTGTATTTCAATTTGGTCTTATTCCGACTTTGGTCCCATTTCGGTAATTTGAAGACGTTGTTATGCCAATTTCACACTTGTGCTTTATTTCTTGTATTAAGTACTTACACCAAATTGATAGTTATAGTAAATAATCATATTAATTTTCTTCCAGCCACCCCAGCAATATACGGCCCTCCTACCCAGTATGCATTGGTTCCGGCACCATACACCACACCTTGCTGTGAGCCCTCCTGCTGTGCACCACTGGACAAGCAACCGAGGGTGCCACCACCACCCTTGCATCCAGCATTCATCTACTAATCACTCACACACAGATATATTGAAGCCATTGAAAACAAAAACAACTAGCACTACTGAATACGAACCTGCAAAATCTAAAGAAATACACAATAATGCATTCTTAAAAGTACTCAAGACATTAAACGTCATATAATTTTAGGTAGATGAAAAAGTATGTATGGTAAAACTCACATATAGATTGTTAAAGAAGTCACCAACATTGGTACGAGAAAGACTTGAAGAGATGATGACTGATTTTGCAAAGAGATATGATAAAGAAACTGCTTAAAACGTAATAAGTAATGAAAAAAGAATGAATTTACCGTTTATTTATCTGACTACAAAGCCCAATTCAATTCGTGCAACTTCAATGTCTTTGATATATTTTAAACATTTATGACGAAGAAGTTTCCTTTCTTCGTGTTGTAGCTTCTTCGTATGTTCCACCTTAATTGCTCAAGTCTTCCAATACGAACTGCATTGTCTTTAAATATTTCATTATTAATAAAGTAACAATGTGAGACAAAGTTAATTTGACTGTTTAATAGATGTTCATTATGATAAAGATAATCTATAATTGCTTTTATCTATAAGTAAGACTTCACTAATGTTAGCTTTCAACAGGTCCTGGTATTTATAAGAGACTATGGATTCACGTGCTATCTAATAGATATTTGATATAATTTTATTGTATCAATTAGCGGTGTATCAAATTCAAGGTAAGTACTGTAATTATCTTGAATGTATGTGGGTGAAATGAAGATATAAATATTACCTAAATTGTTCCAATCTTTTTTCTTATAATTCGTTGTTTCATCATCTTGAGTATTTTCTTTAACATCAGAACCTTCGTTAATAGTATGTAGTTCTTCCAAAATTTTCATTTCATTTTCTTAATTTCAACGATTCTCACATCTATTCAAATTACCTACCGTATATGTGATAAGTTTCCAATTAATGTGCAATTTAAGCACAACGAATTAAGCACACTCGATTAGTTGCTAGTTTAGGTAAAGTTACCTCTTATAAAAGACAAATTTGTTATTGCTTGTTATCCTTGTAAAGGAGTTTTTGTTATCCTTAGTATAAGTGAATTTCTTGAAATAAACTCAAACCTGTTGTAGAACGTCTTAAAATTGCATGTAGCATAAATATAATGTTGAAGAAGGATATTTAGAATAAGAGAGTTAATAAAATATCACTATGTCAAGTAGTTACCTAATTGTACTATTACTTTGTGTCTTATAATGTACTATTGATTGAGTTTGATAATACAATTGCAAGCAAAATTGTAATCAATGAAGTATTTACTAATTTAAAGGGACCTGGTATGATAATAATAGTAAGTTTAGAATCAAAGTCTAGGAGCAATTTTAAGACGTTTCTGAGCGCAATGATATAGAACAAAATGAAAAAATATTTTTTAATATTATTCTGTTTTTAAATGTTGCTGTTAATAAAACTGGGGTCCAAAATATTGATAGATGTAAGTTTTAAAAATGTGAAATCATATTTGAAACTGACATAAATCTACAGCCAGTTATTGTTTTGTTGAAATATGAATAGCTGTATCTATTACCTTTGAACACGCTCATTAGCACATACCTGGATATACGTCTATAACAATGAGCAAGAACAAGAAAGTAAAAAAAAAAACTAATAATAATCGACATTACACGTCGAGATATTAAAATATCAAGTTTAATAACTATAAGGTGTTATCTGAAAACTTTGTTTTAGGGCGATAGTTAAAACGAAATTCCTTAGTGAAGCAATAAAATTATCAAGTATGTGGTATGATAATATTCTTAAATATTAACAATAGTGTTATTCATTGTCGTTGATCGTAGACATCTTTTTATTAATAATTGTTACATCAATCATTGTAAGTCTTTATAGAATTTGAAGGTTTATAAGAAAAGTTAAATTCTATTTTAATCATATATCTGATAAAGACACTGTAGTATTTTTTGTTGATTACAGTCACTGTTAAATCTTAAAGCAACTGGTTTTCATCTTTATACATAACTAGCTGTCCCAGCGAACTTCGCACCGCATTATTTTTTCTAATGTTTCGCACAACTTTTATTTACTTCCTATAGATCCTTCACCTGATATTAACGAACACAACAAAAAAAGAATTAGCGAAATCTGTCCAACCAACATGACTTCTAATATGATTTTCTGTGTCCTTTATACGTAAATTGTTGTTGTATTACATATAAATTCATTATATCAATCTATGGTATCGTACTCAAGTAAATGAATCTGTAGGTTTTTGATAATTATTTAGGTGTTCTGTGTACCAACAAGCCCTCCTAGTTTATTGCTACTATAATCTAGTCAATTTTAGTAGGCAGCAGCTTCATTTACTGTAGTACACTCAATGATGTCTTCTACTTTTAGCTATAAGGCTTTCGTCTCAATTATTACTGTACCTACTATACGATTAGTATTACTGGGAATGCTGTCAATTTATCGTCTTGTATTGTATAATAATTTTGTATTTATCTATAAATGGTAAGTATAGAATTTAATGCTATGCTTCGCTCTATTATTTATATCTTCATGTGAGCTTAAAGTATGTTCCTGGGTTTTGGCGAACATAATCTACATCATGTTATATACTGATAATTACAACAAATATTTATGAGAGTCGTTCCTCATTTCCTTTTTTAGTTAGTTTTTATGAATATTATAAAACAAATCTGGGTGAAAGATTACTGGTCTTTAACTTCATCAAATTCAGCATTCGAACGGTTTGTTTTCAATATTCATAAAACTTTCAACACTATTTATTTCATTTTGTAGTCATCTTTTAGATCCAGGAGTTTATATATCTTTTAATTCATCATGCAATTGAGATATGAGCTATGCAAAATTTACTTTTGAATGATTTTGTTGCGAGTTTGTTATTCATACTATAAACCTGTCTTTATGGCCTAATATTGCCTGACATATCGTATCATTTATCAGTATGCTGTAGTTGATATTCTTGTAAAATGTACATAATCTGTGGCTAGTAAGTTGTTGTGTTTGTGTGGATGGATGTAATTTAGACAATATTAATATAATTCTAGGTTAAGTCGAATTCGATATTTACTAAGAACATTACCTACCTATATTAAAACCTGTATCGCTTGTTATTATATTATCAGTTCGCTGTGAGGACGATGTTAGATTGGTAACAACAAGGAATTTTATAGTAAGTTTAAGATGTTTTTTTGCATCACGTGTTTCATTTATTTAATAAGTATTTTTTACTTTACATAATTATATACTCTATTCCAGCAATATATATTATTGTATCGAGGTATAGCCTCGATACAATAATATGGTGCGAAACGAAATTATATTTATGTGAATCGTAAGATTACATTAAATATATTTAAATAGTAATAAACGCTAATAAATAATTTGTGTAGTGAGAATTCTAAATTAAGTCTTACTAAAATACATGTCGTACTTACTTATAGCTTTTTGTGCAATGTAACTGTAACGAGGTATAGATCAAAAGCTGCCATTAGATGTACTTAACAATTTTTATTCACTCTACCAATGTATATATTTATAGGTACTTGGTCTTCTAACATATTCTGTTCATCACTATAGTCTATAGTGATGTTCTCTTCCATGAAAACTGCAATGCTATCATTAGTAGAAAATATTTCATTTATATTGGAATCTTTTCAATCCTATACTTGTCCCGGAAGAAATTCATCACTTTTGAAACGTGTGACATCTGTAGTGATCGGTCCACTTGCTTTCTTACTTCCATTATTCTCTTTTTATTATTAGGAAGAGAGGACTACGAGTATTATCGTATTAGCGTCCACACAACTGGATCATAACTTACAGGGACGAAGACAATACAAATATTTTGGTTGTAGCAGTTGGTAGTGGGTTGTCCTCATAGGGATTGTTACGTCCACTTATCATTTACTTTGACAAAGTATTCACAGTTTGAGGTATAATAAAATAAGTCTTAATTGTTTAGATGTTGGCGTTATAAAAACCATTGAAAATTAAATTAAATTTATTACAGTATTGGAAATTTAAAAAGAGACAGATTGAGAAGCCTGGTTTGATAGCTTTTTAAAAATCCAAAATCTTCAAACATTATAAATTTATAGTTAAAACTCTTGATGTTAACAATAAATAACAAAACAAAATATCACTTAATAAATATAAATTTCTCAAATTCCAGTCTCTAAGTCCACAAATGACATGCTTATTAAACGTTAGTGTAAGATCACCTCTAAACCTTGTCTAAGAATTGTCCAGAAACAAAGCATTTGTGAATCTTTGTTTGATTTTGTCCAATTTTCGAATTGTATTGTGCTGTTTGTACTACACAGTGACGTGTTGAGAACATACTATTTTTGGAAACACATATAAATAATTGATGAAATTAACAATAAAATTATATTTAAAAAATACAATTTCAGTTATATTCATCAAATTTAAGAAACATCACATTGAGGAAAATGGGATTGGGAATTGGATTAAATATAAAAATGTTAATGCGTAGGTAATAATGAAGACAGTACTCGTCATAGTTAAACTAAACCATAATTGAAGTCTAAAAAATAACCAAAGATTGGATGATATCGGCATGGGTCATTGTTGCTCAGTGGTAAAAGCATTCCTGTTCTTAAGGAAAAGCCACGAGTTCGAGGCCTGCCGATGACATTTCAGTTTTTGTGATTTATAATTTGTATCTAAATACTTAAGAATAATAAAAGCAAACTTTTGCTTTCAAATACTTACATGAGTATATAAAAAATAACCTTAAAGATTATTTGGTTGATAATAAATATTTGCAATAAAAGAAAGACTGAATGTACCAATAAAATGGGTATAAAAAGAGAGAAAAAGCAACTTACGATCAGAATAAAGAATAAAACAAAAACTATAAGAAACTGATTATCATTTTGCATTATTGGCAAATTAACTTAATTAAGAATTTAATAAAAATATCAAATCATAGCGTCACTGTTTAGACTAACACGTTTTTGATAAAACCTATACAATATTTTAGTCGTCTTTTTTGTTATGATAGTTTTTACCCTTTAGAAGTACGTGTAATGCAAAAAATATGAAATTATTTGTTGAGTGTAGTAAATATTTCATAGCAATATATTTTTATTGTTAACTACTTATAAGATACCCTCGTAAAAGTTATGCATTATAGTTGTATGGCTTTTATATATCGACCAGTGTTTAGTGTCCATGGCACTTGATTATTAATAATTATTAATAAAATAGTAATTATTAAAGTCTCGTATCAAGCTGTCTTTGTACTGTGCGTAGTTAAACAACTATATCTATCCCACTCTATACTATATCTAAATGTTAGACTGTATATTTCGTATAATAATAATATTTATTAAGTGTGCAAAAAATATTTCATGATAATAATATTAACTTCAATTATTATTAATTATTAATAAAAACAAAACGCGCTATCGTGATCGCATTCAATCATTACGCACATATTATTATGTTTAGTATATGTTATAATAATAATACGAATTAATTATAGGTAATAATAATAATAATTACACCACTGTATCATCGAATGTAATTGTTGATTGTTATAATATAATTATTAATTAATAATTATTGTCTAGTTATTATCTATGTGATATTGTTATTGGAGTAATAGATATTTTAAAATGCTATTATAGTATTTACTTCTATTATTCTTCTTGTTGACTTCTGTGTGTAGTTAAACATTAATCTAATATAGCTAAGGTGAAGAATTTACTCTACTCTTGTAACTGGTAAACTATTATATTTGTCGTGAAAACTATAAATAATAATTCAGCACTATTTAAATGCATGTTCTTATAGGGCAAACAAACTAATTCTGTCTGTACTGAAGCAAACATTATTGCACGTTGAATTATTTATTATAATAGTCCAAATTAATTTGCGTTTATTTGAAGTAGGTATTGTTAATTATTAAATTACAATACCTAGTAACAATTTCATAAATGTAATTTTTTGATATTCATTTTGTTTTGAAAAAAGAATACATAATATATAAATATCTCCTTAATTATCAAACCTTCCTTAAGTCGTACTTAAAAACATTTTTTTTAATTAGTTGTATATTTATCAAAATATCATCGAAGATTCGACATGCTAAAAGTTGTATGATCTCAAGAGTATATTTTATAAAAGACACAATATTTTACAAAATTAATTCTATGATGCCCAAGTGTACCTACTCGTATTTATCTATTCGTAGTTATGTTCTCTTTATAAAGATGCTCTCATATCACTCGAAACTGCAAGTCACTGTGAGGGATAGCGTGAACCTTATTTTAAAGTTGTTAGCCATTTAATTCAGGTTGAAAACTTAGAGCGTGGCACTGTTCCCACACACCATATAGCGTGCCGCGGTTGCGGTCTCTGAAATTGGTTAGTTCTCCATATAAATCGGTGGTCGAGAGTCGCGGGCACGCGTATTTAAGAACCGAATACTCACTTCACCTCGCCTATAGCCCGTGGCGAGGCTTCAATGTTAAAAAATACTAATTAGGTACTGATGATGTGGTCATACTGATGTACCAATAAGGAAAATTTGCTCTAAAATTAAACTGGCCTTAATTGTGTTAGTAGTAGAGGTAGGTGGCGCCACTGAACCTACAACAGTCACCCGTAACCACTGCCAGTGCAATCTAAACAAAAGTGGGTAACCAATAAGATATCATCATACCTTTTATACTACCTACCTACTACAAAGTGCGATTTATATATCATATTTATTGTCTCTAAAAAAAGAACAGGAGTTAAAAAAAATATAATAATAATAATAATAAATTAACTGGCAACTCTGAACGTCTCATACATCATTTTCATTCTTAAAATATTTTAATATTTTTATTTTTATATTATTACCTAAATTTATACAATTACTTCAGATTTCATAATAATATCAGCAAAAAGTCAATACATAAAGGATTTTATAATATTTTAGACCTTTAGAACAATAAACATAGTCTACAAAATATGCAACGAAGATTTGACACATGTCATTCAATGAATTCAAAAATATCAACATCACATTCAATATTATGGCCAAACAATATGAAGTGATTGTGAGATGCAAACAAGAGCCAGAAGCAGAAATGCGCAAATAACACCCCCGGACTCGTCACTAAACTCCGCCTCGCAGGCACCGGACCGCACATCGCTGACACAGGTGCTCGCTGAGGCGTCGAGCTCTTCAAGTGACGAGTATTTCTCTCCGCCAACGTCGCCAACACCTGTACGCCGGCGAGGGAGAGGCCGGCCACCGAGCAGTTTGGGGCCCCGAAGCCTACCAGCTTCGAGTAGGGTCCCCACTACCAGTGGTATTGTGCACCGCATGCGATGGACTTCATCCATCAATGAAAACGTCATGCGGGCATATTATGAGGCTACAGATGGGGAAACCAACCTGACTGCGTACCGTTCAAGGATGCTTCCTTTGTTTCAGGCTCTTGAACCAACAATGACTGTTGCCGTCCAACGACTATCGGATCAAGTGCGGGCTATCCAACGATGTAAGTTGTTGGATCAATCTGTGCTTGATCAACTACGCCTGGAAGTATTATCTACTCGTACAGCTCCAGTGTCAACGAGAGCACCGTCACCTGTGACACAGACGGTTGCTACAAGTGCGACGTTAGCAGAGTCCGCACCCGACGCGGGAAATGATACGAGTGATACATCTATCCAGGTAAGCGAGCAATTGAGGAGTACTTTGGAAGATGTGATCTCGCAGTATAGGTTTATACCTAATTCTAGACCGCGGCTACCACGCTTGCCAATGCATAAGCGAAATCTGGCGTTGATGGGAGCCCTGAATGCATTGCTAGAGCCGTACTTACGGACTAGCAGTGATTTGCTTGATACTCACTCGATTCTTTACTGTGGAGCTATTGCCGCTTGTCGTGTTGCACGCGTTAAATTCCCCGAAGTTAACCGTGCACCGCGACCGGATGGTGTTCCCGTATGGCAGGCAAGAATCGAGCGACGTATCGGCACATTTAGGACTCTCATTGCAAAGCTTATCTCTTTCAGCCGGGGAAATAGTCGTCCCCGGGTCATACGTTTCGTGACTCAGGCATTTGCTGGGACCGGCATTCGTCCCCAGCAATACTTAGCCAATGTCACGGAACGTATTGACTTTCTGAAACAGAAAGTGTATGCATGGGCAAGCCGTATCCGTCGTTATAGAGAGCGTGTAAATAGATACTGGCAGAATCGCATCTTCCAAAGTGACCAAAGGAAGGTGTACCGAGAGTGGGAGGGAACTGGACAACGTTTGAGCGACGGACAACTGCCAAATGCTCACACCATGAATCAATTCTGGCGTGACATATGGTCGGTGCCCGTCGAACATTCGGAGGGCGACTGGATCCGTGTCGTCGAGCGTGAATGCAGTATCATCGAACCCATGGAGTCTATTACCATAGACTCCGAAGACGTTAGTTGTGCAATTCGTACGGCCCCGAACTGGAAAAGTCCTGGGCCGGATGGATTGCACAACTTTTGGATAAAGTGGGTTCAGAGTTCGCATGAACGCTTGGCAACACAGTATCAAGAAGCCCTTGAGTCTGGTTCCTTACCCGCTTTCATGACCACTGGCATCACCTTCCTGCTCCATAAATCAGGTAGTACCACGGAACCTAAAAACTATAGACCCATCACTTCCTTACCTACCATCTACAAGCTCCTTACATCTATTCTGAGAAGTAAAATAAATACATAGTATCTAATAATATCTTAGATAACGCTCAGAATGGATGTAGGGCTGGGTCTCGTGGTACTAAGGAGCTACTCCTCATTGATATGGCCATTAGCCAACAAGTCAAGCGGAGTAAGGGCGCCCTCTCTACTGCCTGGATTGACTACAAGAAGGCCTATGATTCGGTGCCACATTCATGGCTGAGGAGGATTTTAGAGTTGTATAAAATTAATCCGACTCTTAAATCCTTCTTAGTCTCGTGTATGGGGCAGTGGACCACAGTACTTCGTCAACCAGGTAATGGTGGGCACGCCTCTGACCCGCAAGGCTTGATAAGGATAGAGCGTGGTATATTCCAGGGCGACAGTTTGAGTCCATTGTGGTTTTGTTTAGCACTGAATCCACTTAGCACATTGCTGAAAGATTCAGGGCTAGGCTATCGGTTTCGTAGAGGAGGTGAGGTTATTTCTCACCTGATGTACATGGATGACCTCAAACTGTTCACACTGAAGCACCAAGATTTAGTGACATTATTAAAAACTACGGAAGTTTTTAGTAATGCCATTAAGATGGAGTTCGGTGTTGATAAGTGTGCGGTTATGCATGTACAACGGGGGAAGGTTGTAAATTCACCGAATTTACAACTTTCTGAGATAATAACTCTCAGATCTCTCTCCGAGACCGAAACATACAAATACCTAGGTATGTCAGAGTCATTGGGTATAGCGGTGGAGGATATTAAGAAATCGGTGAAAGACCGTTTTTTTGGCCGCCTGACAAAAGTTCTTAACAGTTCTTTGTCCGGTGGTAACAAAATGCGGGCTTTCAACGGTTGGGTTATACCTTTATTGTTATACTCCTTTGGCATACTTAGGTGGACTCAAACGGAACTAGACGCCCTGGATAGGCGAGTCCGTCAACAACTGACATTGCATCGAATGTTACACCCACGATCTTCTGTCATGAGACTGTACATTCCGCGGAAGTGGGGGGGTCGAGGCTTTTTGAATGCCAAGAACCTCCACAACCGTGAAGTGTGCAGTCTGAGAGATTACTTTCTACAGAATGGGTGTGACATTCATTGCGATGTCGTGATGGTTGACAAGGGCCTGACACCTCTTTCCTTGGCTAACGAGAACTGGCGTAAACCAAAGGTGCTAGGTACTGAAGACCGTAGGGACGTATGGAAGAGTAAAGAGCTACATGGGCGGTTCTATCGGGTCTTAACAGGACCCGACGTAGACCTGCTCGCTTCGGTGAACTGGCTGCGTTTTGGGGACCTCTTTGGGGAAACTGAAGGTTTTGCCTGTGCAATTGCAGATGAGGTTATCAAGACGAACAACTATCGGAAATACATCATGAAGGACGGTACGGTCGACATTTGTCGAGCATGCCACCGTCCTGGTGAATCACTTCGCCATATTATTTCCGGTTGTTCGTATCTTGCTAACACCGAGTACTTGCATAGGCACAATCAAGTAGCCAGGATCATCCACCAGCAACTTGCTCTTCAATATGACCTCATTGAGTCTGAAGTACCGTACTATAAGTACACACCAGTGCCAGTTCTTGAGAATGGTCGTGCATTGCTCTACTGGGACCGATCAATCATCACGGACAGGACTATTGTTGCCAATAGGCCCGATATCGTGTTGGTTGATCGGACCCAGCGTCGGGCAGTGCTCGTCGATGTCGCCATTCGAGATAACCGCCATGTGGAACGTAGACTCGACGATCATTGTCCCGATGGTCGTTTCGGCAAACGGACTAATAGCTAAGAGTTTCGATCAACACCTCAAGAGACTCTCGTTAGATTGTTGGATCAAGAGTCAGATTCAGAAGGCTGTTATCCTCGACACGTGCCGTATTGTTAGGAGGTTTCTCAGTCTGTAGCCTCCACCGCCGGTAGTTTGGGTCCTACTCCGCTACTGGTGGGACACTATTTTTTATATTTTTAAATGTATTTGTGTTTTTAATAAATCTATTTAAAAATGTATAAACTAAGAATGTTATTGAATAAACGAAATAATAATAATAATATAAAATATTTGATAAAAATAAGATGTATGAAACTATGAAAAAAATTAAAATCCTTCAAAATAATTTACAAAATTATATACAAAAAATATATACACTACAAAATGTCGTTTAAAAAATCCTTCGCGTCATTGCCGACTGGGAAGGTTTCCAGAATGCTGGCTGTGTTGCCACGTTGGATGGCGATACTTATTCTTTAGGCCAGGAAATAGCCAGCCTTCTGGTCCTGAGAAGCATCGATTAAGCGTTTAGCAATGTCTCTATACGCGGCGGCGCGCGCTCAGACCCCATGATCTTTAAAAATGTATTATTTTTTTCAAAACATCGTAATATCCTGCTTTATATGGTTCATGCGATCCCCTAATAGAGCTAAGTACAATAATTAACTGTAATAATGAAGCAATAACGAATAAATTAATTGTTTAGTGTTAAGTCACGTATAATAAATTTCACTAATGTACAATTTGTTGTTTTATTATTTGGAAATAAATTTAAGTCTAAGCCTCTAACTACTGACTGAAAGAAAAACAATGAGAAATTAGGAGAAACCTATGTTTTAGTGTTATAGCCGGCTTGAGAAATTACAAAAAACTTCCTCGAAAACCACTCTATCCATTGTTGAAAACTGCTTCAAAATCTGTTGTGTAGTTTTAAAGATCTAAGTATACATAGGGACGGACATACTTTGTTTTATACTATACAAACACAAAAACACGTCTTTATCCCAGAAGGGGTAGATAGAGCCGTTCGTTACGCCCACATTTCGCCTGTCACTGTTGGTATCACGTAATATTCCGAGCGCCTCTTCCGTCCGCAGCAGCAGCATGTTAGGATCAGGGAAGGATGATTTGGACCCTAGAGGTGTCCTTAGCACCTGATATAAAGGAAGACAAGAAAATGGTGACGTGGTAAGGCAGTCACTAGAGACTTCAACTAGTTACAAACAGTTGTTAAAGTTGACAAAGCGGTATGAGCTTCTTCAAAGTGTTTTATATCCTCAGCAGTTAGGTCCATAATATATTATATAATATATTAAAGTCCAATATAACATCCCAGATAAAGAAACAGAGGCACAATGCACTCTTTTCGGCCAGTGGCGTCTTGGTTAGTTGTCATGAGGATTCCCCTGGAAAGGGAACGGGGCGGGTTCGAGTCCAGCCCAAGAGTTTTGCTTTGCAATTCACATTACAAAATATTGGAGGACAGTGAGCAACCTGCATTGGGCTGCTGAGAGGCTCGTGGTCTAGTGGTAACCGACAATGTTAACACATTGCCAAGGTTAAGCAACATCGAGTCAGGCCGGTCTTAGGATGGGTGAATACAATGATTCTGTTACAACAATAAAAAGAGGGCAAGGGCAGTACGTGACCATGTGTGGACCAAGTGAACTTAAAATTATGGATCTCTGTTATTCACAAAAAAAGTCAAATACTAGTTAAAGGTGCCACATAATCTCAAAGTACCCATACCTTACAATATCATAATAATAATAATTTAACAATAATAAGTGAGTTTCAGCAATAAAACAACATTTCAAACAGAAGTAGCCCCTATGTAGCTCGAGTGATGAGCATGCAACTCATTGCCATTTCTCTGTATCGTTTAGATAATCTTTAATAGTATAATATGCCTTTTTTAGGAGGTGTGTCTTAACAGCCACTTTGAATTTATTCAAAGGAAGGTTCATAATGTTTAGAGGAATTTTGTTATAAAAACGCACACCAAATCCTGCAAAGGAGTCATGAACCTTCTGTAAACGATAATAAGTACGTTCCAGCCAATTTATGCTTATTTTTTTTTTCGAGGAATGACACTGATTTATTTACAATTAATATTTACATTCATAAAAATCTTAAAACTAAATAAGAAACTAGGTATTATAGAAAATGAAATTAATACTAAATTACCTCGGCACGCTATTCTAAACGACATAATTCGTGGGGCTCTTTCCACAGCAGGTCTTCCGGCCATACCTACGTGAACCAAATGGTTTAGCACGAAGCGATGGAAAGAGACCGGACGGTATGTCGTTGCTACCGTGGAAGATGGGAAGGCCTTTGGTGTGGGACGCTACATGCGTGGACACCTTAGCACCTTCACACCTTCCAAGCACATCCGGATGTGCCGGCGCTGCTGCTGCATCGGCTGAAGGCCTTAAACGGCGTAAATATGCTAACCTAGCAGGTGATTACATATTTGAGCCGTTTGGGTTTGAGGCACGGGGGTCATGGGGTCCGAGTGCTCGCCGCCTTTATAGAGACATTGCTAAACGCCTAATCGATGCTGCTCAGGACCAGAAGGCTGGCTATTTTCTGGCCCAAAGAATAAGTATCGCCATCCAACGTGCCAACACAGCCAGTATTCTGGTAACATTCCCAGTCGGCAATGACACGGAGGATTTTTTAAACGATATTTTGTAATGTAAATATTTTTAGTCTATAATTATGTTTATTTTGTATATTGTAATTCTTCCATTATTCACCGAGCCTTTTCCCAACTGAAGTTGGGGTCGGCTTTCCAGTCTAACTGCGGTTCGGCTGAACATCGATATTTTCCGTGAAGCGACTGCCATCTGACCTCCACAACCCATGGGTGACATCGAAGTTCTGCAGTTAGACCGGTCGGATTTTTGATTTAGGGCTCCAACTACCCCTAACGACTGCCATAGATGTTTGCATGACAACCGGGACGACGGCTTAACGTGCTCTCCGGGGCACGGAGGGGTCTTAGTGTCTTAAGAAATGGTCACCCATCCTAAGACCGGCCTGACTCGATGTTGCTTAACCTTTGCAATGTGTTAACATTGTCGGTTACCACAAGACCACGAGGCCCCCGAGGATATTGTAATTCTTATTGTAAATAAATTCCATTTTCATAATAAATTTAATAAATACTATTTTTCTTATTTCTAGTATTTATTGCATGTATGTCACTGTTCATACTGTATAAATGTATATTCTGTTTATCGAACATAATATTCGCATATATATATTGTGATGCAACTGTTAAAACGCCTATTTCTTTAAATCTTTCTCTAAGGGAAACTCGTGCATTCAGTTTATAAATCGCACGTATAGCTCGCTTTTGGAGTATAAAAATGATCTCTATATCAGCTGCCTTGCCCCACAGTAATATTCCATACGACATGACACTGTAAAAATAGCTAAAATAAACCAGCCTGGCAGTTTCTACATCCGTGAGCTGTCTGACTTTACTAATAGCAAAAGCCGCAGAGCTAAGTTTCTCTGCAAGTCCCGATATTTGGGCGTTCCACTGTAATTTACTGTCTAAAGTAATGATAATAAATGAACTATGAGTATCTTGCCTAATTGTATCTTTAACCGACTTACAAAACAAACAACCACATTAAAGTGATGTTTATAGCCACTACAGATTCTGCGGCCCGAGGCAGCGGCCGCACCTACGTCCATTGCCTAACGCCTTTGTTTAGCACTCGGAGGAATTTCCAGTGACGTCCGGCGGTTAACCAAGTACCTACTAAAGGAAATAACAGTAAATTTTTTGATTGATATAATTTTCATAATACTCGAGTATTCTATTTTATAATTACGTATATTTATATCGACGACATTAGTCGTATAGCGGGCGTTGGGTGGATGAAATTGACCCAAAGATCAGAGGGCGTATCATTGGAGAGGCCTATGTCCAGCAGTGGACTGATGTGGGCTGATGATGATGATGATATTTATATCCCTGATAGACGTAACCATAGGATAGATGAGATACCTATGTATATTTTGCTAGGTTTGCTGGTTTTCGACCCATTGCCTTTACTAAGCGCCTGATAAGCAATAACCATTCTTTAATCCGAACCTTAATTACCAACAGCCAGGAACGAAGTTTACTGCCTGAACTGTAGACATTACAGGGATGCCCTACAATATCTACAGTTCAGGCAGTAAACTTTAGGATATATAGTATTCGTTTGGAAGATAGTAATCGTTTAGTACTAAGGTAAAGGAACACTATTTGTCATCTTCAGCTCCATAAGTTTATTTTTGCACAATTTTTGGGATCTATTATTTATTTTTATTTTTGTAATTTTGGTGTACAATAAAGAGTTTTCTATCTATCTATCTAAATTTTTTTTTTTTTTTTTTGTTAATATAAATTTATTCAATTCATCAATGTCAACTTATAATCATTAATAATCATTATACTCGTCCCGCATCATTCCTGGCGCAAAAGTGCCCATGATGCTAGCAGCGTTGCCGCGCTGAATGGCAATGGACAACCTTTGCACCAGAAACGACCCGGAGCGAGAGTCACCGGTCCTCTCGCTAATTCTCCGCCCCACATCCGCGACGAAGCTCTTGGCTTCGGAGCCCCAACTGCCCAAGGTCTCTACCGCCAGGGGCATAAATAAATAACGCGGCTCCATTGCGGCGTACTTCACCCGTTTCCTGGCCGCCGTGTCCTCAGCCGCCGCAGCCGGAGCGTGGACGGTTCGACCGAGGTGAGACGCCGCGACAGTGTTGACACACATAGCGTCCCACACCATACATTTACCGTTTTTCCACGGTATCAAGGTCAAACCATCCGGCCGCTTGCCGTCAGTCCTACTGAGACCAGGAGGCTCCAGGACGCAGGGAACATTGGCCGATATTAAAGCGCGCCGGATAATATCATTAAGGGCATGGTGCCGCGGAAACCTACCCGTGGAACGGTGACAACTAAGTGCGTGATGACCATCGGCTTCCACCATTGAACCGCAGATGCATCTATGAGGTTCACAAACCCTACAGCCCAGGCGAAGAGCCACCGCCACACGCAAAGAGTCACCGTCCAGTAATGTTCCCAGGTGCGGTGAAGGAAGCGCCTGCAACCATGCCCCTGATTCCGGTTGCGACACAGCCCTGAGTTTCGCCAGCTCCACGCCAGAAGCCACGTCCATGATCCCCCTCAAAACCCTCCCAGCGCCAACATCATCCCATGCTCGCTGCACGTGTGGGGTCCCCGGGACCACCATATCCTCGCCGGGAGCAAACCACGTCGACAGTGCCTCCGGCACATAGGGTATGCTTGCCCCGTCACCATTAGCGGAAAGAATGACAGCAACAAGGTTCGCCACCCCATGAGCCGAGGCCAGGAAGGCCGGCAAGCCAACGTCCCGCACACAACGCAATCCGAGGCCCCCAAGCCTTACAGGCAGAGACGCCTGAAGCCACTGCCGCTCGTCGAATGAGACATTGAGAAGTGACGCCGCTGTATCCCTCAATGCTTCGTCAAAAGACGAAACAGCTTCCGCACACAGCCACGTCGGAGTAGTTCGCAGTAGGTAGGTTATTTTCGGGATCGCAAAACACACGCGCAGCAGCATCATAGCCACGTGAGGTGAAAGGTCCCGCAAACGTTCCCGAGCGGCAAGGAGAAGGCCCCTACGAGAATTGAGGGCCCCAGGTACCGCCTCCACGAAAATGGGGGAGCCTAGCAGGTTGAAATTGGCGGGTGAAATTTCGCTGAGACCGGGGAGAAGTTCACCGAGGCGGGCGCCACAAGCACGGCCTTCAGCCCCACAGAAGAAAATCTCGCACTTTGCTGGATTTACCTCCAGCCCCAGCTCCCTGAGGCGTGGAACCAAAACGGAGACATCTTGAGCAACCACCTCGGGCCCCCCTCCAAGGGTGCCGTCATCGAGGTACCATATGTTTAGGGGCGATCGGAGCTCGGAAATTACCGTCTGAATAGCAAGGCTAAATACGAGTGGTCCGAGAGGATCCCCCTGCTGATCTCCAACCCGCGAAAGTATAAGCTCATCCCCAAAGACGAGATTAGAAGGCATATGGTACACCTGCTGAAGAAAAGGGAAGAGGGAAGGAACTCTGTCTCTAATAGTGCTCAACAGAACGTCCCTCTCCAAAGTGTTGAAGGCGTTGCGAATATCGAGCTTCAAAACCACGCACTTTGCATTGTCCGCATCCATCACAAAAGTCCCTTGTGGCATGGATAGCTGCCTCGCAGCCTCGCGGCGTACCAAACCCCAACTGATGCGGCCGAATCTATCTAAATTATTCAGGTTTAACCGACTTAAAAAAAGGAGGAGATTCTCAATTCGACCTCGTGAACAAATTCTGATTTAAATTGGTAGCTACTGCTTCCCTTGTGGTCCCATTCCGACAATTATTTGGCCCCAATTCGGTAATTTGAAGTAGGTGTTTGTACACCTATATTTTTAATTTGGTACATTGTTCTTACACGTGGCACAAAGCAAGGGCATATTACTAGTTTTATATGATATACTTAAGTACGAACGAAGTTAGTTCGCGCAGTTCGAGAAGCGCCTAGTAACACAATTCAGTCTTGTCTCATAAGTTCATTGACCCGCTTCCAGACTCCCAGTTTTAATATGTTATGATAAACTCTGTCTCAGATATCAGTGTTTTTATCATATTTTACTTGATTATTTAGACGTTAGGTAAGTAATAAAACACTATTATACTTAATGATAATAGTTTGTTGCCGAATTTGTGCGTATTTTAATATTGTTTATCACAGCAACATTTTTTTTAAGTTACTGATGCGTTAGTTGGTGCTAAGACCCTTTCAACATCTCCGTGGCGTAAGTCATCGTCATCTACACGCGGTGCACCCGCTGACAAGCAGCCGCTGTCTGTCGCTGCCCTCCTGATGGTAAGTCGTGACGACGTCTAGCGATTGTGGGCGAATCTCACAGTACGCAATACTATAGAGAGTTGCCCTCAACTTGACGACCTACTGATGTGCCTCTTCACCCCCCGCTTAAAGAACCCAGGCTTATATGTGGGAGGAAACACGTGCGCAGACAGGGCGTTCCAGGCTACTATAGTTCGGCAGAGAAACGAACGTTTAAAACGTTCGGTTCTTGCGAATATGTTTTCCTGTGTAAGGGTGGCATCTCTGATCTCCATATACCCCTTCGGGGATAAAGTAGTGGTTAGAACTAGACACTCCAAATCGGAGATAATAAAGTCTAGGAGTAAGAATGAAAATTCGTATGATAGTATAAGAAGCAAAAAGTATGCTAAGATAAGTAAGTAGAAACCCATAGTCTCTGACATACCTCCTCAAAAGGAGTGTGGAACGTTATACAGAAACACGCTTCATCGACTCTACTAAATACAGAAAGCACGTTTCGCCGAAAACATTGTTGATAGAAAACACGGTTCGTAGATATTACGACCCGTAGAAAGCACTACCGATAGAAATCTTTGTTAGTAGAAAATACGGTTCGTAGATATTACGGCCCATAGAAAGCACTACCGACAGAAATCTTTGTTCATAGAAAATACGGTTCGTAAATATTACGGCCCATAGAAAGCACTACCGATAGAAATCTTTGTTCATAGAAAATTGTTCATAGATAGCCTTCTTGCTGTAAACTAAGAGTACTTTACTTAACGTTACTCTTAGGAAACACTGTTTGCTGCAAAAATTATCCAGAATACCTTTGTTTCATTGGTTGGTTAGTACGTTCGTTTTTGGACATTCTCACACATCATTATCCCAAACTTAGCTTTATCATGCTATGGGATCTAGACAACTGATAAACACACAACTCCGAAACAAAACAAATATTTGTGGATCGCACATATATTTGATTCAACCTGGGGATTGAACACCCCATTCTTTTTGGAGTAAAGCCTTTCATTTTCTAGCTCCTCGTCATGACTGTTTAGATTTATATAAACTATACGCCCTTTATTCAATATTTAATATTTTTTTAATATATTATCATTGGTTGTGCATATATGTACCTATTTGAGTTTAAGGAGTGAGGACTTGCTATAATTTTTAGGTGGATTAGCACAAATTTTACACGTTAGATCCCACATTCGTTAGTACCCACATTTCATTTTAGCTACAGAATCTAAACTATAAAAACTATTTAATCATGGACCTATTATAAGAGAGGACATGCCCTATGCAACTGTGCACTGTGCAATCTTTAAGTAGGCACTGACGTCATAAAATTTGGGCGTGATTCATAAAAGTGGGCGTGGCTTATCAGTGTGCGAGTACTATCAGCTTTCGTACATGTACATTCTGTGACAGTTCAGTAATTTTTGTGGAAACAAAAGGATACAAGAAGATAAAAATGAAGTGTTGTCTTATATCATACGGCGACGCACACGGGATAGCGCGAGTTATCACAGCTTAGCTGAGGTGCAAGTATAACAGATTGATGCGCTCAATTTCACAATCAGTGTGTTTTACCTCTTTGGCAAATTCATTAATAGTTTTAAACACATTCAAAACTACTGAATGGATTTTAATGAAACTTTACAATAATAGCTTATACATCAGAATAACACATACTTAGGTTATAATTTTTAAAGATATTGTGTGAATTGTTCAGAATATGACGCGGCGCGACGGAAACGGGAAAAAATCCAAATTACCACGCGGACGAAGTCGCGAGCGGCCACTAGTATGTGTCTAATTTTATTGCATCCCATCCCAAGATTACCTTTTTAGTGAAAAGGCCGTCTGCGTACATTATTTTTAAGATATGTGTAGTGTATATATAATTATTTGTTTCTTTTTTGTGTATAATAAAGAGATTTCCCCTTAACCTTTTTCTTTATCTATTGACCCGTTGTACTCCTTTTTTTTAATCCTGCGGCCTAAAGCCGCGGCCTCTCTTACGTCCATTGCCGAGCGCTTAAGGGAAACTTGTAAGGACGGTGGGTGGCTATTCCGTAAGTAAGTAAGCGTAGGTATTTTTGTCAAGTAGTTTTTAAGTGTTTAGCATTTTGTTCAATTCCTAATAATCTAAACATTATTTGAAGTTTAAACTCTGTACACAAGAATAAGTAGGTATGGTACTTTAATATAAATTAGTAAACTAAGTTATTGTGTCTGCGGTATTCTCAGAATTTAACAAAAATACAACCTATTTTTCCAGCTTCGCCAGCACTGCGTAAACTATTGGTTTTATAAGAATTGTTCTTTAACTACTTTTAACATTTTAAAAGTGGGAGCAGTATTAACAACTTTCTGAGATACTTCAAATAATTACCTATATTCTGAACAATTTTCTATGAACTAAGATTTCTATCGGTAGTGCTTTCTATGGGCCGTAATATCTACGAACCGTATTTTCTACCAACAAAGATTTCTGTCGGTAGTGCTTTCTATGGGCCGTAATATCTACGAACCGTATTTTCTATGAACAAAGGTTTCTGTCGGTAGTGCTTTCTATGGGCCGTAATATCTACGAACCGTATTTTCTACCAACAAAGATTTCTATCGGTAGTGCTTTCTACGGGTCGTAATATCTACGAACCGTGTTTTCTATCAACAATGTTTTCGGCGAAACGTGCTTTCTGTATTTAGTAGAGTCGATGAAGCGTGTTTCTGTATAACGTTCCACACTCCCTCAAAAGAGTACCTTTAACCGGAGAGCTATCATGGAAATACTATGATAGTTCAAGAAGCGTACCGATTAAGTATTGAGCGTACCAATTAACTATTTGATACACAAAGTAGCTGATAGACTCTTTACATTAAATACTTTTATTTCTGCCATACGTTCCATCATCGCACACAATACTTATAAGCTTAGAAATTGTACTCCGTCATATTACAAACCAGAGTGTCACTATATATTATTACTAGTGGATGCCCACGGTTTCGTCCGCTTGACAAATAACTAAAACCTTCCTCTTGAATAACTCTATCTATTTAAAAAAATCTGCATCAAAATCCGTTGCGTAGTTTTAAAGATCTAAGCATACATACGAACGGAAGCGACTTTGTTTTATACTATGTTATGATTGTCAATTACCCTAGTTGTATGGTAAGCGAGTATGTATTTGAGTTGTCGCTTAGCCGGCTATATTGTGGAGCGGAGATGAGTCTATGTTAGAAGGAATTACTAGAACGATACACACATTGTGACTATTCATTGGCCGCAATCCAGTTGACGAGGAACTACGATTTTGATGGATATGACATATAGAAAAAAATATTTGGAATATTTTTAACCAACTTAAAAAAAGAGGTTTCTCAATTCGATAGTATATTTTTTATATTTTTTCGCGAATAATTTTTTCGTTAATTAACCGATTTTAATACTTTTTTGGTGGAAAGGAGATATTTCCAAGGTGAAAGAAAGAAAGAAAAGAAGTTTATTAAACACAACACACCTTATACTCGTACCTACCTACTTAATAAAAATATTAAAAGCCGTGCGCCGCATACGCACTCAGACTGCGTTGTGCGGGAGCACTCGCACTCATAGGTACAGAACAAAAACAAAGTCGCCGTTCTATATAATGTATGCGTAGATCTTTAAAACTACGCAACGGATTTTGATCCTATTATATGTGGTCATTGTAACGTCGGCGTGTGACGTCACGCGGTTTGGTGCGAGCAAGACGGATGACCAAGCTGTTCGGCGTCTCAACGATTACATATAAGCAAGGGACGCGATCTATCACTCTCTTGTGCGGCCTACGACTTCTTCAGGTAACGTTCTCTGTTCTCCTACTGAGCACCCGTTCCGTGATTCTGAGACCTGTAACCTGTATCGATATAGTACTAAATATTGTATTGCTTCTAATTGCCCACGACCCCTAAAGCCGTGGCAGTAAATATTGTAATGAGTAATCTCAAACATTATATGTATAGAACTGTTCTAAGTGTTTTTTATTCAAACTCAGTCAGCGAAACCCTCCAGGTAATCAAGCTAGGAGTCTATCTACGTTACAGTGGCGCCCAACGTGGGGTCTCCAGGATCCCGGAAACCAGAATCTAATGACCAGATCACAGAGAAATCGAGGGGAACCTTCAAACATTATAAGGACGACTAGTGTGTTAGTTAATTTTTTCATTAGGTATTATAAAGGACTACCATTTAATGAAACTCAGCAACGATTTACAGTTGTTACGTTGTATTTGATTAATTTGTATTGAACCCAACTTTTGAGTTTACGGTTGAAGTCAGATTTTTTCTGTTTAAAATTATAAATTATTTACTCATCGCCATCTAGCCCAGAGTAATATATTTTACTAAGTGAGCGAAGAGAGCGAAGCGTCTGTTCGTGAGAGAATCCTGACGAAAAATATAAATAATTGAGAATTTATTAGCACACTTTATGCATACTATTTAATTACCTACTTTACTTTTCTATTCATCCAAAGGTTATCTGGAAATTATCATTTTTGGCTATAAGGCCATCGTCATTCGTACTTACTTTAAGTGATGTTTTCTAAATGTGTGCTGCGATGTAAGTTGTGTAAGTTGTGTAAGTTGTGTACCATAATGAGTACCAATTTGTTTTGGTTTATATTATACAACAATATACTATAGGAACCTACAATAGATATCGCAAGTGCCAAAAAGGCCACCGGGCCCCATTGGAAATTCCTTCTGCATGTGAACCAGACACGCCCGGCAAAGGACGTTAGAGCGGCCGCGGCCTTGGTTCGCGGAATTAATAAAAAATAAAAATAAAGTACCAAAAAGAAGTGAAATGCACCTCTTTCGATGCGGTATCAATTAAGGTGTGTCACTTATTCGAAGTCAAAATTGGCATAATTTGTTTCAAACAATTACAGGCACTCGCTTCATCTATTTTATAATAGTACTAGCTGTCTATTTTTTTAGGAAGATAAATTTATTTACAATGGAGACACAAGGAAGAAAATTAACATTAGAAGAAAATACTATTTACACTTACTAAAAACTATACTATACATACTAAAATCTACACTATATACAGGTTTGGGTGCAAAGGGGCTCTACCAACATCTTTAGGGCCCCAGCGACCTCACCAGCTAGTGGCGCACCTGCTGATCAACGGACGAGGCTCGTTAATTTATGATACCTATGGAGTGGCTTCGGCCCCTACGTGGGTACCAGGTGGTACAACAGTGTTGGTCAGGGGGGGTAACACCGTGCAGCTGTGCTAAAGCCCCCCCAAGTAACCCAGCCTAGGCTGGGTTGCGTTAGGGGTTCAGCAGCTGCACCGGCGATGTATGGTGCAGCAGACATGGGACCAGTGGGGGCGAAACGGAGTCTAGTGTGGGTGGTGTGGGTCGATTCGCCGGCCAGGGAGACCCTTAGCAACGGCGTTGCCGCGGCCGCCCGCAACACAGTCATGGGGCCCGCCTGGGACCAACCACCCCAGGAGGCTGCCCCACATGTTGCGCACAATCCTAATGTGGGATCGCCGCTCCGGGTGATAACCGGTGTGGGGTAGCGGCGGCCTTGCATCAGGGGGGTTTGGGAGCCCTTCCGTCCGGCGAGTCGGCTCCGACCTAACCACACGGTTCTAGACAAAGCTAGCCCCTGCGCTTTGTCACTTACTGCTGTACCAGATGTCGCCCTGTCTTCACGTTTCTTCTTCTTCAAAATCTACAATAGCAGTGCAACAAAAAAAAAGTAAACGTTTCACAGCGGCCCTAGGAAACCCCACAACTTCACTTTTCGAGGTGGAGTTCACTAACGTCCGTGGACTCCATGCGAACCTCGATGCTGTCCACCATCACCTTGAGACGGCACGGCCTGCTGTGATGTTCCTCACGGAGACACAAATACGCCGCCCTGACGACACGTCTTACCTGTGTTACCCCGGCTATGTCATCGAGGAACAATTTCGAGACACAGCCGGGGTGTGTTGTTCGTTAGGGCGGATGTTTGCTGCCAACCCCTCCAATTCCGTCCTTTGGCTGCATGTAGACCATGGCTCTATGAGCCAGATCTACGTGTGCGTCTACCGTTCCCACACAGGGGATTCTGAGACAACAAAGTTCTTCCAGTACCTCAGCGACACGGCTGATGAAGCGCAGGTGCGGTTCCCGAACGCTGACCTAGTATTTCTGGGGGACTTCAATGGCCATCACATTGAATGGCTGGGGTCCCTCAAGACTGATCATGCAGGTAGGGCCGCCCATGCGTTCGCTCTCTCCCACGGTCTGACCCAGATGGTATGCGGGATCACCCGGATACCAGACAGGTCAGATCACGCGCCCGCTCTGCTGGATTTACT